>CAHIKZ030002025.1:240000-370303 GCA_903632075.3 Acanthosepion pharaonis | reverse complement strand
GTAGGTGATGGATTATTTCTGTACCTACAAACCCTTTCCCATAGATGAAATGTTGCAAGCCTCTTGTTGCACTATTACTATTTCTATGGAAAGTCTTCAGGATGAAATACATTCCTTAGTTACTCCAGATCTAAGATTTATGGCTAAAACCTGTCGTGCTGCACACATTCCCTTCATATTCCATGAGTAAGGTGCAACTTACATATGTGCAGCTTCTTCCCATGCACCACTGCTTTATGGAACTAAGTGCATATATTTCCTGATTTCTACAATCTTAACCTGTTCAAGCTTAGTTTTAACCATTATCTTCTTCACATATCCCCAAAAACTCTGCCTCTTAATCTGTAACCCTTTACCTTGAGTGGCTCTTGTGTCTTGTATAGGGTGAATATTACTATAAAAAATTTTTTTTTTCAGTATCACTATGCTTAAGATGCTCTAACATCCCTAAGACAACATTACTAAAAATTCAGTAACTTGTTTTTTGGCAATCATAAGATGTAATGAGAAATGCATCCTTCTAATCGCTTTTGATTTAAGGGTTAAATTAAGAAAATTAATTTACAAAGGTGGGCCAAAAATCCACATATACTCAGGTGAAAGAAAAGTTTGCTTTCTCCCTATGATGCAAATGGAACAACCTGACGTTGTTTTTAGAATAATTCCTATGTTATATTATACTTTCTAGTTGCCAAATATCTCAACCGATATCTCTTTTCCATGGACACCTTGGAAGACACATATGAAGACAACTGCACTCATTCTTTCAGGCTTCCACAAGTGACAATATTAAGCCTTGAAAATGAATGTCTTTCTACTTTTACTCTTTAATTAAAGTCACACCTTTTAATAATGCACAGCGCAAATTAGAAATATCTTTTGGATCACTTTATTGGACGCGGCACTTTCAAATTAATGTAGTGAGATAAAAATTGCAGGGGACATGAACATGATTTTAATCAAAAGAAAACTTCGAAAAAAAAAAGGTAGTAAAAGAAAGCAAGAAAGACTATTAACTGTAAGATAAAATGCATTGTCATTAGCAAAAGCAATAGCCCAAAAGAGTGAGTTCTGTACAGTAGCATGCTGAAGGTGGGGGGTCACACAGTATGATGACCCCGAGCATCTATAACTGGAGGGCATCCAATCAAAGAATGAAATAAAATTTAATTTATATTTAAATTGAATAAAGTGTTTATTTCCTGTTTCATCTGTTTTTACATATTTAAAATGTCTTCTTTTCTCACATTTCTCACTACTAGTTTCTATAGCACCCGCTACTTGAGACTAAGGGGAATACAATCAAGGAGTTGGCCCTGGGGATCACCAAACGTCACCAAACCCCTGCACATCACTGGTTATGTATTGGAGGTGTCAAAATCAAGCAGGTACAAACATTTAGTGATCTGGGTAGTGTAGTAACTGACAATAGAAAATGTGACACTGAAATCCAAAGGTACATAGGCACAGTGAAAGATGCTTTCCAGAAACTAAACCACATATTAAGATAGAGGAAAATATCATTAGAAACAAAGAAATACAGAATTGCTTTGAATCAACACCGATGCTGAGAATATCATGAACGAAACATGTGAACAATGGGGAAGTTTTGAGAGCTATAAGAACACAGATACTTGCAATCAAAAACAAAGAAGCAGTTGAAATTTCTGAGATCTACTGGATGCAGCATAAATATTTACACATTATTTAAACATGAAAATTTTTCCTATTATTTAACCATTACCTAAAACATACCTATTTGTAAAAATAGTAGGGGTGGATTCACAGGTGGAGGCATAGAATGTGCATACCCCCACCAAATTTCAGAGAAATTCAATGAGGTAATCAATGAGTGAAGACAGATTAAAAGTGCTTGTTCTTTTGTATGTTCACAAAGATATTCAGTTAGACTATGATAAAATCATGAACTTCTATGACGAAAATTGACTTTAGTAAATCCTCTTTCATAAACGCTATATAATCACACTTTGAATCTCAAAGTTTGCACTTACAATTTTACATATCAAATAAATAAAAGAACATTCAAATTTAAATTTCCATATATATATATATATATATATATATGCGAACATAGATTACTCATTTCTATAACCTAATATATATGATCACAGAATTTAAAATTTTGAATTTAAATTTATATATATAGATATATATATAAATATATATATATATATATATATATATATATATATATATATATATATAGCTTTTTAGATAGATAATATTAGTGTTCAATATACATACATATATATATATATATATATATATATATATATATATAAAAATACTATGAACTCCGGATTATGCAATCAATGTGTTCTTTTTCTATTTTCTGCATACCTGCACTGATACATTTATATATATATATATATATATATATATATATATATATATATATATGTATATATATAAATTCCCAAGAGGATAGAATCCAGGTAGATCTCAATATCCAGGACAGAAATAAGAATATAATATAAAAGGCTCAAACACTAATATTCCATGGTTATAATTTATTACATTGGAATCATAATCACAATCCAATTCATCAGACATAATCACACGTTTTGAAATGACATGAAACAGAAAAGAAGAATCCAATTTTTTATAACAAAAGAATCGTAATACAAACATTGCTGTATAAAACATAGCAGTAAAGATTATGTGCTTTGGAATGTATCATAAACCATTTTCCAATAACAAATTCAACAGTCTCAATTCAAGAAGCTCATAAGAGAACAAAACCTATCACAAATTTAATGTTTTCCATTTTGTCTGATATCATAAAGTATAATATGCCCAGGGGTTTCCAGACGAATGCTTGAGGGTGGCCACCCCAAGCTAAAATTCTGAGAAAATATTTTTATTGCAAAATTTAGATAAGATCGCTATAATGAGTGAAGACAGATTTAACCCCTTGTTCATCTGCATGTTTACAAAGTCATCTAAGTAAATAAGAATCCACGAAAACTGACTTTAGTAAATCCTCTTTCATAAACACTATATAATCACATTTTGAATATAAAAGTTTGAACTTATAATTTTTTATAGTAAATAAATAAAAGAACATGCAAATTTAAATTTCCATTTCTCTCTTTCTTTTAAAATATACATTTTTCTTTGGAACAAATATTTTCTTTATATATATATATATATATATATATATATATATATATATATATATTACAGAGGTAAAATCCATGGGTAAGTTTTTGGTAGATCTCATTAATATAAAAACATTAAAACTGATCCACAAAAGAGAGCTATATATATTATTATAGACCATATAAAGGAATAAAAAAATGAAACCCAAATTACCCCATTCACAATGACACATCCTTAGGACTATCTCCCCCAGGGGGAAGAAATGCCCATCTGAATGAGGTAATTTGGGTTTCATTTTTGTAAATCTTTAAATATATATATATATATATATATATATATATATATATATATATATATATATATATACAGCATTTTACTCATTTCTCTAATCTAATATATATGATCACAGAATTTAACATTTTGAATTGAGATTTTTTACTGATGAAATATGTTCCTCTAAATTAAATGCTGATCTCACCCTGAATAATTTCAAAATTTACATAAGGCTTCCTAACATTCTTTTGTTTTATGTCGTACAGTACTTTTTACAGTTTAATTAAAATGGCAGTTCAAACAAAATATGATCTATTTGTTACATCAAAAATAGCTGTTATGAAAAATTGTGAGGGGATAAAACAGTTGAATGATTGCAAAAACACTGATTTTAATGCATGGAGAAAGTTTCAAGAGACACAAACAACCTCAACAAATCAAATTCCGTGAAGAAACCATTGAGTTTGTACCGAGAGAGTCACTGAAGCCATCAAGAAGAGGGTGAATAGAGATTAATGCAGAATCATGAGGAAGATGACATATTGAATAGATTTAAGTAACATCACTAAAAATCTCAATTCTGTTCAAAAATAAGATTGAACAGACATCAACTCATTTTTGTGTGAAAGTAGCATCATACAAGTTCCAAATTCAAATTTACACAGTAGTATTTATTAACCAATCAGTGATGTTATCTCAAACACCATTCAAGCTTTCTAAAGGCAGATGACATCCTTACCATTTGGTAAAAATTTTGAAAGATCACACAGAAAATTTTAAACTTCCTGTGATCCAATAATTTCTTATAAATAGCATAACATAAATTAATAAGTTCAGTTTTCAGTATTTCTTGACTGAGGAATATAAACAATATTGGATTTTCAAACTAATTTTCTGCATACAAAAACTAAAATATTATTCGAGTTGTAAGTATGTTCTTGCAAATATTTTCTCGTTTTTAAGGTATTTTTATAAACCAGTTTGTACAACATGTCAGATTTATGAGTGTGATATATAAGCAAGCATAATTGTAGCAGCAGTGCAATTATCACCATTAATAGCTTGCCTACTGCTGGAAATTACATGAAATAACATCAATGCGTGAATTTTTGCATACATCTATTTAATTTATACTAGTGCATTTCATTTGTGTTGCAAAAAGAAAAACAAAACATTTTTCATTGAACATTTTTAGCAAGGAACTTTGTAAAATGTTTCCTTCAACTTGAAAGAAAACAAGAGATTATTTTCATACTTGATAAAAAATTATTAAAATTTGTAGAGGTATGTTTGAAGATTATTTTTTTCTTCACTTTTCATGCACTTTTTCCTCTACAGGTTCCTAAGGAGGATTGTGAAAGGATTTAGGAATGAAATTATGCAAACTTCAGGGGTAAAGTAGCTGGTCTCATGTGCTTCATGACTTGGCAGAGTTGAAGGAGATGCAGCCTGCCACAGACAAAGTCTTTGGTCAGATGAGAAGTTTTTTACTGTTGGGGTTGTGGTCAACTACTAAAGGAATATGGATTATACCACTTAACCAGGAAATATTTCAAAGCATCAAACTAAAATTTGTAATGCTTTGGGCTCCCAAGTTGTTTATTTATTTTTGAAACTATCCTTAGTGTTCAGTGAAGATGTGAAAGTGAATAGCAGAGTTTACCAGCAAGTATTGGGGAGAGATGTGTTGCTCTGGTTGCCAGCCACTTATAGAAGTTGCTATAGTCTTCAGTGAAGATGACGCTGGCACACATATGGCCAATTTGACACAGAAATGGTACAAGAAATATTTCCATGGATTTTTTGACAAGTCAATTTGGCCTCAATCATGCTCTGGCCCATATTGAAGAGTGATGTTACAGTTTGAGCAAAGAGGTGTTGAAGAATTCATGGACTTCATTTGAGAAAAGATTAAGGGCTCAGGATAAATCAAAGGATGCCCATTTTGAATCATGTAAATTATTGTCAATAGATATAGCAATCAATGAAATATGTACACAGTGCCATGAGTAAATTGTTGCCATTTTATATTTTTTAATTTCACACATGTTCATTATTTGTTTTTGATTTTGATGACTGCACAGTATAGTGTGGTCAGTTGGTCACCATCTTTGAGAAAAAGAACACCATGACACAATTCATTCCATCAGAAATTTGGAAACAGTATGTTGTACTGCCTGACATTCATGCTGGAAGCTCCAATACAAACATTTCAATGTCTTTGGGTGTCAATCTGAGGACAGTACAAATAATTCAGAATAAATTGGATGAGTCTAATGGTGATTATAAAGGTACAGCAACACAGAAAACTCGATTTTATCGTTCTGATAAGAAAAGAACTGCCAAATTTGTTGTAGAGAGCCTCAGACTCAACATGAAGGCCGACATCAAGTACCTTGAGGAGGTAGTGCTGCCCTAGGTCAAGAGGGTGGCTGCTGGAAGACACTATGTCTGGCAACAGGACTCTGCACCATGCCACACAAGCAGGAGAACCTAGTCCTGGGTGTAAGACAATTTTCATGACCACATCACCCCTTATGTCTGGCCACTTAACTCCCCAGACTGCAATCCCTTTGATTATTATGTGTAGGGCACAGGTGAACAACAAACTAACAAAACACTTTGTAAAACTAAAGAGGAACTGAAGGCAAGGATTATGGCAGCATTCACCAACTTAAACAAGGAGACAGTACAGAAGAGGAGCAGGAGATTCCAAAGTCTTCTGAAGGCCATGATTTTATTCAATAAATTTACTGTTTAGTATTTCCAGTTATTTTTTGTGTAATTTTGGAAAAAGATATCTGTTAAAATGAGATGTCAGTGTTATTTTCATTTTTGTGTAATTTAGATGACAATTTATCCATCGCACTCTGCATATGCTGCACTTGGTATAATGAAGAAAGTGTAGAGTAAATCAATTTTGTGTGAATAGGTGTTAAAGTGGGAACAAAAAATAGACAGTAAAAGACCATGATTGCCAACATTCTGAAGAAACAAGAGGTAAGCCGACACCTCTTAAATTTTATAAAATTAGAATTAGATAAGATTTTGTAATCAGGAACTATATCTGTCTATATTTCTGAGATAAGGTAATGTAATTATTTACATTATAATACATTGTGAATATAACAATAAAGATGAGGACAACAATCCAAAGAATGTTAAGAAGAGGAATAAAGTTTAGAATCAACTCACTTGTAATTTTCTTTACTAACCCACATAAAAGCTGCTAAAGACAACCAATAACCTTAATGTCAAACCAATTCTGACTTATAAAAGTTTTATATAATTGTTTTGTAAATCAGTAAATAAACTTCAAATCCATTTAAAATTTAAAGTGAGCTTTACATGTACTTTTACAAGTCCATAACCAGCAGGAATATAGTACTAAATGATTCTTGATCTATATGCTTACAGTTTAGAAAAAAACAATTTTTATTTTTTATTATTTTATAATAAAGTGTGAAAATATTCATGATGAAAAGGAAAAAAAGATAGGAAAAAATTAATAATGGGTTGAGTCATAAATAATTTCCAATTTGAAGAACTAATTGTAATGAATAATGTATCATCCTAACTAATTGTCACTTTGATATAGCATAACTTGTGATGTAAAATGTGTTACATACAATAACAATCAATACAAAAATATAATTTGGATTGACAAGGATAAAAAAATTTTTTTTATTCATAATTGAACACTTAAACATTTATTTTTATAGCAGCTTTATTGTCTTAAAAATTTGGTTGAAAATGTCTTATGAACCATCCTGGGAGTATATGGCCATGGCTTCCACTGAGAATATAAATTCAGCTCTTTTCAAAAACTAGGCATTGTTGCTGTGGTTTACATATCAAGAAAACTTTTCATGGGACCAAGTTGTTATCCCGATGCCCAACTGGTTTTTGTACCCAGATTTTCACTTAAAGTATTCAGTGTTCGCAAGAAATCCCCCTTCTAAAAACTGACTGAGTTGAACACAGCTTAACTTCGGTGATCAAAATAACTTTAGCATGAGTACAAATGTATGATCTAGATAGGAAATTTAATATTGAGACTCTACTGAACTGGTTTGAAATTTGGTCAGAAATGTGGAATTATGATAGTGTTGGACTGTCTAAATTTTTCTATAGAAATAAAAAACACAATTCAAAAACTAAAAAACATGGTGAAATTTTTATATAAAAAAAACACAATTCAAAAACTGAAAAACATGGTGAAAACCATATAAAAAACACAATTGAAAAAACTGAAAAACATTTTTTAAAGTTTATAAAAAAACACAATTCAAAAACTGAAAAACATGGTGAAATTTTTATATAAAAAAACACAATTCAAAAACTGAAAAACATGGGTGAAATTTTTATATAAAAAAAACACAATTCAAAAACTGAAAAATAAGTGTGAAGAAATGAATTTTTATAAAAAAACACAATTCAAAAACTGAAAAATATGTGTGAAATTTTTATATAAAAAACACAATTCAAAAACTGAAAAACATGGGTGAAATTTTTATATAAAAAACACAATTCAAAAACTTGAAATGATTCATGAAAAAATTATATAAAAAACACAATTCAAAAAATGAAAAAAAAGGCTGAAATTTTATATAAAAAAACATATAAAAAACTGAAAAACATGGTGAAATTTTTATATAAAAAAAAACAATTAAAAAACTGAAAGACATGGGTGAAAAGGATAAAAAAAAACAATTCAAAAAAAAAAAAAAATGGTGAAAACGCAAAAAACACAATTCAAAAACTGAAAAACATGGGTGAAATTTTTATATAAAAAAACACAATTCAAAAACTGAAAAACATGGGTGAAATTTTTATATAAAAAACACAATTCAAAAAAAAAAAAAAAACATGAAAAAATTTTAATAGAAAAACACACAATTCAAAACTGAAAAACATGTGGTTTTGTTTATTTTTATATAAAATACACAATTCACAAACTGAAAAAGAATGGGTTTTTTTTATATAAAAAAATTTCAATTCACAAACTAAAAAACATTTGAAATTTTTTATATAAATACACACAATTCCATTAAAAACAAAAAAACTTATGAAATTTTATATATTGAAAAACAATTCAAAAAAAGGAAAAACATGGGTGAAATTTTTATATAAAAAACACAATTCACAAACTGAAAAACATGGGTGAAATATGCCTAGCATATTTGTTATTATTTCTAATTTTTTTAGAAATGTTTTTATTTATTTTATTGTTATCCATGCATATATTTATGAGTGCTTTTTACTGCTCAACTGGTAACAAGTGACATACTCTGAATTGAAAGTTTATATTGCAATTCACATAATTTTGTCTTTCTTTGAAAAATTAGAATACTTCCAACCTGTTTGCAGAGTGCATCTTTAACTGTATTCTTTTGTTACTCTTGAACTTAATTCCCCACCCACTTCTCCCTTCTCAGGGACTTAGTGGAAAGAGGGTTATAAGTTTCCATAGGTAAATTTTGTTTTCCTCAGTCTGATGCTGACAATTTTATCCTATATATATATAATTCCATCAGTAAGAACATTATTTTAATCTAATAAATTCCTTTTAAAGGGTGAAATGTGTTACATAGAATGTTTTCCATGTTGTCATTCAATTTGCCTACTGTTAGACTGATATATAGAGTTTATATACTATATAATAATTCTGTTTATTTAGCAGCCATTAGCACTAATTTTTAACCACTCAACTATCTTGAAAGGCATTCAGTATTGGTCATTGGTGATGCTATAGGAAACTGATGGAAAAGGTCTGGATGCCAAGAGAAATTCAGTGAAACATCTATTTTCAAACACAGCTACCGATGTGAATAGTGTTGCACCCACATAAATTTCATCAGTAAAAGAGATTCGAGAATGTCATTATAAACTGGGAGCTATTTATTTCTTCAGAGCAAGTATAACAGGAGCATTTTCTTGCCAAAATCATGAAAAGTGCTGACATTGACTTGCTTGAGATAAAAACATAGAACATATATGCATGATGAAAAAAAAAGAGTAAGAAAGAAATAATTAAAATAAAATAAATAATAACAAAAATAAAAAATATGTAAAAAAATTTCCTGCGGGCAAAGTTTCGAGGAAAAAAAACCCAATCAAAATGATAAGATGAGGGTCAAGGGTTATTGGTACTCAAAACTGTTGATGCATTTCAATGGGTGTGCTTCCAGTTGGTAGGTGGTGAGTGGCTGTTAACCAAAATGCTCCATTGAATCTAGATTTCATTTTTTTTTGCATCCCACCTCAGTAGCATCTCACACTGCACATTAAGTAAAAATCAATCTTTTATATCTTCCTGGAATGCATCAGTCCCTGGATAATACCAAAGTTTGCTGCCTCCAGTCAGCTAAGAGTAATTTGATGAGATACCCATTGCATTTTGCTATGTGATAAAAAACCCAATTTTATATAAATCAATGTCAAATTTTATTATGTTAACTAAAACGTTTTTCTAATAAAATATGTCTGAAAAAAATACATTATTTATATATATATATATATATATATATATATATATATATATATATATATATATATATGTATATTTATGTATGTATTTATGTATGCATTATTTAAATCATTTCACTTTGTTTTAAAAAATAATGTCACTAAGACACAAAACAGGTTACTGAAAATGAAAGAAGAATGAGAATGTTTAAGATGAGGAGAAAATAAATAAACAAAACAGAATTCAAGAAGATAGCGATTGACATTGCATTTAAATTTTAAAATTTAGGTTGCATTTCAAGTAAGAGATGGGAAGGGGTTTCCAATTTTAGAATTCAAGAAAATGATGAGAATTAGTAACCAATTTAGTAGAAGACTTAAAAAAATATGCAGCTGAGGTAAATAGCAGGAAGGAAAATTCATTATCAGCAATTGCCATAATATTTATAGAAATAATAGAGGTTTCAGCAGTAGAAAAGTGTCCCAAATCAAGACTCCAAGACAGAACCAATAACATTGCAGACCGTTCTTTATATTTCGTTGAGAATCTCAAGATATATAGCCAGAGCACAAGACTAGATATGGCAGCATTATTCAGTGCATAGAAAAATGGTAGATTTATAAATGTGCAAGATGGATTCTAATGTGAAAAATTCTGTCATGATATGGAGAGCCAAACTTTTCAGCAGCAGCTACCTAGCAGCTGATTCAATATAATTCCTCCACTTCCTTTCAGTAGAAAATATGAAATCAAGAAGGCGCAATGAGTTGCTCTTCTGTAGGTTAGCATCAGCAATGCTGATGGAGGACAAAAAAAATAATTCTCTATGATGATTAAATATATATATATTATCAAAAAATATGATAATAACTTTTTTGAGGGAATATTAGGTCTTATAAACAGATTGAAAATAAAGAAATTGAAATGATATTGATGATAGAATCATTGTTTGGTTATATATATCCATAAATTATTACCGTATTTTCTTTTAAAATAATACCCTAAAAATATATGTGCATAATCCATGACAAATTAGATATGATCAATAAAATTTTCATTATGTTTGGGTTAAATGAAAACATTTGGATTTGTATGTTGAGTCATTACCCATAAACTTATTATCTATCTAATTCAGCCTTTTATATGATGCAACCTCAGTACTTAGCTGTTATAAATATTTCCAAACATTCCTGAGGCCGAGCCACAAGCTTAAACATGCTCTGTTTACTAGCAGCAGTGGGAGTTTTTCTGCTCTTGACTAGTATGTTATTGCCATACTAACAAAACCAGATGAGTGATTAATGTAAACAATACGTGGCACCAGTATGTGAGGGATGTATGGGGAATGTGTTGTTGTATGAGAATGTCATTTTTTTTCTTAGAAATTTCTTTCTGATATTAGGGTGTGTCTTCTAAGCCGCAGTGTCTTGTAAGTCGGAAAATACAGTATTTTATTTCATTTTTTCGTTAAATAATTGTCAATAAAATTCTTACTGTTTTGAAATATTGCTCCCATTTTGGTCTTTATAGTTTTCTATCAAATTAATATCTGGAGAGTCAGGAGGTCACTTCATTAATTTGGTGTCTTTTAACCATTTTCTTTGCAAGATGGGCAATAATCATCTTTTGGGAACGTGCAGAAGCATTTTCTTCCATTTTTTTGGCTTAAAGCTTCTTGGTTGTGAACTGTACAACTAAAGAAACATATTTGCAAGAATTCAGTTTACAGTTGAGCTGGCTAGATGTAACAATAAGTCTTTTTCTTTTCTTTCACTACTCACTTGTGGAACTCCCTTCTGGCTCTTTGCTTACCAGCCAACTCTAATCTGCAAAAATTTATATGCAATGTCAACTACTATCTACTCTCCCTTTGAATACTCATTTGTCTTCCCAATCAGTGATGTTTCTTGCCTTAATTATTCCACAGCTTGTAACCCTTTGTGACTTAGTGGCTTTACTGCCTTGCATGGGGTGATACTGATACTAATTACAATAATTCTCTGCATTGATCTTCATATGATCATCAACTTTAAATGGAACTAAAATTGTGTGGTCTATGTAGCCAAAAACATAACCCCACCTACCCTTGTATTTTAAGTCATGTTGGTTGACTGTTTTCATGAAGATCTCTAGCACAACCATCAAGTCCATCCAATGTAGCTCTCCATTAATCACTAAAAATTACTATGAAGAAATCTATTTTATGATCTTCTTTGTCCAAATTGAAAGTTTCTCTTTGTGATGTTCATTTAAAGCAATGGTTTTTAAGCAGGGTCAAATTAACATAGTAAATAGAGGGTCCATGATAACATGGTGTACAGAGCAATTTCAATTCAGATCAGTTGTTAAAATTAGAATCAAGCTATGTAAGTTAGTGTTCCTTTTACTCTACCAGATATTTTGATTGTAAAAATTGAATAAAAAAAAGGATAATAAAAGAAATTATATATATATATATATATATATATATATATATATATATATATATTTTTTTTTTTCTCCATCAAGAATAATTTCTGTAGTTCACTGCTACCAGCAAGCAGAAATATTTCTTCTCCTGATGATGGCCATTTTGGACGAAACTAGTCGAGGAAGCTAAATGAAATAATAATAATAAAAAATGAAACAATATTAATCTACGTGTCTGAAGATTTTAATTTTTTAATATTTTTTATTGTTCAATATATATATATATATATATATATATATATATATATATATATAAAGAATATAATCTATTATATAAATTCTATTATTTTATAACTCAGACAGTAGCAACAACCACAGGGATCTCATTAAATAAATCTGCAATTTTTTTTTATTTTTTATTTATTAATTACTCACATATATTAAAATGGTTTATTATGAGTTATTTTACTAGTGCACATAAATGCTCCATAGAATTTAGTTGTTAAATACAGGTTTAGATTCATTACTTTAGTTTTACTTCAAAATAAAGCATATATACATCTACTATTTATATAATACAACTAGCAGCATGGCACAATGTTGCCTGTGCTTGATTTAAAAATCGTACGACTCATACAGCAATCGCTATCACTTGACTTAAAATATTTTTGCCCTCCTTTGCCTTTAAAGGAGTGCCCTTTGCCGTGCTGATGTTGCTACATGCCTTACTTCTTTCAATATCTCACACTGCAAATTTTTTTCTAAGCTCTATACTAAACATTAAATCTGTTACGAAAAAAGAACTAAACAAAATGAACACAAAACGATCAGCTTTAAAAAGGACTCATAACTGGAAAAAAACCGAATGAAAAAAGAATGTTAACAACAAATACTTTTTCACACCCAACCCAGTTCTGCGGAATCAGAATCAACGTTGAGTTTAAGCAAGCAAATGAGCCAATTGGAGTAAAGTGCCATGCAGATTTAAATTTTTCCCACTTGTGACGAATGCAGCTATCGATTTTTTTTTTTTGCTAGCATGCTAGTTAACATTCATGTCAGTCAGCTGTTGGCTCTCACGCTGGCCAGTAGAATCTTCCTGCCTATTCATGGCAGCCAGCTATAGGCTCTCACTCTGGCCAGTAGAAAATGGCTGCAAACTACATGAAAACGGATGTAGAAGCATGAAAAGAATCAATTATTTCCACTATCGATGGGAGTTGGGAAATACAAAGTCAGTCTTGGCCTTCCTGCTAACTTGGAGCATTTGCATGTAAATTTTGGTGCAAATCCATCGAAAATTGTGGCAGTGCATTCATTACACACACACACACACACACACACACACACACACACACACATCCTGCCTTTTATAGATAGAGATATAGACTTTTATATATATATATATATATATATATATATTATCTAATTTTTTATAGAACAGTAAAGATATGTAATCCGTAAATCTTATTGATATTTTTATTTTCACAAAAAACACCTTTTGCAAAAAACAACTCATTAAACAGTTTGTAAGAAAAACCAACTTATGTTTTTTATTGGTTTTTTTAATTCTGTATCCTTGGAAACAAAAATTAAGAAAATATGTTTTTAAAAACTCAAAAAAATTTTTCAGAATAAACAACATTATTCCAAAATTTACTTGAAGATGAAATGAACCAATGCTTTTAATTTAATATAATTGAATTTTTTTTTTTTCTAACATTTTCACATGGAAGATTTTAGTGATGAAATCCATATTTTTAAATCAGTTTATTTAAGTAATTATAATATATATATATATATATATATATATATATATATATATATATATATATATATATAAATATATATATAAGTGTATTAATAGTTCCTGGAAGTGTGATGGTTCTGTACAAGCCTTTCACCAATTTAATCAAATCAAACAAATTTTTTGATTCATTCTTATTTTCCAAAAGTTGAAAAGACAAGTTGAAAAGTTAAAATTGTTTATTTAGTCAATATACCACATAACAATGCTTTGCGCTTAACTTTTGATAGAATGGAGATCAACGTGTTTTAATGGATTCAAAATTTTCAATCTAAAAATTTTCTGAATCACAAAAATCAGTGAGAACAAGATCTAAAAGGTAACGATCAGCTTTTAAAAAAGGACTCATAACTGGAAAAATCGAATGAAAAAAGAATTTAACAACAAATATATTTTCACACCCAACCCAGTTCTGCAGAATCAGAATCGTTGAGTTTTAGATACAAGATTAATGAGCCAATTGGAGCAAAGTGCCATGCAGATTTAAATTTTTCCCACTTGTGACGAATGCAGCTATCGATTTTTTTTGCATGCTAGAATGCTAGTTAACATTCATGTCAGTCAATTGTTGGCTCTCATGCTGGCCAATAGAATCTTCCTGCCTATTCGTGGCAGCCAGCTATAGGCTCTTTACCTGGAAAGTAAAAATGGCCGCAAACTACATGAAAAGTGCCCCATAGAAGAAATATTTTATTTTATCGATGGGAGTTGGGAAATGCAAAAATCGGTCTTGGCCTTTTGGCTAACTTGGAGAATGTGCATGTAAATTTTTGTGCAAATCTGTTGAAAATTGCGGCCGTGCATTCATTACACACACACACATCCTGCCTTTTATTGATAGAATTTCCAAAAATTATCTATTAGTAAAAAATAAAATATGATTTTGTTTTCAATGGTTATGGGGGTCCACCAAAAAAAATTAAGAGTAAAAGTGGACTATGGGTAAAAAAAAAAAACATTTAGAATCACTGATTTAAAGATTTTAGTTTGTATCTTCAGCCAATGCTCTTGCAGGGAGACAATAATTGTCTTCCCATGGCCAAAAAATTTATGACATTGCATGTCTATTTTAGTCATGTTTTTACATTCAATCCATTTCCAAAAATTGCTTTTTTTAAAAAGAGGCTTTTTGCTTTTGTAACTACTTAACATTTCATTTCTCCTTAAATTCACATATGTGAAAAATATACATTATATTCCCTACAGTTGGTTGAGTGAAAACAAGACCTTTGTCTCCAACTTCAGTGAGGCACTTTATTTCATATTGTCAATGGAACAAGAAAAAGTTAGACATTTTGTGTATATCTTTTATATCAGACAGGCTCATTCTTCGATCAATGTGTACAAACTGTACATGCATCTTTCTTGGGACACATGCGATTTGTTGTAACATTGCATTTATTAAATGTTTTAATTATGTATGGGTATATGTCGTCACTCATTTCCTTTTTATTCAGTGTTAGTATAATACATAGATAAACTAATGCTAATATTAATGTTTGTAAGAGCTGGGAAACTAACAATAATATCTTCCTAGCAAAAGATTGCTTTGTAATTAATTTCAGAATTGGCAAATAATATGATACAAATAAGAGGTACTATTACTTTATCCCACCATTCTGTATCATTGTTTTGACTTTTTAATGCAAAGAATTGTTTGTATTTTTTGCAACAGTTTTTATGCTTAAGTAGCCATTTAATTTTTCTGAAATCTCTTTCTGTGATATTCCAATTTTTCTTGCTTGTATTTTGCTAATGTTTTCAATTTCTTTTTTGATTGTTTACTGATCTCTGTTCAACTTTACACAATTTCCAATGTTGTGTTCCCATCACTCCAAAATGTCACATCTTTTTATTGAGGTTATAACTTTCTTGATATATTTAAAATGAAAAAAAAAACAGATATTGATGCATATATATGCGTATATTTACATATGAGGAACTATTTTCCATTTGCATACAAAATTAGCACACCACCAAATAATTTATAATAAATATTTCCCTTAAATAGTAAATATTTAGATTGAAACTCATGTCATATTATTCTTTCTTGAACATTCAATCGACTTACTTTGGTTGATTTTATGAAAATATTTATTTGCACTACAAAATCTGACTTAGCATATACATGTAACATACATATTTACATATATATATATATATATATATATATATATATATATATAAAAATATATATATTTGTAACAATGTGGGTTTCATTTTAATTTAGGATCATCAGATTAAAAATAAGTTTATTTTTTTTAAAAAAGTGGATCATATATAAAAAAAAATGATCACATATATAAAAAAAATAAAAATAAGTTTGTCTAATGATCATAATTATTTTTTTCATTTATAGCCACTAGAATAATTTGAAATTAAATTTTTGGGATAATATAGGAGTTAATGCTATTAGATAAATTGCACCATAGGCCAGCATATATAAATAGTTGAGCCAGCACAAATAAACACATGGCCTGAAGCTAGTATTCAAGCATGAACACTCTGTTGATGCCAGGTGTTAACCTCAGTATCCACTTTTATATATATATATATATATATATATATATTAAAGTGTGCAACTTCTATTTTATATCATAAAGAAATACTTTATACAAAGAATTAAATAGCAATATTAATGTGATTAATGGCAAAATTACTTTGCTAAAAGAACTTAATAAGACATTAACTTACTATCAATTCCTTGAATAATAAGATCCTTACATTCAAGTTGTTATCATATGGAAGACACATGACAAGTTCTTTTGACAATTTCAATTGTCATCTTCAGGGTGTAATCTCCCCATACATAGGCAAGCATTAAGACGAAATATGTGTAGACCAAAAGATGTTTTTTAAAATACGCTATTTATTGACAGTTGAATATATGTCTTGGAGCATGCAATGCCATGACACTAGAGTTCTTGTTCAAATTGATCAAATGAGAATTTTGTTTGAATTTTGCCAAGTTATAAATCCATGAAATTTTTTGTTATATTTATTTATCTGTTAAAGTGAAATGGACTTAATATAATCCAATTAGTAGAGTGAAAATGTTTTAGTAGCTTTCCAAATAATTTAAAATTCTAATTATTATGGTGAATATATGTATATGTTTTGTTAAAGATGACCGACAAGATACTGCGATTAAGTGTTTTTTAAAATTTTTCTTGTGTTCATACAACTGTTTTCTTTTCTGGACAGAAAGTGTGTAAAAACTGTCTGAATGTTTTGCATTTCTGAGTGCTTTTGGCGATACTTTTAGTCATTATCAAGGATGATTTTATTTTTACTTTTTAACTGAATGTATGAGTTTTGTGTATGTATCTAGAGTTATAGGAATTTTTATTTTCTAAACATGGTCAGCACATTGTGGTCACATTCATGGTTAATGATATTAGTGTTTTTATCCACTTTCATGGTTAATGATATTAATCCACTTTCATCCACTTTTATCCACTTTCATAGTTAATGATATTAATCCACTTTCATCCACTTTTATCCACTTTCATGGTTAATGATATTAATCCACTTTCATCCACTTTCATGGTTAATGATATTAATCCACTTTCATCCACTTTTATCCACTTTCATAGTTAATGATATTAATCCACTTTCATCCACTTTTATCTAATTTTATGGTTAATGATATTAATCCACTTTCATCCACTTTTATCCACTTTCATAGTTAATGATATTAATCCACTTTCATCCACTTTTATCCACTTTCATAGTTAATGATATTAATCCCCTTTCATCCACTTTCATGGTTAATGAAATTAATCCACTTTCATCCACTTTTATCCACTTTCATAGTTAATGATATTAATCCACTTTTATCCACTTTCATAGTTAATGATATTAATCCACTTTTATCCACTTTCATAGTTAATGATATTAATCCACTTTCATCCACTTTTATCCACTTTCATAGTTAATGATATTAATCCACTTTCATGGTTAATGATATTAATCCACTTTCATCCACTTTTATCCACTTTCACAGTTAATGATATTAATCCACTTTCATCCACTTTCTTGGTTAATGATATTAATCCACTTCTATCCACTTTCATAGTTAATGATATTAATCCATTTTCATCCACTTACATGGTTAATGATATTAATCCACTTTCATCCACTTTTATCCACTTTCATAGTTAATGATATTAATGATATTAGTGCTTTTATCCACTGTGCCATGTGTCCTCAAGGACACATGGCACAGTGGATAAAGGCGTTAGTTTGATCCAGTGACAGGACTCAAAGAGTGTGAGTTCAATACCCGATTAAAGCAGTGGAGAACTTTCAGGGGGAAAATTAACAGGAGATAACTGATAACTGATATCCATTAGACATGGCACGTGGAACTAAAATAGTCTACCTCAGTGAGCAAAATAAAGGAGTTCAGTTCGACATTCCAATTACCTGAAGAAGGCCGGTGTGTACAACACCCAGAAATTGTGATAAATATAGCGAGAAAGATGAGGACAATAGTCACATGTTACATTGTTGAACAAAGTCCCAAGAGAACGCTTCTCTGACAATTAAATCTTGATCTCTTCTGTATCTCTCCTATAAATCCTCATAATGTGCAATTTTTAATTCCTCGTTCACCTCTCTCACCACAATTTTGTTCCATAACCCTTTACCTTGAGTGGCCCTTGGGCCTTGTATTTTGTGAACTGACAGTAAAAAAAAAACAAACAATAAAAAGGGCTCAGGGTCTCCAATCTAGAATCATGCTTCTGAATTTCATGCTAAAGTAATCTTCAAACAAAAAATATTTTTTTCACCTGATCACTTCAGCATGAAACTGTGAGCCAGGATTTTAGATTGGAGTACTTGAGCACTTTCTTAGCAATTGTTGTCATTACTGTTCTGTCTTACTTAATTTCCAGAGACATGGAGCACTTTAGATTTTTGTTTAAGGTTGTTCTTTGTTGTTTTTTGTTTTTCATTTTTTTCATGGTTTCTTCTTTGCATTGGTTTTTGGTACTTTTCTTTTACCAGTTACTAGGTTGTTTTATTTTTCAATCATTTCACCCAAAATAATGTAACAAAGCTTCTAGGACACAAGGGGTTATTGATTTTGAAGAAATATAAGAAAAAATTTACTCAGAAGCAAGAACAGATGATAGTGACTGCCATTGCATTTAAAATTTTGAAAGATCAAAGTCAACTGGAATGTAAGAAGCCAGAAGAGAGTTCCACAAATGAGAAGTATGAGAAAAGAAACTTTTAGCACTGTTCTAGCCATTTTCCCTGTAAATTGATGGGATCTTGCTACCAAAGTGTTAAGAATTTGAAATTTGAAATTTAAGATTAACACCTAGATAGATGCTTTAAACTCTAGACTGGAAAGTGAAAACTGAGCACCTCCAGCCCATATATATATATATATATATATATATATATATATATATATATATATGAGTGTGTGTGTGTGTGTGTGTGTGTGTGTGTGTGTGTGTAAGATAGATAGGTTATTTAATAAAACAAGGACAAATGAAAAGGTACCAATATAATCAGTATGATAATCATTTATTAAATATAAATTATAAACCATATGACAGTGTCTTAGTGGCTTTGTTGCCTTGCTTGGGGTGATATGATTAAAAAAAAAAGGTTGATAAGCTGTAAAAGAAAGAAATCAATTAAGTCTACAGGTGATGAGTGTCCTTTTTCAAAAATTGTTTCTATCTTCTCAGTGAAGCTCCACTTCTGTGTCTAATAAAAATCTTTTCCCTTTTGTAATAGATAACATTCATGTTCTTGATAATAACTTGTGAGGATTGAAAGTACTTGAATACAAACTTTATGAACTTTTTATGACATTTTCTCCAAATCAAAGAGTCTTTGAAAAGTGATAGTACTCCATCTTTGTCGCTTATCCAGCCAACAGCAGTTGCTTTTATAACTTCAACTATTCTGTTCCTGGTTGAATGTATGACCTCAGTGTTACTGATGAAATTGCTCCAATGCACTTTTAGAATCATTCAGAGACCGACTCGCTCCAGTAGGCATAGGTAACGCAGCAATTGGGGATTTGACACCACATGATATTTCATTACTTTTTTATTTTATTTGCTAGGTTCATTAGTTTTGAAGGGAAAAAAAATTCTTATTCATTCACTCTCCTTTCAATCCAATTCAATTTGTCTAATGTAGAATTCTTTTTTTCACATTTTCTGCTTCTCTTTCTCTTTCTTCTGTTTTCATCCTCTTCACTCTGTCTTCCATTTTTCCCTGTATTTCTTTCTCTTTCATTCTCTTTCTCTCTATATATATTCTCTCTGTGTTTATATATGTGTATATGTTGATCATAAAACCACTATCCTTTCTAGGAGGTTAACTTGCCACTGATAAAGATTTAATATAATTTGTACATATATTGACCAACACATTTTAAGAGGATCACAATATGACTGTTACCATAAGACAAAAACTAATACATATTATTAAGGTACAACATAGCACTAATTGTAAAGAAAGATTGAAAACATAAAAAAAAATTTCATTTCCTCATCAGGAGATTCATTTTTGTTTATGTTTGGAGACAGACTTTGTGATGACTGGATGCATAGTGGTATATGTACTATTTCTGCAGGCATCTTTGGTTTAATATTATATGTAGGTTGACCAGGCAGGTATACAATTGGAGTTGTATGCAATTTCTTAGAGCTGTTTGATGACATGTATGTCATTAATACAGCCCTTAGCTAAATGAAAACCAAATTGTATTATGAGAAGATGATTTTCATAAAATGATGAAAGCCTATTGAAGACAATTTTTATTAGTACTATTAGTATGGTGGTATCTGCCACACAGAGTTTAATGACTATTCTGTGTTAGGAAGAATAATGTTTTAGCCTTCCAGTAGCACACCGATACTAATATTAGCATTAGTGTAGCCATTGATACACTAACACTGAATACGAATATAAAAAGACGAAATACACGAGCGTAACAAACAAAATGTTTAATATGGCAAACAACTTACGTACATAAATTCAAAAGATTCACATATGTCCCAAAACAAATGATTGTCCATATTGTCCCAAAGGAACGAGGAGGTTTACAGAATTAGAACAAAGAAATAACATACCAACTTTATGGCCTTTGGTTGTCCGCAGATAAGTGAACAGAAAGTATGTTTTTCTTTCGCTAGGCCGTACACATGTTGACCAGTTTCCCCGTGTGTGGACACCCTGGTGGTCAGGAAGGTAAAGGGGCCGTTCCTTAAAAAATGGAAGCAAAGACAAACAAGGACAGAAGAGTTCTACTCTCTAAAGGGGCCAAAACTCTCATGAGCTAAACCCAAGGGAAAATAACTGTGGTCTCCCTACAGTACATTCACCATAATGAATCTGTAACATGGTCAGTTGTTATGTATGTATTATGTAAGTTACCCCATTGTTATATGTATTTGTAGTAGCAGTTGATAGAGGAATCCTTTTACTTTTTTTATACTGAAAATGAAATGAATAAAAGCTTGCAATGATAACAACAATAAGATTTGAGACACATGTTGACATTAATAAGAATGTGTATTTTTCTTTTCCATGATATGAATTACAGATATTGGTATTGTGTGTGTTAAAAATGTTCTTAGTGTTACTGTCTCTTCTGTTTTTTTAAAAGTTTGTGCTTATTTGTTTTTTGCTTGTTCCAAGAATTTTGTTGTTAAGGGTAGCCTTTGAAACCATTAACTATTTATTTTAATGGAGCAATAAGGATACGTATATGTTGTTTCTTTTTACTACTGCTACTCTACTCTAATCTACTGACTTTGCTTATGGTAGAAGGGTCATTTTTATAATGATGAAGTTTAGTTTTTAGAATCATGAATTATCATCATCATGTATCATCACTGGTGACAAGATTGTTTTAGAAAGATAAAATTTTTTTATCTTTATTTCCATAATGATCAAATATCCTTATCATCAATTATCACTGGTGGAAAGATTGTTTTTAGAATAATTAAATATCGTCATCATTCTGGATCATAACTATTTTCTTATTCTTTAATTGTTTCACCCCAAGTAAGGTGATAATGCCACTAATAACAACAATAACACTTTGAGACACGTGTTGACATTAATGACAAGAATGTGTTGTTTTCTTTTCATGATGTTAATTACAATACTGGTATTGTGTGTGTTAAAAATATTCTCATTGTTATTGTTGCTTTTGTTTCTTTAAAAGTTTGTATTTACTTGTTTTTGCTTGTTCTGAGAATTTCATTGTTACGGATAGCCTTTTGAGACTGTCAACTTTTTGATTTTCATGGAGCAATGGTGATACGTCTGTATTGTTCCTTTTTTTACTTTGCTAATCTACTCTACTATCCTTTCTTGTGGTGGAAGAGTCGTTTTTATAATGATGAATATTTTTGCTTGTTTTGAGAATTGTTTTTTACTTGTCTTTTGCTTGTTTTGAGAATTTTGTTAAGGATAGCGTTTGTGATCGTTAATTTTTGATTTTCTGGAGCAATGATGATATGATGTGTCATGTTCCTTTTTACTACTGCTACTTGCTACTCTACTCTACTCTAATGACCCTTAGGTCTTTGCTTGTGGTGTAAGGGTTGTTTTTATAATGATGAATTTTTTTGCTTGTTTTGAGAATTGTTTTGAGAATTTTGTTAAGGATAGCGTTTGTGATCGTTAATTTTTGATTTTCTGGAGCGATGGTGATATGATGTGTCATGTTTCTTTTTACTACTGCTACTTGCTAGTCTACTCTACTCTAATGACCCTTCTGTCAATAAGCAAAGACAGTGAAAAGATGGGACTGAGATGCTGACCTAGTGGCAATATCTCACCTGGAAAAAAAATTATGACTTCAAAAACAATTAATTTATTAATTCAAAACAAATAAACAGGTTGCAGATATGACACACAAGAACTGTCAATATTATTGAAACTAATGTGATAATATTTCTTCCAAATTAATGTAAGGAAAAAATTATGGCATAATCTTGAAAGAAACAGCAGTTAGTAATCTGTTGCTCCTTACCAGGCTTTTATGACCACTTGAATACTTTAGGGGTGTCAGAGAGTATTATCTAACAAACTACACCTTTTCATCTTAAGATTAAAAAGATCAACTAAAATGAATTTCTAAATCCAATCAAGGAATGTTGGAGTCTTGTGGAGGTTGTTAGGAAATGCCAAATGGCTGAAACATTTGAAACCATGAAATCTTCACCACCAGCAGGAGTTACTCAGAATTGTAGCGGGCACTCTGTGTGGCCCCGTATCACAGAAAGGGGTGAACGAGGTCACAAGAGGCCCGCTGACATTTTTGAAGACGTTAAATTTGACGGTGAAACAATATAGACGACAGAACGAGGATATGTATGATAAATGCTAATTTATTCAGGGAAAGAAAAAGGAAATAAAGATGGTCGGAACAGTGGAGGTGCAGAAGTTTTAGTGCAGGCATTGATGATCGAGGTTGGTGTTGGTAGTTGCCAGGATCATCGTTGTTGGGAGTTAAAACTTGTCGTTGCCGGGGTGCCAATTTGTTGCTGTAGTTCGTGTTGCCAACTTGTTGTTTGTCATTGCCGGTATACCAACTTGACATGTTGGGAAGGAGAGAGAGAGAGAGAGAGAAAGAAAGTTCCCAACTATCATCAAGTTGGCAGACAAAAAAAATGGGAGCATAACTTAATACACAGACCTTTGATCGGCATCCTTGGCCAATGAAGGCCAAGGCCTGCGTAGCTGAGATCGTTTCGGTCGCCAACCGCCTCCCAGAATCTAGCGAGAAAATCACTGTCTTATGACAAGGGAGACCAGCAAGAGAAATTGGCTAAGCTAACCGAAAAGTCTCTATAAAAAATACTACGAGGTTAGCTAAAGAGAACTAAGGTCTAAAAATGACTAGTAGTATATTACAACTAGGTTTGTAATATAACCTAACTAAAAAACTCATTTGCTAGTCCCTCTGACGTGTTAACAGTGTGTAAGGAGCATGAATGAGAGGTCAAGGTCGAAATGACCTGTTCCTCTGCCAGTTCAAGGATAGAAGGAGGAGGTAACTCCGACAGAATACAGATTATGCTACCTTGAAGAATTGATGCCACAATGTCTGCAATTACCTCACTGCTGTGCATAAAAACATACAAAAATGTTCTGAAATATTTTGTCCCAACCTTGGAGGAGAATATGAGAGCTGATTAAGTTCTAATTATGGATGTATATTGGTGTGTATTGAAAAAATACACATCAATACTATAAATGTACAGCTGTATTTAAAATAAACATCACATGTTACATGCGTGTATACAGTAAGTCAGTTTCAAAGGACATACAAGATACAAGTTAGTGCTGAATGTTGGACAGAAAATGTGGCATGAGTTTGCCAGCTTGATAAGAGGAAACTCTCTTTTCTCAGGCTTGAAGAAGATCATAGGAAAGGGCTTTTAGAGGAAGTGATTTCATTGGCTAGAATATCTTTTTATATTTTTCTTTCCAAATGGAAGCTCTGTGTGATCCAACTGCATAAAAATGCATATTTTGTCATCTATCCTTTAACCATAGAATTACATTATGATTATTACACTATCTTCTATCTTGCCTTCTTCTTCTTCTTTGTGCCATTTTCATTCAGTAGGTGGACAATTATATCTACAGCCAAGCAATTTTTTTCCAAAACTTAATACTGTATATTTTTCAACCAATAAAATTTTAATCTGAAATTCAGCTTTTGTCAATTGAAAGTCAAACTTTTCAAATAGAAATTTAGCATTTTTTAATTGAAGTTGAGTTTTTTAGATTTTAATTTTAACTTTGTCTAATTTGAGGGTAAAATAGTGTAGATCAACATTTTTAAACAGCAGTTAGGACATCAGTTTTACTGATTGGAATTTTCTCATGGGTCATATTTTATTTTTCAGTTTCTACCATAAATTTTCATATCAGATTGCAATCAAGAGTTTTTCAACCTTGTTGTCTAGTCTTTCTGAAAAAAAATGACAAAATATCATTTCCTTTATCTGCCATGTCAACTCAGCATGTAGGCAATCATGGCTCTCTACAATTTCCTGTCCTTTGTAGCTCTTAATAAATTATCTCTCTTTTGTCATTTTTCTACCATCCATTTATTCAAGCCCACTAAATATGTTATGCATTAATTTCTTCTGTCCCTCTTGCCCTCAGTCTGTCCTGTGAGTATCAGATTTTCCAAGCCCACTTTCCTTATTATATGCCATAGAAATTTCAATTCTCTCTTAAGTATGTTTCATTTCTGTTTCATTTTTTTCTAAAACTTTGTTGTTGCTCACATATTCAGACCATGATATCCTCAGCATCCTACTGTAGATCTTCATTTCTGTTGCTTCAAGACTGTTCTTCATCCTTGATTAGATTGTCCAGCATTCACTGCCATACAGGAGGACAGATATCATGTAAAAATTTAGTATTCTTTTTCCTTATTTCTATTTTTTAGTATTTTGCTTAGCTTTTCGAATGTATCTTTTGCTATCCCAATGTGTCTTTGGATTTCAGTGTAGCACTTTCCATCCTTTAAATAAAATGCTTCCCAGATATTTAGATTTTTGTAGTTGTTTGATTTTGGTATCTTCAATTGTTAATTTGCATTTTGGTCTCATTCTTTTGCTAACAACCATGTGTGCTGTCTTCTTGCAGGTGATGTTTAGTCCTTTCTTCTTGCTTTCCTTCACCACCTTCTGCAGGAGTCATCAAACCGATTTTCCATTGGTAGCACAAGAAAACTATCCAAAATTCCAATGTAAATCCTTTGTATTTATTACACAAATAATGATGACTATTTTCCCCTTGCTCTATGGGTTAAGATGTTATGCAGGGATTGTATAATCTCTACACAACATTTTATATTATTATGCTCCTTGAATATAATAAATTATTATGTCCCTTGAACATCATAAAATTAATTGAAATGTGAGCAAAATGAGTATAATTACTGTATATACTCACACGTGACTTTTGAAGACCTAATTTGGAAGTTAATTTGTATGGGTTAAGATGTTATACCGAGATTGTATAAACTCTACACTTTAGAATATTATATACCTTGAATATAATAAAAAATTATTTTAGAATATTATATACCTTGAATATTAGAATATTATATACCTTGAATATAATGAAAAATTATTTTAGAATATTATATACCTTGAATATTAGAATATTATATGCTTTGAATATAATAAAAAATTATGTCACTTGTACATAATAAATTTAACTGAATTGTGAACAAAGTGTGTATAATTACTGTATATACCTGTGTATCATTCAATTTTTGAAGACCCAATTTTGAAGCTAATTTTGAGGGAGTCATATCATACATGAGATATAAAATTAGCATATATTCTGCTAGCCCTGGCTATGCTGTTGACCAAACTATATATCCATTTATTGTAGTCAAAATGTACAGCTTTATTTAAAATAAACATTGCACATTAAGTCAGTTTCAATTGACATACGATAGACAGATTGGTGCTGAATGTTGGACAGAAAATGTGGCATGAGTTTGCCAGCTTGTTGAGAGGAAACTCTCTTTTTTTTTTCAGGCATGAAGAAGATCTTAGAAAAGAGTTTTTAGGAGAAGTGATTTCATTGGCTGGAATATCTTTTGATTTATTTTTTTCTTTCCAAATGGAAGCACTGTGTGATCCAATTACACAAAGACGCATTTTTATCATTTATCCTTCAAGCATAGAATTACATCATGATTATTACACTGTTTTCAATGTGCCATTTTCATTCAGTACGGGAATGATTATAACTTTCCACAATTTCCTATCTTTTGTAGCTCTTAGTAAAGTTTGTTCTTTTATTCTCTCTCCCAATCACTGTTCGGCCATTTATTTACACAAGATTGTTATGTAGGTTACTTAATGTCTTCCTCTGTCATTCTAGATTAATTCTAAAAGAAGATTTCTTAATCTATATACTGTATCCCTTCAAAGCATTGGTGATCATGGCTCTCCTTAACTTCTTGTCATTTATTTCTCTTATTTTCAAACATTTATGCTGTTTCTTATCTAGTCTTTGTTATCATTTTCTATGTGTCACTTTCCTTCAAGAAGATGGTGATTATGACTCTCCACAATTTCCTTTCTTTTGCAGTTCTAAGTAAGGTGTGTTTTGTAGCAGCCATTTAAATAAGTTCATTAGGCAGGTTATTCACTGCTTTCCTCTGTCCATTTTGCCTTCAATATGTCCTGAGTGTCAAATTCTCCAAGCTCTCTTTTACTCATTATATCCCCTACAAATTTCTACTACCTTTTTCTTATTCTAAGTATAAGCATCATTTATGTTTCCATTTTCCTTACAATTTCCTTCTTACTCACATGTTCAGTCCATGGTATTCTCAGCATCCTTCTGCAGAACCACATTTCCCAGTGCCTCAGGTTTTGTCTTCATCTGTGAGGTGTTTGTTCAACATTCACTCTTTCATTCAGTATTCAAAAATTGTATAGGATAATAATGTTTTGGTTGATCGAACTGAAAAGAGATGATAACTCAACATGAGCAATAAGAGGACCAATATTGCATAACAGTCCAGCACTCTTTTCTTTGTTTCTAATGAAATTTTCCTCTTTCTTAATACTCTACTTAGTTTTTAGAAGGTTTATTCTGCAATTTATTTTTACCTTCGGATTTTGGAATCACACTTTCTGTCATCTGTTAAAATGCTTTACAGATATTTTTGTACTTTGGCATCTCCAATTTATTCCCATCTTGTACTGTTCCAATCACTGGCACCTATATACTCTGTCTTCTGAAAATTGATGGTTAGTCCTTTCTTCCCACTTTCCTTTAATATATTTCGTAGGAGTTCATGCAATTTCCTTTCTGTATCTGCTATCAACATTCTGTCATCTGCATATCTGATGTTGTTAAGATTGCGTTAAATCCTAATATGTAAATCCCATTTCATTTGACCAATTTGTTAGAATTCTATTGAAAACTGACTCCTGTTTTGCCCTTTTGTTTTTCATTTGTTCTGCTGTGAATGCATTGAGTTTTCCTTTCAGTTGACAGCGCTCTCTTGTTAGCTGCATGCTGCCTTCCAATTAGCCAAGTCCAAGAGCTCATTAAGGTTAGCATGTGCTCTTTTAAATGCAAACTAATTTGCATATTTGAACAGGTGACAGTATTTATTTTAGAAATACAAACTACAAGGTGGTTTCATAATCGTTTCCTCTAGTTGACCTGGGAAAAATATGCCATGAATTTAAATGATTGTATTAGATTTCATTAATCCAGAACATTCCACTGTTAAAAAATATTTTCTGTACCATATCTGTGTTTTGTTTCTTGGCTGCAAAGTAAAAATATTAAAAAAAAAAATGAACATTTTCTAAGTGTGGTGCAGCCATAATTTTTGGCATTATATTGACAGATAAAAGATAAATAGATATAAAAAAAAATGTAAGCAAGAGACAGAGATGAAAATTTCAATAAAATTTATGTGGAATCTCCGTAGCTACATGTATACTGTTTCAGACCCCCTGGAGGCAGGGATATGATAGGATATGGCCTGTGGCGCCCAAATAAAGATGAGTCACAGGAGGCCTGCAAACAGTTAAAAATAAATAATGCAAATCTGACAGGACAAAACAGAGACAACAAAAACAAGCAGAGATAAATTAATGCCAAAATTTATTTACACAATATATACAATTTTAAAACAAAAATTGAATAGGATAATAATGTTAAGGTTGATCGAACTGAAAAGAGATGACAATGCAACATGAACAATAAACAAAGAATGAAGTAAATGAAGGATACTGACCTGAATAGTTGATCAAAATAAGATAACTGTGAAAATGTTAATAATGCAGATGAGTTAGTTATCATGCACTTAAAATCAGTAGAGTCCTGGCAGGTTAGGTTGGCAGAAAAAAGCCATTGTTTGAAAGGTCAGTCTGATGTTGCTGTAATGTTTGGGGTAGCATTGAGCAGAGGCTGAATAAAGTTAAACCTGTCTGAAATATGGGTTAAAGAGTTATCCTTATTTACACATTGGTCTCAAAAACGACCTCCGATCTGTGGTTGAAATATCTTGTGAATTTTCATGCAACCAAAAAGAAACTGATGTCATTTACTCACCATAGAGAAATGTCCCTGCCTTTTGTCAGCATAGCTAATGCTCAACTCCATGAGAGCACCTCACTACACCTTCTTGATTCTATGATTCATTGATCATCTGAGCTGTTGCTCTTGAAGATGTTCCATTTGAAGTCGTCACCAACACGTGTTTCTTTCAGCTGTGTAGACAATGTGTTTCAATGGCTTAGAGACAATTGCATTTCTACTGATAAAAGTGTTGCAGACCCCCTGAATGGGGAATATGATAGGATATGGATCATGGTGCCCAAATAAGATGTGTCACAGGAAGCTCGCAAACATTGAAAAATAGATAACATAAACTCAACAGAACAAAACAATGACAATAAAAACAATGAACTTAAATTAATGCTGAAATAAAACAAAAAATCCTGATTTAAAATTTAATTTAAAACAAAAAATCCTGATTTAAAATTTAATTTAAAACAAAAAATCCTGATTTAAAATTTAATTTAAAAACAAAAATTGAATAGGATAATTAATAGTTTTAGTTGATCGAACTGAAAAAAGATGACAACGCAACATGCACAATAAACAAAGAATGAAGTAAACGGAGGATACTGACCTGAATAGTTGATCAAAATAAGATAACTGTGAAAATGTTAATAATGCAGAATAAGTTAGTTATCATGACAAGTTAGGTTGGCAGAAAAAAGCCAATGTTCAAAAGGTCAGTCTGATGTTGCTGTAATGTTTGGGGTGGCGCTGAGCAGATGCTGAATAAAGTCAAAACAATAATCTTGTCCATAGTAATTAACTGAATATATGCAGCAAAGGATGTTTTACAACAAGACTATAAGCTGGCCATAGGATAAACCAATGCATGGCTAGAAATAGTAATAAATCAAAGTTCTAATGTTGAGCAGATGCTGGCAATAGGCCAAAGTAGCTTAAATGTCTGGTGCGAGCATTGAAGGTAATACATGATAAAACAGCAAGAAATAATAGACCGATAATGTGCTTGCATCAAGTGGAAACTGAATGCATTGTCAAAAAATAATCTTATGTTGTGTTAATGTCTGGAGTAGCATTGAGCAGATCCGGGGTGAAGTTAAGATGAAAATCTATCCGTTGAAATTAACCAAATGGTTTACAGCAGTAGATGTTTTGATGCCAGAAGTAAAGGGCCATTGAATAAAGAGGTCCAAAAATGCTGGGAGTAAAGGTGTGTATAGAGTTGAATGTGCCAGTCAGAAAATGCCGGAAGTAAAGAGCATTATAAACAAAGGAAGAAAAGTTTCCAACCAGTGTCCAGCTGGCAGATAAAATAAGTTGGCTGTAACAATACAGAACCCATCCAAGCGTCCTTGTCACAAGGAGCAGGGGTGTGTGGTCCTCCACCTCTTGAACAGCGAAAGGTCACAGGGTTATATGATCATCAGTCTGTAGTCACATTGCTGAGCTTGATACATACTTAATCACTAAAAATTAAATACTGAGCTGCTAGAATGTATAAAAAATGTTATGAAATGTTCAAGAGGAGTATTTAGATTGCGTTAATAATAATCAATCAATTAAGAAAAATCTAGATATGTTGCCTAAAAGAAAGTGGGTAAATGCAACAAAGAAAAGATAAAGGTCCCGAAGTAATAACTCATCCACCATGATAACATGAACAGAGTGCTACTATGAGTTAGTAAATACATAGTAACATTGACTAACCTGCCTAAGAATCTTGTGTAAATAAGTAGTAGAAAAGTGATTGGGAGAGAGAATGATATTACTAAGAGCTACAAAAGATAGGAAATTGTGGAGAGTCATAATCATCCCCCTACTAAATGAAAATGGCACAAAGAAGAAGAGGAAGAAGAAGGAGACAAGATAGAAAACTAATAATCAGGACGTAACACCCTGGTTAAAGGATAAATGACAAAAATGCGTCTTTGTGTAATTGGATCATACAGAACTTCCATTTGGAAAGAAAGAAATAAATCAAAAGATATTCCAGCCAATGAAATTACTTCCCTTAAAAGCCCTTTTCTATGATCTTCTTCATGCCTGAAAAAAAAGAGATTTCCTCTCAACAAGCTGGTAATCTCATGCCACTTTGTCTGTCCAACATTCAACATCAACTGGTATACCATGTGACCTTTGAGACTGACTTAATTATACTTATTTATGTCCTCATTTCAGTTAATTTTATGATGATCAAGGGACATAATAATTTATTATGTTCAAGGGACTAATAATCTAAAATGTTGTGCAGTGATTATACAATCTCTGCATAAAATCTTAACCCATACAGCACAGGGAAGATAGTCATTATTATTTGTGTAATAAATACAAAGGATTTACATTGGAATTTTGGATAGTTTTCTTGCCCTACCAATGGAAAATAAGTTTGATGGCTCCTGTAGAAGGTGGTGAAGGAAAGCAAGAAGAAAGGACTAAACATCAACTGCAAGAAGACAGAATGCATGGTTGTTAGCAAAGGGATGAGACCAAAATGCAAATTAACAATTGAAGATACCAAAATCAAACAACTACAAACATTTAAATATCTGGGAAGTGTTTCATACAAAGAATGGAAAGTGCTACACTGAAATCTGAAAGATGTATTCTAAAAGCTAAGCAGAGTATTAAGAAACAGAAAAATTTGTTAGAAACAAGGAAAAGATTACTAAAATTTTGTGTGATATCTGTCCTCCTATATAGCAGTGAGTGCAGGACAATCTCCTCAAAGATGAAGAACAGACTTGAAGCAACAGAAATGTAGATCTACAGAAGAATGGTGAGGATTCCATGTACTGAACATGTGGGGGCTGTGACAAACTTTTAGAAAAAATGGAAACAAAAAGGAAACATATACTTAACATCAGATAGAGACAGTTGAAATTTCTGGGCACATAATGAGGAAGGAGGGCTCGAAAAATCTGATACTCACAAGGCAGATTAAGGGCAAAAGGGTAAGAGAAAAACAATGCACAACATACTTAATGAGTTTGATTAAATGGATGATGGAACAAGGTTTAGGAGAAGAAAATAGTGGAGAGTCATGATTGCTTATATTCTGAATGGATATATTACATAAAGAAGAAATATAATAAACAAATTTGAAAATCGGTTCTCTATTCTGTACATTAATTTAGTTTGCATACTATAAATATAGTAGATGTAATGTTTAAAATTTATTTTTCAATTTATTTTATTTGATTCATTCTGAAGAAATAAAAAACAATCACAATAAAAGTGTTCATTCTACATGTATTAGGAACGGATTGAAATTTTTAAAAATCTTTTATTTTGTCAGATTTAGCAGCTGGTATATAATAATAAAGACAGCTTGGTTGAAGTCAGAAGAATGTAAATGAAAGTTTTATGCTATAGAAAATCTACATGTCGACAAAGTGTGGAAATATGTTACATGCCTTCTCTCAGACCCTGAAAAGAAAAGGTAGCCTTTTAGTAGCTTTACAAATGCCTATAAATGTGCATGTATAATGAACATTGGAACATATACTTTTACTGATGACCCATTAACTACTGATGGCTGGAATTTCAATCATCTCTGTTGCTCAAATGAGAATGTTTGTGTAGAATAACAATAGAATAAACAGCACTTACCAGTGTAAGGGTCCCAGCTAGCGTCCAGCTGGCAGACAAAAATAAAACAGGTTGTAACTTAATACAAACCCTGCAAACTGACTGGAATCAAGCTGGTATTTATACAGAAATACCTCCACTCATGTACCAGCAGCCAATCACAGCCCAAGCAATGGACTATCCCACTTGAGCACAATGAGATGCTCCATGGCAACATAAATAGCTCTCTTTCTCAAGGTGGAGTGTCAATTCACTCAGCTTGTTCCACAACTGAGTGTTTATCTTCACAGCGTGATTGATCAACATGGCGCTGCGAACAGGATCTATGACACCCAAAGATTGGGAACGCTTCTTCATTGAAGGTGGCATATCTACCAACTTGGCCAAAACTCATGCAACAAGGTTTGCAGATGAGAAGCTGACAATTGAGAGCCTTCAAACGCTTCAGACACCCAAAGATTGGGAACGCTTCTTCATTGAAGGTGGCATATCTACCGACTTGGCCAAAACTCATGCAACAAGGTTTGCAGACGAGAAGCTGACAATTGAGAGCCTTCAAACGCTGGATCGATCTATGCTTAAGGAGCTGGGAGTCACATTAATGGGAGAAGCCCTGTGTATCATCAAGCAGGCTAAGGAAGACACCACCCAGACGACCCATTCAGTTTGGTTTACCACATATATATGGATGGCCTTAATAGTACCTGTCAATGTTACAAATATTTACCCAAACGTTAGAAAACAAAATAATAAAGATTACTTGGGAGAAGTCAGAATAATGTAAATGACAGTTCTATATTTTAGAAAGACTACATGCCAAAAAAATGGGGATAACCCTCTACTTCTGTCCCCAAAACTGGGATTGTGGGTGAACCAGTCGATAGGCTAGCATATCACCTCCTGTTGAGGAAAAAAATTAATTGTAAATAAAATTTCAGAGTTTAGGCAGAGATATTAGAAGTATAGAGTTGAAACAGACATTATAAGGAACCGGAAACACAATCCTAAACAAGAAAAAGGGGATATACTGTTACTCCTGTTTAAAAGACCAGGAAAGAGTTTGAACTGGATGATAGATGAATATATCTACTCCTATTGAAGAAAAAATCAAATTTCAGAGTTTAGGCGGAGATGTTAGAAGTATAGAGTATATAGCTTTAATGTCACATGCGTCATTTGTAACATTTCTAATGTATTTCATAATGTTTATGAACTACAGTTGTTTACTAAACAATAAACATAATAAACAAATATGAAAATCAGTTCTATATTCTGTAGATTACTTTAGTTTGTATACTGTAAATACTTTATATATATATATATATATATATATATATTTTTATTAAAGAACATTTTTTATGTTTAACGTTGTTATTTATAGATACAAGTATTTAAGCATAAAAAATGTCTTTAATAAATAAATTGTCAGACCTTGTCCATTTCTTAATATATATATATATATATATATATATATATATATATTTATATACTACAGTTCTTTAAGAAAATAATAAAAAAAATTTTGAAATCAGATTTATATTCTGTACATTAATGTGGCTTGCAAAATGTAAATATAAGTAATTTTTGTTATTTATTTTTCATTTTATTTATTTAATTTATGTGTTTTGATTCACTTTGAGAAAGAGGAAACAATTGCAATGAAATTGTTCATTGCACATGTATAAGGAACTGGCTGGATTTTAAAAAAAAATTTATTTTTTGAGATTTTATAGCTGGTTGTAATACAGGTGATAATTAAACAGGTAAGCTGTTAGTCATGAGGTGTGTGTAATTTGTAGAGAAAAGAAAAATAACAACATAAAAATATTACATGTTCACGCATAACTTGAATACAGCCTCATCCATGTAGAAATATGTTTCTCTCATTGGATATTTATTTTATTAATTGTCTTAAGATGCTGTGTTCTACTGCTTTTTGCACATACTTAGTTTCTCAAATGTTTTCAAAGCTGGGCTGTGGCTGCAACATCTATCAGAAGACATGTTTTCATCATCATCATCGTCATCATCATCATCATCATCATTGCCATTGTCACCGTCATCATCATCGCCATCATCAGTACTGGGCTTTTTCATTTCAGATGCTATAAGGGTTGATACATATATTAAGACTCTGGCAGTTTTCAGGCGTTCATTTATAATTAAATTCTGCCGGGCTTCAAACTTTCTGAAAGTGATTGCAGATTTCAGAAAGCAAAACGAAATATAAGAATATTTAATCCTGCTATGAAAAATTAATTTAAGCATTTTAAGTTAATACTTGTCCCTTGCCAGAAAGTTATTTCACCTTCAGCTGTTGATTAAAATGCTTCAAAACACAATGTCAAGGAGACTCCAACACTTAAATACATTCAGAAAAGATTAGATCCTTAAACAATACTGTGTGCAAAGAACCACAGAAGATTAATAAAATCCAGATCTTGAAATGTTCCCAGGTTTAAAAACACTTTAGATATAACCCAATATTATAACAAAAAGACATCATTCAGAGATGCACCAATCTTAATGAGTTCATTTCAAAATAGGCAGAGAAAAATTTCATTTTTCTGTCATTCAAAAAGTGAACCTTTCATATACTTGACATTCATTATACATAAAGAGAAATATTTAAAATATTTTTTACAGGTAAAATTATTATCATTTGTAAATATATTGAAGTATTTTTTTTATTTATTCATTTTAATTCATTTTGAAGAAAGAGAAAACAATCTTTATAGAATTTTTGTGCAATGGACATTACTGATTGGTTGGTTTTAAAAACTATTTTATTTTATGTGAACGTAAAGTATGAGTAGCTGTACTTAAATTATATTATAAATCACTTAAAAACAAATTTGGAATAAATAGCATTAACATCAATGAAAAGAGCAATGCTCAGAATAAATCTAAGATAGAAATCAAAAGAGATGTGATAGAATATATTGGCAAGTAGAAAGGATAACAGATGGAGCAAAAGGTTTGTAGTTAGTAAACACTGTAGGAAAGACCAGATCTGTTATGGAAAGATAAGATGAAGAGATTTCGCTAGTTAGACATGATAGACATTAATGCAGTCACAGTTGTTATAAAATAAAATAAGACATATCTTGGCTGATTTGCAGGCAAATAAACTAACATACTCAAAAGTGAGAGCCAGATGTGAAGGCCCCGTCACAAAATGACAATTATCATTGTTTACGCATAGACCCGTCGCATGAGTTCCGGTCGTAAAATAAAATAATATTTTAAAGTGTCTCTATTTTTCGACCAATAAAAATGCTTCCCTTCTAATTATACTCGCGTCATTTTTTGAGACCGTTAAGCCATGAAAACGCCATAAAAGGGTCACACAGGGAAGTACTAGGAGTCAACGGGAGGCCAGGGAAGAGATCTGTCATGGTCAGTCTGGGCAGTCAGCAGGAGGAATTTTCTACCTCCAACCAGTGAGAACTACTATGATAGATCAACCCAGATTTGAGCCGACTTATGAACTATACCATCAGGTAGCTGTTCCAAAACCACACGTTCCTATTGAAATAAATCCCGTAAATCTATTTCTGCTGTTGTGGTATTTCCTTCTTGCAACCATACGCTTGTCTATAACATAGTCATCATGCAAGATGATTGCAAAGCCCTTTATCCATTGGCTGCCAAGGGTTAATGGTGATGTTGACACTCATACAAACAGATAATAACTGGTTGCTATATCCCTGTCTGCAAGTGTGGTCAGGTAATTCCTGCTGAAGATGCTTACTCAGCCATATTTGCATTTCATCTAACACAATATTATGGGGACATATCATTATCATCATCTACATTTGTAAATACAGTAAATTTTTTATTTATTTTTCCATTTATTTATTCATTTTGATTCACTTTGCATCAATCATGATCAAAGTTTTTCGTACAGTTCAGTTTAATTTACTTTTTTATTTCATGATATTTTATAGCTGGTTGTAAACATGGCACTTGTTGAACCGGTAAGTCATTAAGTGAGAAATGGCTGCATATAAATGCATTTACGTGAAGCTGAAGAGATAATGATTATATTCATGGTGGTTTACAACTAATTAATTTAATTAATTAAAACTTATATTAACTTAATACCTGCAAGAAATAGTTGAGGATAATTTTTTTCATTAATAATTAGCAGAAAACTTTCAATAAATAAATAATAGATTGCTACGAATATTCAATAAATAAAAAGTTCTGTTTGTCAGTTTGAATGATTGTCCTTGAAAATAGAACTTTTAAACATTGGCTGACTATAAATTTGCCACCATTTTGGATGAAGAAAAGTCATCTAGAGTCAGAGGGCAGACTAACAACAGTGGGCAAGTGATTGGCCCTCAGAAGACAGATGATTAACATCATTGATAAGATATTGGAGAAATTTACTCCGTTATTGCTAAACAATAGCAAATACACATTGGGTGCTTTAGTCTGGTTGACCATCACTGAATAGTGAGTTTGATCTGCACTGAGTGTCCCATATTTGTAGCCTTGTGTCAAGCTAAGTTCAGTAAATATTTTGGGTGATTTTTTTTTTTTATGAATATATACTGGTTGGCCATTACTACTGGGTAGTGAGTTAAGTCCTCAATGGGTACAGAATCTATTAATTGAAAATGTTCTTCTTTTATTTCCGTTATTGTACTATGATGAGAAAAACTATGCTGATGACATAGGTGTTCATAAAAAAATCAGAAATGATTTGGAACAAAAAATCAACATTCTCTATGAAGTGTTTCCAGAAATCAAACTCAAAACAGAAAATATGATCTGGAATTGGAATGAAAGCAGTGATGGCACCTACCCTGGATCCATCCTAATAAATCAGGATGTGATATAAGTAAATACTAAACACTTGGAATACCTCGGAGTCAGTTATAATAAATTTAATATCGAAGTTAAGGAAATAACACATAGAATAGACATCACGAGGGATAGTTTTGCTCAACACTGCAAGATGTTACAAAACCAAAACATTAAACTCAAAAGTTGAGCCATGTTTTTAAATAGCCTCGCCAAATCGAGACTTACATGCTGATCTCATGGATGATGACCAAACTGTTCAAAAATATCTAAACTGTCAACTCTACATAGCTGCTTCCTCAAATCAATGATTAAAAATGACTTTGAGCAAATGAAGCCTGTAGGTCAAACCTTATGAACTGTTTTGTTTTTTTTAAGCATTTCACCCCAAGCAAGGCAGGGTACCACTAGCATACAGAGGGTTACAGAGAGTGGGAGTGAGAGCAAAGAAGCATGATAGAGGAAAGGATGAAGAGAAGGACAGGGAATAGATCAAGGCATCTGGAGATGTCAATTGACATTACATTTGAATAGTTGGAGATTATAGCTATCAAGGAAACAAATAGGAAGAGAATTCCACAAACAGGAGGTGTGAGAAATGAAGCTATTGGAGTAGAAGAGATGGCTATATTTAACTGTTTTGACAGTGAAAGGGCGGGACTGAGATACCAGCCTAGTAGCACGTTTAAATTTGTGCAGTCTGGGAACTTGCAAAAGTAGCTCGTTGGAGCAGTTACCATGAAAATATTTGTTGAAAAGAGGGAGGTGATGGCACATCTGTGAGAGAGCAACTACATGAGATGCCAGATCAGGGCCAATCACATTGTATATGTGTCTCTGGATTTTGTCGAGGACCTCAAGATGAACAGCAGGGGCACCAGACCATATATTCAATGCAAGGATGAATGGTTGATTTATAGATTTGAAGGATGGCATCAGGTGAGAAAAACTTTCTGGTGTGACACAGGGAACCAACTTTCCTTGCGGTGGATGAAGCTATTGATTCAATGCATTTGTTCCATCTCAGGTCAGTGGTCAGTGTGAGACCAAGCAGTTGCAAAGAGGTGCTCTCGTGGAGTTGAGCATCAGACATTCTAATGGGAGGCAAGTATGGTTCCCTGTGATGAGAGCAGTTTTGTTTTAGAGGCATTAAAGTTAACCAGCCAATTCCTGCCCCAAACTACAACTGATTGGAGGTCCTTTTCAAGACTAACGGCCAGGTTAGTTTTGTCAGCGATACCAGATTTGCCCATATATGGCAGCAGTACTCCATTTTTGGTCATTAAGAGGTATGAAGAGTCTGAGATGGATAGACAGACAAATAGATAGATAGATAGATAGATAGATAGATAGATAGATAGATAAGGAAGAGATCAAAATAAATAAAAAGAACATGCTGGGATAGATAAATATGAAGAAGCTGAGAAATGGATAGATATAGACTGAGACACAAATGAATAGTGATAGATAGATAGATAGATAGATAGATAGATAGATAGATAGATAGATAGATAGATAGATGGGGACAGGCTGATATAAAAGTAATCATTTCATGGTTATAGATATAAAATGTCTCCATTTGAGAACTGAAATTTGAATATGGCCACATTCACTGAATAATATTAATAAAAACCCACAGACTCAAAAATAGTAATATATAAAGTATTAGAACAAAATATAGGAAACTTTGAAGAACTATGAATTTTCACATGGCATGGGTAGGTAGGTAGTAGATGAAGGAATGATTAGGTTTCTTTTACTTTTCAGTTTTATTTAAAAATATTCACTGCATGAAATCTTATAACAACATTCTTATCTGGATTTTATAAGATTTAACTATGGGGGCATCAGTAGATATCATAGAAATAATCTAAACCTAATCAATCTAATGCTTTTTCTCAAGTTTGTTTCTCTTTTAGACGAACACGTTTCAAATAAATAAGTTAATAGCTGAATTTGGTTATAATATTTTTACTTCAGTAGAAGCAGAAAATCTCAATAATCTATGAAAATTTCTTGGAATAAAAAGCAAAGAAATTTTCTTTACCATTCCTGGTATCCTTTTATTCTTCGAGAAAATCTTAAATGATAAAATTGTTGTAAAATATTTAGGAAATATACAGGGTGTTAAGAAAGTCTGTGTGAAAACAGAATATATGGCTGGCATTGAAACGAACAGTCCAAATATGCGATGTGCAAATTGGAGATGTCAACATCAAGTAAAGTACAAAAAATATGACACCAAATTCTGAAGACACATTGGAAGAGCAAAAGACATATTCCAGAAGCTGAGAAAGAAACAGGAAAATTTCATTAGAAACAAGGAAAAGAGTGCTGGATTGTTCTGTAATATTGGTCCTCCTATATGGCAGAGAATGCTGAACAATCTTGCCACAGATGAATTGTTTGATTTGTTTTTTATGGTTTATCTACCCTTTGAAAGTTATTTAAAGCCAGAAAATATTTTTAGATTGTAAGAATTTTTTTTTTTTTGCAATAATAATAGTTTAGTGATACAACTCTTACTAATTAACCCATAGCTGGAGTGAGAAGAGATGGATTCATACCTTTCCCAAGTTGAGTTGCACATAAGTGAATATAACTAACACAACAGAAATTGGAACTCGGCTCTCCAATCAACAATGCCAAACCATTAAACATTACACCACCCATGCACCCAATCTTACAGCACCCAACAGTTGAAGAAGAGACTTGTGGCAACAGAGATGTGATTCTACAGAAGGATGATGAGGATACCATGAACTGAACATGTAAGCAACAACAAAGTTTTAGAGAAAATAGAAACAAAAAAGGAAACTTATACTTAACATCAAGAAGAGATAACTGAAAATTCTAGGGTGCATAATGAGGAAAGAGGGCTTAGAAAATTTGACACTCACAGGACAGATTGAAATGAAGAGTGACAGAGGAAAGAAGTGAAAAACCTACGTAACAATTGAATTGGGAGAGAGGCTGAAAACATAAACCTTACTAAGAGCTACAAAAGATAGGAAGTTGTGGAGAGTCATAACTACCTGCATCCTAAAGGAAAATGGGACAAAGAAGAAGACAAAGGCTAGATAGAAAACAGTGTAAATGGTTGACAGGACAAGGAATAATAGAGATAGCAAAATGATAAACTCTAATAAAAAAACATAAATAACAGGAAGTTGTGGAGAGTCATGATCACCCATGCCCCAAAAGAGATACAGTATATAGATAAACTTTTTGAAAGAAAAGAAAGAATTAGTCTATGCCTAATAGAAAATTAGCCTCTGATTTCAGGGAATTAGGATTCTACTGAAGTTATTTCCAATGTGAAAAGTGGAAATTTTAAGCCCTAGAAAATAGTTAAAGAAAATCTTAAGTTGCTCCATGAAAAATTGGAAAAAATAAATTATAGTTTCTAAAAATTCTTGCAGTTGGTATGGGACCTGAGTGAATTTTATAATAAATAATGAACAAAGGGTAATCAAATAGATAGATAGATAGATAAATAGATATAGAGAAATAGAGATAGAACATGTAAAAAGATGATAGATAAATAGATGAATAGATAGATAGATAAATAAAGAAAAATAACCCGGAACGTAAAAATAGATAGATAGATAGATAATATTTATGTATGATATAGATAGAGAGAGATAAATTTTTCAGAACATGTAAAGTAGATGTTAAAATGAATAAATGGTAATGGATATTCTGATTGAGAGAGAGAAAGATAGATAATAGAAAATGTAAACGATAAATAGATAGATTTGATAGATAGATAGATAGATAGATAAGATATTGAAAATTGCTTCCCATAGATATTGATATTGGTACATAGAGATAGATAGATAATATAAAAGGATTCAATAGATTATAGATAATTGACATTGGTACATAGATATTGAAATTGGATAAGTTCAATAAATCGATAATAGATGGATAGATTATTCAGATTTTTGTATACCATTATATATAGATTTATGATATTTAGATCAATAGATAGATATTGTTCTGATGGATAGAAATATTGATATTCACATTTCAGATAGATGGATAGATAAATAGATTGATAGATTGAATATATAGATTTTGTATATATCTAATATTATATATTTTACATGGATATTGATATTGGTTTCTTTTAGATTTTTACATTTTGAGAATAGATAGAAATATTTATGTTTCCTTTTTTGTTCAATTGAATTTGTACATACATAATGCATATTGATTTTTTTCCCGGTGATAGATGCATAGATGTATAGATAACATAGATAGATAAATAATTAGATAAATAACCTAGTTACAAGAAGATGTTTGGTTCATGCCTGGGCCAATATTTTTATTTTAGAGCTAAAGACTGTCTATATTTTCAATACTTAGGTTTTATATGCCTAGGTTATTTCTTATGAAACAATGACATTTTAAATGTATCCTGTAATCAGATGAAAAAATGAAATTTGAAATACTTTTTCTCAAATTAAATATAAATATCATTTTTATTTCACTTATTGTTTGGAATCGTTGATTTCTAATAAACCCTTATGCCAAATGAAAAGAAGAAAATTATTTAAATTGTTTAATTGAATTGTGCCTTCTGATATTGTTTTTTGTCACTTATAGTTTATTGTCTGTTAACATTATAAAAAATTTTAAAATGTAATAAATTCATTTTTTAAATAATAATGAATCTCTAAATGTTTATATCAAGAAGAACCATAATTTGACCTCATGAAAAAGGCGTAAAGGAATTAAAATTTCCTTGTTCAGTTGATTTGATAAAATAGTTAATTTGGTAAGGTTTTTAAATCTAAACAAGTTAAAGAAAAGATGACAGTGAAACAAATCTAGCCATCTCATCTCATAAGAGTTGAATATCATTAAATGAATTATAACAGTCTATTATTAAATGAATTATAACAGTTTATTATTAAATGAATTATAGCAGTTTATTATTAAATAGCAGTTTATAATTGAGTGAATTATAACAGTTTATTATTAAACAGAAGTTTATCATTGAATGAATTATAACGATTTATTATTAAATGAATTATAACAGTTTATTATTAAATGAATTATAACTGTTTATTATTAAATAGCAGTTTATCATTGAATGGATTATAACAGTTTTTAATTAAATAGCAGTTTATCATTAAATGAATTATAACAGTTTATTATTAAATGAATTATAACAGTTTATTACTAAATAGCAGTTTATCATTGAATGAATTATAACAGTTAATTATTAAATGATTTATAACAGTTTATTATTAAATAGCAGTTTTTCTTTGAATGAATTATAACAGTTTATTAAATAGCAGTTTATCATTGAATGAATTATAACAGTTTATTATTAAATAGAGGTTTATCATTGAATGAATTATAACAGTTTATGATTAAATAGAAGTTTATCATTGAATGAATTATAACAGTTTATTATTAAATGAATTATAACAGTTTGGTAAAAGCCAAAATCTCAATAATAAAAGCACATATATTGAAAAAATCAGATGAAAAATAACAAAGATGAATAAAAATGATTTCTAAGAGAATATATGTCTTCCAGATTGATTGAAGATATGGGTAAGAGCAAATTTTTCAAGGAAAATGGAAACAAAAAGAACAATTATACTTAGAATCAGAAATAGAGATTTGAAATTTCTTGAGCACAATGATACTGAAGGATCAGATAAATATGACAACAAATATGAGGACAATAGTCCGAATAATATAAATGGTTCACATAATGCGTCATCTCAGAAATATAGACAGATACTGAAGGATTGGATAAATATGGCGACAAAGATGAGGACAATAGTCCGAATAATGTAAATAGTTAATACATAATAAATCATCTCAGAAATATAGACAGATACTGAAGGATTGGATAAATATGGCAACAAAGATGTAATCAATAGTCCGAATAATGTAAAAACATATACATAATAGACATCATCTCAGAAATATACACAGAATACTGAAGGATCGGATAAATATGGCAATAAAGATGATATCAATGAGTCCAATAATGTAAAATAGTGATACATAATACCTCATCTCAAAAGATACACAGATAATGAAGAATCTTTAAATATGGTAATTCAAGATGAGGAAATATCGAATAAATGGAAATAGTGTATGATAATACCTCATCTCAGAAATATAGACAGATACTGAAGGATTGGATAAATATGGCAACAAAGATGAGGACAATAGTCCTCCATAATGATAAATAGTGTATATAATACCTCATCTCATAGAAATATATCACAGATACTGAAGGTATTAGATATTAAGATTTTTATTTAATTTTTTCTTGTGTTCTTATAATTTTCTTTTTTTATTGGCATAAATTTGAACAAAATTTTCAAATGTTTCTAAATGAAACTTGTAACAATGAGGGTTTCCTCTTTAAATACAAAATCAATCTCTCCTGTGATAATTTATATATATATATATGCGAAGTCTGTTTTCCAGATAGCCTTGTCAGATTGGGAGATTAAATAGATCCATGATAACTAAACCCATTCAGAAATATCTATCAATTTTTATATGTATACAATATTGTTTTCGAAGATCAATGGTTAAAAAATCAAATTTGAGCAAGTGAAGCCTGATTTCTGGTCAAATAGTTAACCTTCTTTGAACACTGTTTTCTGCCAATCACAAATAACAGAAACTAAATAACTTGAGGACTTACACAGCATTAACAATTAAAATGGATATTTTCTGTAAAAAAAGACATAATAATGACATTTAACAAAACTCTATCTGAAATAGGTTAAAAAGGAAACTCACCTCATTGATACTTTCTGATGATTTCAGCTGGTGAACTTTTAAAAAACTTTCAAACTCTAAAGATTGTTTTAAAAAAATTTCCTTCAATTTCATCTGAAAGCGGCCTCATTAGTCACTAAAAAATGTTAGTGGAAGAAAACAGCTATTATTACCATTACCATTAATAAACCCTATATATATATATATATAATATATATATATATATATATATATATATAAAAAGAATTGGTTATATTCTCATGATCTGAAAATGGTTTTATATTTCCTTATATTTTCCATGTTTTGCTGTTTATCAGATCTTTATTGGCCATTATCAATAGATTTCACAATAAAATTGGTATTACTCAACTGATATTAACAATATTTTCAGAATTTACTTATATTACACTTGAATTTCAGTTTACAATATCTATTTTAAAAAATAGTACTTAAAATATTAAAAATATTTACAATTGGTGATGTAATCTTTTAATATGAAACTTTTCTTTGTTTTTTCAATTAATCAAACACTTTTTTTCTGGAGGTGAGAATTGTAGAACAGCCTCCTGTCTGGATACATGTGTGGATATCACAGTTTTAACCACTTCAAGTCAAAGGCCATTCGTTATCTATCCTCTTCATCATCATAACCTTCACATTCTATCACTTCCTCTTTGTTTCAAATCGCACACCTCAATCATCATTCCTATTTTCACAGCAACCCTTTACATAGAGTGGCTCTTGATCCTTACATCTGATGAATTCTTGCAATAACTTTTTAAAATTTGGATATATAAACATTGACATAAGCCAACAGAAAGATACAACCATGAAATGTATTGCAAAATTAGTAAGAATACAATATTGGAAAATGTTGTACAGAGATCAGTGACATTTCAAAAAGGATGCTATGTAAGAAAGGAATATTCCCTGTTTGCATTTCCCCCATTATGAGGAATTATTTTAATACATGGTCAGCACAGAATATCTGAAAGAAAAGAAATAAAAATATCTGAAAAAAGGAAATAAAAACATGCTTTGTTATCAAAGAGAGTTTTATACTGCTAAGTCATACACAAAATTATATAGAAATACTAGCAGCATGGCCCAGCGTTGCCCGTGCTTGATTCAAAAATCGTATGACTCATACAGCAATCGCTATCACTTGACTTAAAATATTTTTGCCCTTCCTTGCCTTTAAAGGAGTGCCCTTTGCTGTGCTGATGTTGCTACATGCCTTAACTCTTGCCTATCTTACACTGCAAATTTTTTCTAAGCTCTATACTAAACATTAAATCTGTTACAAAAAAAGAACTAAACAAAATGAACACAAAACGATCAGCTTTAAAAAAGGACTCAGAACTGGAAAAACCAAATGAAAAAAGAATGTTAACAACAAATACTTTTTTCACACCCAACCCAGTTCTGTAGAATCAGAATCAATGTTGAGTTTAAGCAAGTGAATGAGCCATTTGGAGTAAAGTGCCATGCAGATTTAAATTTTTCCCACTTGTGACGAATGCAGCTATCAATTTTTTTTGCATGCTGGCATGCTAGTTAACATTCATGTCAGTAAGCTGTTGGCTCTCATGCTGGCCAATAGAATCTTCCTGCCTATTCGTGGCAGCCAGCTATAGGCTCTCACTCTGGCCAGTAGAAAATGGCTGCAAGCTACATGAAAACTGCCATAGAAGCATGAAAAATTGATTATTTCCACTATCGATAGGAGAAATGCAAAGTCATTCTTGGCCTTCCCGCTAACTTGGAGCATGTGCATGTAAATTTTGGTGCAAATCCATCGAAAATTGTGGCTGTGCATTTGTTATATGCACACACACATCCTGCCTTTTATTGATTGAGATTTGCAGTGTGAAAATAACAAGGTCTTACTTGTAATAGTTCCAAATGGGACATTGAGCTGCTCGAGGATACATCTATATTTCAAGAAAGTCATATTTTTCCCAGATGGAATTAAATTGAGTTTGATTTATTTTCTCTGGTGAGGATGTATTTTTCCAATGAGAAAACAGCAAATCATATATATTTTCCACAAGGAAGACTGTGATCTGGATATAGTTTTTATATTTTTGAACAGGAAAACAGCATTATGGGCTTGTGTGGTGACTATATAGCAGTTGACCTAGGCAGGACAGTTTAGCCTTGCCTGTGCTAAAAAAATCAACTGCTCATCTAGCCTCCAGACAGCTAACTAATGACTGCCAACTTTCATCAGTCTATGAACTGATGTCACTTACTGGCCATCAGATGACCCCTGTGAGTTCATCTCAAAGGGAGATAATCGTCTTTTGCATTCTTTTCAAGGAGATTGAAAACATTGGTAAAATATAAGCATAGGAAAATTTGAGCTTAAGAAAGAAAATAAAAGGGATTTGGAAAGATTTAATTGAATAAATGGGATTTGGAAAGATTTAATTGAATAAAAGGCATTTGGAAAGATTTAATTGAATTATAAGAAACAAAGTGGATTGACTGGTAAAGATGTAAAATATTAAGAGTATTGGCTAAAGACTTAAAAAGAAATCAAACTATGCCCTCTCGCCCAGTCATCAGGTTCATCCAATAGAGGTATTACATTCATAAGTAATAATAACAGTTGAGGAATCAGTTTCCTTGTTTTTATGGCCCAATATAGACATTTAAACCTGGTCAAACTTGAAAGAGTTTGTTCCTTCAATGTGTTTGTGGAACATTCTACTCAAATTTCCTCTGTTTACATTCACATTAACTGTTGGCGTCAATGCAGATCAAAAAACTTTACAGATTTCACTGTCTGTCTGTTCTCTCTCTCTCTCTATATATATATATATATGTATATATATATATATATCCTCAAAATGAAAACTTGTTACATAGCTTTGTCAGATCAGTACTTTCATATGGATGATTTGGTGCAAACCCAATAAACACATTCAGAAATATCTACTCTATCTGCAGTATACAACGGCTTTCTAAGATCAATAGTTAAAAAAGGCTTTGAGCAAGTAAAGCCAGAGAGAGTAAAAATTATTCAATGAGAGAAATGACTATATTTTTTAGAGAAAAAAAGATATAAAACACAGACTGGAAAATAATTGGACTTTTTTTAAATTTATATTTCATTTAACAAAATATATTTTTTTTTTCATGCTATTCATGTCTTGTGAACCATTATCAAACAAATATGGAGGAAAGATTTCCAAAACATTATTTAAACATCCCTAATTTTTCTTTCTGTTTTCCAATGTTTAACCATTGTCTTTTGTGTGTGGTAGTAATCCAAATTCTTGGATTGGCGGAGAAAATATTTCTCTGCTTAAAGAGTAATAAAACAATTAGACTCTCATTTCATCTGCATGTGCAGACTTAGCAACATCAACGAAGCCCAATTCGATGAAATCTTTGAACATTAAAACACACCACTAAACATTTTCAAATTTATATTTTTTAAATACACATACTAACAATTTAAATTTACACAGCAAATTACAAAACCAGAATAGGTTTAAAAAGATACAGAAAAATTAAAAAATAAGAACAAATTCCTTCTTCCTTCCATCTTTCTCTGATCAATCCTAATTTTTTTATTAAATATTTAAAGCAGGAAATATTTTTCCTATTTCCAAAAGAATTTTGGATTACTACCACACACAAAAGACAATGGTTATTAATTAAATTAATTTCTTTAAATAATATGTAGAAATAAGCACATCTAGCAAAAAATATGAAATGTTTTTAAAAAATTAAATAAAAGAATCCACATTATAACCAAAAGCATTTGTGGATTCTCTTATCTCTTTAAAATATAGAATCCTTTCTCTTGCTGGATTAATTTTAATTTCTCTTTTATTTACATATATATATATATATATATATATATATATATATATATATATATATATATATATATATATAATATAATAAATACTTTTACAAACTTTGTGGCAATTCTTTTCCTCATGGCAAAAATTTTTAAAAATTTCATATAAAAATATATCTTTTTTTTATTTATTAAAATTTTAAGAAAGTTTGTAAAAGATGGCACTTTGATTAAAATGTAGAAAGTTACATTTGTTATTCATGTACATGGGGTTAGTCTTACTTTTAATTTTTCATGTGTTAAAATTTGACTGAAGATACCCTTTTTAAAAATTTTTTGGATATTCATATCATGAGCAGACAGATATAATTTTAAAAATATAAAAATTACACAAAAGGTAATGGATGTGAGCCTACAATATTGTATCAACTATGTTTTAAGACTTCTGAAGCAGCCAATTTGTCAACCTTTTTTGTTGTTTATTAATGTAACAAGATCTGCTCAAGACACCATGATAAAAGAGATTTCATAAAATTGCAAAGATGATTCAGGTATCAACATGTAAAAAAAAATTCTAGTTGAATATTTTGACATGAAAAATCCAACCTAAAAGGAATTGTAAAATTTCTTTTAATACATCTTATATTTATATATATATATATATATATATATATATATATATATAAATGTGTGTGAAAAGTGTATATAAATATAAACAAATATATATATGTAATTATTTATATATTTTATAAGCAATTCCAGAAAAAACAGTTTGTTTATTTCAGAATGAGAGCTAACATATTTTTAAAATAGATGTGAATTTTTGAATTATGTTATAAATAATAATTTTACACAAACCCCACCACATATACATACATGCTGGAAAATATATATGATAATTTTTGCACACATCAATTTACATTTTCAACATTTCAACATACAAATTAACTACATGTATAGATATTTACACCACCTGCATACATACATGTGTCATATCCGAAACTGCCCACATATGTTTATATATGTATGAGTCCTGACGGACGACCAAATATGTATGTGTCTGCATACATCGATGTTTGCGTTAGTACGATGAATGACAAAACGACGAAATTTCCCCACCACTTCCACAATAACACCAATACACGCAATCTACATAAACCCAAATTTTAAAACATTAATCAGTTTGTCTGACGATCGCTAAAGCGTGAAACCCAGGGTCACAAACTCACATCTATCAAATAAATATATATATATATATATATATATATATATATATATATATATATATATATATATATATATATACATATATATATATATATATATATACTAAACATTTTCAACAGATAATATAATTTATATATATATATATATATTAAAATATCTATATGTATAAATATATATCTGTTAATTAATATTATCTATATATATATATATAAGAATTTCAAAATAGTCTTAAATATATGCTTTTATTTTTTAATAAATGCTCAATTTTTGATTATAATTTGTAAATATAAAATTAAATGTGAACATTTTTAGTCAACACTCCATTCTTACAGGCTTTTTTTGAAATCATCATATATTTTATTTGGATGTAAAAATATTATTTATTTAAATCTTTAACGATAAAAAATATTTTTTTTATCAAAAATTGTAAACAAAAATAAATAAAAATTTATTAAACAAATTTCCCCAAATAAAATAATTATTAGAACTAATAAAAATAAGCATTTAATTTTTGAAAAATAAGTAAAAATAATCAAAACATTAATAAATTAAAATCTAATACCCCCATTTTTTAAAAATAACAAATAGACTACAATTTGATATCTAAACATTGAAAAAATAAATAGTGTTTAATTATCTTTTGAGGTTAAAACAAACTTTTAAATAAATTTGTTAAGCAAAATTTCAATTGTTTTTAATACATTAATAAAATTTTGAAAAATTTTTCATGATCTTTAAATAAAAAAAACTAAAAACAAGTAAAATAAATTAACCCAAACAAATAAATAATTTTGTCAATTTAACCTTAAAAAATAACCACCAAACAAATTGTAAAACAATGCATCAATAAACCTATATATACCAAATAAATAAGGAAAAATCCAACATCTTTTGACGATTGCATCTAGCATGAAACAAATGTTCATTGTCTGAGTGTTGACTAATCAATAATTTGATTTATTTTTATATATGTGTATATGTGTGTGTGTGTGTGTGTGTGTGTGTGTGTGTGTGTGTGTGTTAATTTAGATATATCTAAAAAAATATATATATTAAAATACAATATCAATAAATACAAAATGAAAACTTATCTTAGATGATTCATTTCATCCTCTGACGGACTTTTCAAAATAATTAATTTACATTTTTTTTTTAGCAATCAAGGTTTATCTTCAACCTCACCCAGCAGGGTGGTTTGGGGACTTAACATAGTTATGGCTAATGTTATCAAACCTACAAAACTCTAGATGACAGGAGCTTGGGTAATTAAGTATATAACTAATTTCTCAAAGGTAATATTTAGTGTTGACCTTAGAGCTACATTGGATCAACCCATTGGCTGTTATAAATTCAAATAACAGATATAAAATAATTTTGGCATATAATATATTTCATACAAAAAAATATTTTCTTTGTATAATTCACTGAGGTGAATAAAAATTCCTTCCCCTTAGAGCTCACTGAAGAAAATGAAACTCTTTATAGTCAACTCTTTTGGTTGTTACTTGTTAGGGGTTAAAAAGTCAAGTATCCAGAATGAATGTCTACACTGAGAGATGACCAACTACAAAATTTACATATTGGTAGACTGCTGCTGCAAAAGAACATACTCTTATAAAGAAACATTTCAAGGTATGTGCTTTCCATTTTGAATTTTCAAACCGTCATAAATTCAAATAACATATAAAATAAATTTTGGAATATAATACATTTCATATGACAATATTTTTTTTCATCTGAGGTGAATAAAAATTCCTTCCCTTTAGAGTTCACTGAAGAAAATGAAATATTCTTTTTCAGGAGTTTGCTGTAAAGAGAATAAAATATCCTTATTTCAACAATTTGCTGTAATGAAATATAAAATTTAATAATGATACTGTTGGAGTGGGCAACATTCAGATGCTCATGGTATCAAAAGTTAAAGGAAGCACAGAGGCAACCTGTTTGGTAGTTGAAATGTTTTCTCTCTCTAAGGTGACTGAATTCTTTTGTTGATATAGGGTAGCTCACAGATTTTATTTTAGGTGTAAAGACTTTTTATTGAATGAGAAATGTTAATTCTTTTTTTCTATTTTCTATTTTCAACTTGGATGATATTTGTGATCATCTTGTACAGACAAACAAAAATTGTTTACTTTATTAAAATCATGATATGACACCTTCTTTTAATCGCATCCTAAAAACTACAGGCTAAATTTGGGTTCAAAAATATGGAAATAATCAACTAGTATGCCTTAAATGACAACAGGGGTTTGTTTTGGGTGGTATATTGGCCTGCAAACAGATATCAAATGACAGAAGACAAGAACAAATAAAGAAAAAAGCGAAAAAAATTTTTATCTGTTCCTAAAGCAGATAGGTCCCACCTGCATCCATCAGCAGCATTTAGTTCCAGCCTTTTGCATCATCAAATTGATCACATTTGTGGTACAGATCTAGCTCACCATCAGCCACCACTCCAGCCAACCAGCCAGCTATTCTCCAACTTCAGCCAGCCATTCTCCAACTTCAGAAAAATATAGGTGGATTTGTTAGCAGCAATGATATGCAATAAACTGTCTTTTTCTGGACAACACTCTTCAACAACTAAACTGTTTTTTTCAGGATGACAATTCTTTCTTTCTTGTTTTAAATGTTTTCAGGACAACAAAAATGAATACAAACTGTTTGTCATATCATATTCTTCAACTCTTCACACCCTCTACATGAACAGTCAGAGATATTTTTTGCCTATTGGACTGTAACGTTATTTTTGTCTTTGTATTTTCTTTAATAAAAATAAACTTTGCAATATATTTTTTACTCAAGTCTTTGTTTTATTTCTTGTTCTATAAGCTTGGATGTGCAGATGGTATAATGGATAATGGTTTGGAATTGTTAATCAGAGAGCTGTGTTTTAATTCCTACAGTTGTTCTTTATATTCAGTTATAGCCTTGGGAAAAGTATGGCTCCACCTTTCTCCTCCAGCTTAGCAAAATTTGTATCACTAAACCAATTTTATCTCCCCACCCTGCCGAAATTCTTACAATCTAAAATTATTTTCTGGCTTTAAATAACCAGCAAAGATTAATAAACTCTAAAAAATGAAACAATGAATTTTCCATGACCTTTGGTACATAGTATATATATATATATATATATATATATATATATATATATATTGTCTTATAAAACTTATCATGTTAAAGGATAAAAATAACTGAATATTTGGGTGCATTAAAAAAATTATCAAAATTTTTTTATTTTAGTCATATTGATTCAAACAGTAATTATATAAAATGTCAAGAAAATATTCCTTATGCTATTTCCCATGATCCTTGCTGTATTTAAAATTTATAAATGTTGTATGCAGGTCACTATCAAGACTGACGTAGTCATATAAACGAAAGCTAAAAAAATGGATGAGGTTTTCAAATCCTCAAATTAAAATCATTTATAGATTCTATTGTCATATATTAAAAAAGTCTGTCTACCAGAAATATATGGATTAAGTCTTTCAAGATAAGACATCTAATATAGACCTGTTTCACAAGTGTGCAATATTGGGAATTTTAACTTTTATCATACAGTCTCAGTTAATGTGGAAAATCATTTAATTTTGAGAATGTCTGATGACAGGATACCAAGATCTTAATGTACAGCCAGTTAGATCAGGGCTACAGGAATGTAGGACGCCCATGGCTAAGATACAAAGACAAGCTGAAAAGCAACTTGTCAGCAGTCAATATATAAATATAACACCCTTTAGCCTTGGAGGGGTAGAATGGAGATCAACATGTTTTAGTGGACTCAGCAATTTTCAATCTGCTTGTCTGAATCATCTTCAAGAAGCGAGAGCAAGATCTAAAAAATCAGCCAATCTAACAGTGATCTCATCTCACTCAATCTTACACTTGCTCCATATGTACAACTTTATAAATCGCTAGCGGATCTTAAATGCCACTTAAGATTATCGCACAAAATCATTATTATATATATATATATATATATATTTATATATATATACTGGTGGTGGTGATTTGGTTTTGCTGTAAAATGTATTCATGTAGTATTTCTTGTATCCACTGTTGTCACTGACCATTACATTGCACTGTATCATGACCCATTTCAACCATTCTGTGGGTAGATAGTATTATGTTTTTGCTTCTAGGGAGTAAGGCTCTAGATCAATTCAAAATTGGTGACAGTGTAAAATTCAATACAAAGAATTATGTTAAGTTCTTAAACCAGCCATTTTTTAAATGCATATACTCACTTATGAGAAATTGATCGATTGATTGATTTTTTTAAAGCCTATAAGCCCTTTACAGGATATTCAAAGCTGAAAAACATTTTTAAATTGTAAGAATTTCAGGAGATAATTCTAGTAAATAACCTATAGCTGAAGCGAGAAAAGGTGAATTCATACCTTTCTCAATGCTGATTTACCTAGAACTAGTAACATCCTTGAAAGATTGCATTAGGCTTTTTAGCAGCAAGTGTCAAAAAAGACACTGTTAAAAGAGAAGAGGACTTGCAAGAAATTTGTGTTAAAAAAGTAAGAGCAGGTTGCCAAAATATCAAGAGCGCCAAAAATTGCCATGACGTGAATGGAAAACTAAAGAAATTAGTGGCATCCTTTAATGGATACTCTTCAGTAGCTGACTATTTGCATGCAGTATTATATAACTTAAGGTTATAAAGATTTTTCTTATTAAATTGTTTTATTAACAATATTTGTATTTCAAATAATTATCATTTATGTGTTTACTCTTTTCATTTTTTAACATTTTTATTGCAATAAAGAATTTAGCATTTCAAATAATTATCATTTAGCATAATTGTCCTTTTGATTAATTTTCATTCAAACAATTTACAATTGAAATAAATGTTTTTTGAATAATTGTTTTCAAACAAATTATTTGACATTAATCATGACAGTTTAAGCCTACACAACTATGAACCTCAGTGATATACTCTCCTTGTGAATTCTAATAGCACAGTACGTATGCTTCCTTGGGTCAGCTGTCTGTATATATTCATCTAAAGTAAACCTTATACATCTTAAGTATTCAGGGTTGGGTCTTCCCTTTCCTTGCAATAGCTACAACCCATCCTCTAAATGTAAGAGTGGAGAAAGAAACTGAATAAAATCAGCTAGATTATATACCCAAAGAAGATATTTAAAAAAAGAAAAACAATTTAATTTAAAATTCTTAGTGTCCTGTTTCCTTTGTGCACATGTGTTGTTGCATCCTCTTTGGAGTTGGTTCCACAAAGCAGCAGTTTAAAGAAAGAAGCTACTCAAGTGGAACTTATATCTCTCCAATGGAACATGGAGTCAGGTATCGATTTTACACTATATCGATATTTTCCCTTCTAAAAGGATACAAAAATCAATATTTTTGATTTTGACAAATATTAAGTATCTTTTTATAGTATACTAAAAAAAAAAAAATGGGGCTACATTCTTCCATATTTTTTTGCATGTTATGTCAAAGCTGAACCAGGACCAGTTAACCTAAGTATTGCTAAATTAATAATGTTATGCAATCCACATTTATATTAATTCCTCTTTTATCCTTTTAGAAGGAGTGTCCTGTTCAGATATAGTGTCAAATCCCTGACTTCTTAAAAAGTTATCTGTACTTAATTTTTATTTCCAAATATCAAATTTTAAACTCTGTTTATTTCATTGGTGACTACATACTATTGAATTCACTTGAAAAAAAATTTGTCTATATTTCTGAGATTATGTATTATGTATACTATTTACATTATTCAAACTATTGTCCTCATCTTTATATATATATATTTTCAAATGTTTCGTGGTTGTATGATCCAAAATTCTTCCAATGGTTTTAAATGAATTGAACCCTTTATTTCGCTCACTGGGGAATTGTTCTGGAAAAAGAGATGCCATATTCTATACGGATTCAAATTATTCCGAATCAATTTCTTTTCAAATTCTCCACTGCCTTAAAATGAATATAAACTCACCTCTTTATATATATGTCACTGGATCTAACTAACGCCATTATCCACTGTGCCATGTGTCCTTTGAGGATTATTTTAATTAGTTAGATCCGAGTTTAAAAAAAATGAGGTAGAGTTCAATACCTTTTTAAGACAGTGGAGAACTTTTTTAAAAAACAGGAGATAACAAAACTAACTGTTACATCCAAGTTACTTAAGACATGGAGCTAGAACAGTCTATTAGTGAGTGAAATTTTAAAAAAAATATATATGACTTATCCATTCCAAATGTTAAGAAGGGAGGACATAAAACGGACGAAATGTTGTAAAAATATGGTGACAAAATGAGGACAATAATCTGAATCATAGTAAAAATTAAAAAAAAACTTGTATCGTTTTGTTTTCATTTCCCTTCTTAAATCCATAATTCTAGACAAGGCAACATCAACTCAACTATCTTAAATAATGGTATAAAATGTTTAAATATATTTTAGGATACAACTCTGTATATTATTACGGAGAGAATAGACTACCATAAAGCACTACCCCTCTTCATTTCTTTCTCCTACCATTTGTCGACTCAGTTGAAAGTGGTTTTAGTGATTAAGATTATCGTCACATTCAATTTACTAAATGTTTAAGTTGGTTTTCTTTTTGATTAAAAATGATGGTAAATGATTTGAAATTTGAGTGAAGTCTCTTGAAATGCCCATATTCTCAACTCTTGAAAGAAATGGCAGCACTATTTTATGAACCAGACATTGTCAGCAACAAGTTCTTTGATTTCCTCAAAGAAGTTAATTCTGTATTTCATGAAATGATTGGGCATTTCCTTTGGATTTGTTTTGTACAGCTTATCAACTCTTATGTGGATTATTTAAACTGAAATATATATTTTTGGAACATAATAATATTTGTCGTTTTTATGAGTTAATATTGCAAGAATAACAATGATTTTACCAGATACAAATCTTACTATTTAACCCAAATTTGAGGGGAAGAGATAGATTGATACCTTTCTCAAGGGTGTTTGCATATAAGTGAATGCAACAAAATCAGTCTGGTTCTGATTCCTAAATATAAACAACAGAAAGCTCTTTAAGAAATAAGGAATCGAGTTGACACAGTATTTATATTATGAACATGACCACTATTTCTGATATGATAAAAAATCAACATTTTTCATTTCAGACAAATGTTGTAGAGGAATTTCTAATCAATGCTAATCCATAAAAATTGTTCCCCAAAAAATTCTCCTCTTTTTTTACAGTTATACCGTGTAGAAAAATGTGACATTCACAAAAATTTATTTTCAGTATTAAACTAACTAGTTTTAACCTGTGAAAATTTCCTTATTCTTCAGTGAATGATTGAATAAACTCATGATGAGTTTTACAACAATAAATTAGCCGTAAAAATTCCCCTATCACATTGTTAAATATTTGAGCTTAACAACTTTAACAAAATATTGCAATAATGATCATTAACATGAATGCTGGCCGTTATTTTAAGAAATGGGTAGAAATGAAAATATCTGAATTTGACATGTCGGAGTTAACTACTCCTTCACTCCGTTAACCCTTTCACCAGGGGTCTTCCTTCCTATAAATAGCCGCTAAACCTTCGCCTCTATCTCCCTTCACCTCAGGCCTGTGCACTGACACCTTGAGGTAAATCTCTCTTTTCCTTCAGGATTTCAGCTATCAACCTCAAAATGTAGGCGCTAACAAGGGATAGCGTGGAAACACGCTAAGCACAATACACACACACGCACGCACAGAATATTCACACACACACGCACATACAGAATATTCCACACACACTTCATCCTTTGTACTGTTTCCATGTATTGTAACTTGTTATTAATATATATTTGTATATACATATATTATCGGTCTTGTTTTTGTTTGCTTTTTTTTCTTCTTTGGACTTAATCAAAGTCCAACCTTTTTATGTAGTTGGGCTCGGCGGGCAGGAGTATCTGAACCTTATTGCGTTTCTTCTACGTCTGACTTCTATCAACAACATAACAGCCAACCATGAACCCTCAATAACAAACCGTAACTTTTCCACGGCCCCATAGAGACAACATTTATCATTTACTTAAACAGCCATTAAACACTTCTATCTTATCTTCTGTCATTCATTTTTTTTTATTTTATATCTTTTAAGTTTGAATCCTGTCAAATGGAATTATTTATGAAATATTTTTCAGGAGATATTAAACACTTCTATCTTCTGCTGTCTTTCATTCATTTTATTTTAAATTAAGAAATGATGTCTTTTGTTTGACTATCCTATTAAAATGGAATCTTATCTGCTGTATTGTCATTTTTTATTTTATTTCTGAAGAAAAACTTCCTATTCACATTCATTTTAAACACTTCTATTTTATCTGCTAGTCTTTCATTCTTTTTTTTTTATTTCCTGAAAAATGGAATTATATTCACAGTAGACATTAAGACACTAAACATCTTATCTTCTTCCCTTCATTCATTTATTTTCTCACTGAAAAATGATGTGGTATTCTTTTGTTTGACATTAAAAAATGGAATTATCTTTCTGGTATTGTCGGGAGATATTTTTTTTTTATATCTTCCCTTTTCATTCATTTTTTCTCAGGAGACATTAAACAGTGTATATCTTTTGTTGACTATCTTTCATTCTTTTATTTTATTTTATGAAGAAATGAGGTGGTTTCACAGTAGATATTAAACACTTCTATCTTCCCTTCATTCATTCATTTTCTTTCATTCTTTATTTTTCTTTTTGTTTGACTATCCTGAAAAATTGAATTATATATATTCATTGTCAGGAGACATTAAACACTTCTTCTTCCCTTCATTCATTCATTTTCTCACTTTAATTAGTTTTTTTTTTGTTTTTCCTGAAAAATGGAATTATATTATTTATTGTCAGGAGATATTAAACACTTCTATCTTATTCATTCATTTTTCATTTTTTCACTGAAATTTTTTATTCTTTTTTTTGAAGAAATATCCTATTAAATTTATCTTATCTTATCATTGTTTTTTAGGAGATTTCTGAAGAAATGATCTATTAAACACTTCTCTTATTCCTTCTTTCATTCATTTTTTCATTTTGAAATTAAGTGTGTGTATATCTTTTGTTTTCACTTCTATCTTATTCTGCAAAGAAAATTCAATTTTATTTCTGAATAGTTTATGTATTTTCAGATCATTAATTTTTTTAACATCTTCTTCTTTCCCTTCTTTCTTTCATTCATTTTTTCTTTCATTTTTTCATTCCTTTAAACACTTCTGTATTATCTTTTGTTTTTCTTTCAAAACATTTTATTTCTTTATTTATGAATCATTGTCAGGGAGATTTTTAAACACTTCTATCTTCCTTTTGTTTTCATTCATTCATTCTTTCTGAAGAAATGATGTGGTATTCACAGTAGACATTAAATACTTTTATTTTTCTGTTTTTCAAACTTTTTTAATTAATTTTATAAATGATGTATTGTCAGGAGATTTTAAAACACTATCTTCTTATCTTTCTTTCTTTCATTCTTTCATTTTATTTTTGAAGAAAACCAATCTTTTTCAAGATAGACATTAAACACTTTTTGTATCTTCTTTCCCTTCTTTCTTTCATTTCAAAAAATTTTATTTTTCATTTTTTTATTTGTTTATTTCCACTTTTTTTTTTAAACACTTTCTATCTTTCATTTGCTTTCTTTCTTTCTTTTATTTTTTCATTTTTTTTTCAAATGAAATTAATATTCAATTTCATTAATTTCTTTTATCTTATCTATGATCTTTCATTCTTTTATTTTCTTTCTTAATTTGAATTATTTTTTAGACATTTCACTTCTATCTTATCTTCTTTCTTTCATTCATTTTTTTTTCATTTCTTTTGAAATTAAGTAATTCTTTTTCTTTTTTTTCTTTTTTTTTTCTTTTCTTTCATTTTTATTTCATTTCTTTTTTTCTTTTTTTTCTTTCTTTCAAATTTCTCTTTCATTCATTCAAACATTAAAAATTCTCAAGTAGTAAATTTCTGTTCTTTTTTTTTTTTTTTTTTTTTTTTGAATTTCCTTTTTCTTGTTGGCAGGAGACATTAAACACTTCTATCTTCCTTCTTTCTCATTCATTCATTTTCTTTTCTCAAAAAATAATTAATTCATATTTCTTTTTTTTTTTTTTTCTTATCTGCTTCTTTCATTCTTTTTTTTTTCTTTCTTTTCAAATTAAACACTTCTTTCATTCAGAAATTTTTTCATTTTCTCACTTAATTTCTTTCTTTTCTTCTTTTATTTTTATTTCTGAAAAAATGAATTAATTCTTCATTAAACACACACTATCTTCCTTCTTCTTTCATTTTTTCTTTTCTTTTTCTTTAATTTCATTTTTTTTTTTTTTTTATTTCATTTTTATTTCATTTATTCATGAGGAGATTTTCAATTTTTTAAATCTTCTATCTTATTTCTTTCTTTCATTCTTTTATTTTTTTTCTGAAGAAATTTGTCTTTCTTTCTTTTGTTTTATTTTCTTTCTATCTTATTATTTTCTTTCATTCTTTTCATTTTTTTCTAAGAAATTCTATCTTTCTTTCTTTCATTCATTCAACACTTCATTTCTTTTTTCATCTTTTTTTTTTTGATTTCTTTTTTCCATTTTTATTTATTTATTAGTTTATTTTTTTTGAGATCATTAAACACTTCTTTTCTTTTTCTTTCATTCTTTTCTTTTTTTATTTCATTCATTTTTTTTTTTTTTTCTTTTTCATCTTTCTTAAATTTTCTTTCTTTTCTTTGTCTTTCATTAAACAGAATCTTTTTTTTTTTTTTCAAATTTTTTTCTCTGAAATTTTCATTCTTTCTTTTTTTTTCTTTCATTCATTTTAATCAATTCTTTTTTTCATTTTCATTTTTTTTTTTTACATTTTTTTTTCTTTCTTTCATTCATTTTTTATTTTCAATGAATTTTCTTTTTTTTTATTTCTTTCTATCTTAGATTTTCTTTCTTTCTTTTTTCTTTTATTTCTTTCTTTCATTCATTCATTTTCTCATTTTTTTTTTTTCATTCTCTGTATTTCTTTTTTTTTCATTTTCTTTCAAAATTTTTATTTTATTATTTTTGAATTTTCATTGTTTTTAGATTTTAAACACTTTATCTTTCCTTTTTTTCTTTCATTCATTTTTTTTCATTGAAATTAAGTCTCTGATATTTCTTTTGTTTCTTCTCTTTCTTTAAAAATTTTCTTTTTTTATTTTGAATCTATTGTCAGGAGATTTTAAACACTTCTATCTTTCTTTCTTTCTTTTCATTCATTTTTTTTATTTTCTTTCTTTCTTTTTATTCTTTTTTTCCATTTTTTCTTCTTTCAACTTAGTTTCTTTCTTTTTTTTTCTTTTCTTTCTTTTAATTATTCTTTCTTTTTTCTTTCATTTATTTCATTTCTTTCTTTCTTTTTTCAGTTTCTTTCTTTCTTTCTTTTTTCTTCTCTTTTTCTTTCTTTCATTTTTTTTTTTTTTTTCTTTCTTTTAAACATTTCTTCTATTTCTTATTCTTTCATTCATTTTTTTTCTTTTTTTCTTTTATTTTTTTCTTCTTTTTGATTTTTCAAAAACAAAATTCATTCATTCTTTCATTGTCTTTTTCTTTAAACATTCTATCTTCCTTTCTTTCTTTCTTTCTTTTTCTTTTATTTTATTTTTTTTGAATCCTTTCTTTTTTATTCATTTTTTCATTATTTCTCTTTTTAAACACTTCTATCTTTCTTTCTTTCTTTTTTCTTTTTCTTTCTTCATTCATTTTCTTTTTGAAATTTTTTTTCTTTCTTTTTTTTCTCTTTCTTTTTTCTTTGTCTTTTCTTTTTTTTCTTTCTTTTTTTTTCTTTTCTTTTTTTTCATTTTCATTTCTTTTTTTTTCATTCTTCTTTCTTTTCTTTCTTTCATTCATTCATTTATTTTCTTTTTTTTCTTTCTTTCTTTCTTTTCTTTTCTCATTTTTTTCATTTTTTTTTTTCTTTCTTTCATTTCAAAACAAATTTTATTATTTTTTTCATTCTTTCTTTCTTTTTTAAACACTTTCTTTCTTCCTTCTTTTTTTTCATTTCATTCATTCTTTTCTTCTTTCATTTTTTTTTTTTCTTTCCTTCTGAAATGAAATTATTTCTTTCTTTCATTTTTCTTTTAAAACACTTCTATCTTTTTTTTTTTTTTCTTTCTTTCTTTCAAAATTTTTTTTTTTCTTTTTTTTTCTTTTCAGCAAAATTTTTCTTTCTTTCTTTCTTTCATTCTTTTTTTCTTTTCTTTCTTTCTTTCATTCATTCATTTCTTTCTTTCTTTCTTTTTTTTTGTTTTTTTTTTCTTCATCCTTTTTTTTTTTCATTCATTGGCAGGAGATTTTTTTTCTTTCTTTCTTTCTTTTCTTTCATTTTTTTGAAATTTTCTTTCTTTCTTTTTTTTTCATTTCAAAACAGAATTTTTTTTTCTTTTATCATTGTCTTTTTTAAACTTTTTTTTTTTTTTCTCTTTCAAATTATTCTTCTTTCTTTCTTTTTCTTTCTTTCATTCATTCATTTTTTTTTCTTTCAGAAATCATTTAAACATTCTTTCTTTCATTTCTTTTCTTTCTCATTAAATTTTTTTCTTTCTTTTTTTTTTTTCTTTCTTTCAAAATTTTTTTTTTTTGAATTCATTGGCAGAGATTTTTAAACACTTCTATCTTTCCTTCTTTCTTTCTTTTTCATTTTCTTTTCATTTCATTCTTTTTTTTTTCATTCTTTCAACCAAGTAATTTTCTTTCTTCTTCTTTCTTTCTTTCATTCATTCAAAACATCTTCTTTCTTTTCTTTCATTCTTTTTTTTCTTTTAAACACTTCTTTTCTTTCTTTTTTTTTCTTTCATTTCATTTCTTTCTTTTCTTTCTTTCTTTCTTCTTTCTTTTAAACACTTCTATCTTTCTTTCTTTCATTCATTTTTTCATTCAAATCTGAATTTTTTTCTTTTGTTTTTTCATTTCCATTTTCTTTTTTTTTATTTCTTTCTTTCAGATATTCTTTCTTTCTTTCTTTTTTTTTTTCTTTTTTTTCTTTCTTTCTTTCTTTTATTTCTTTCTTTTTTTTCTTTCAAAATTTTCTTTTTTCTTTTTTTTTTTTGAATCATTTTCATTCTATTTTAAATTCTTTTTTTTTTTTTTCTCTTCTTTCTTTCTTTCTTTCATTTTTTTCTTTTTTTCAAACCAAATCTTCTTTTATTTCTTTATTTTCTTTTTTTTCTTTTCTTTTGCATTTCAAAACAGAATAGTTTATTTCTTATGAATCATTTTCATTTCATTTTAAACACTTCTTTCTTTCTTTCTTTCTTTCTTTCATTTTTCATTTTTTTTCTTTTTCAAGTAATTGTTCTTTTTTTGTTTTTTTTTTTTTCTTTCTTTCAAAACAAATTTCTTTTTTTTTTTTTTTTTTTCTTTCATTGGCAGGAGATTTTTTTTTCTTTCTTTCTTTTTTCTTTCTTTCATTCATTCTTCTTTTCTTTCAATTTTTAGTGTTTCTTTCTTTTCTTTTTTTTTTCTTTCTTTCATTTTCAACAGAATTCTTTTTTCTTTTTCATTTCTTCATTCTTTTATTTTCTTTCTTTCATTCTTTCTTTTCTTTCTTTCTTTCTTTCATTTTTTCATTCATTCATTCTTTTTCTTTTCTTTCATTCTTTTCTTTTTTCTTTTCTTCTTTTTTTTTCATTCATTTCTTTTTTTTCTTTTTTTTTTATTTTCTTCTTCATTTTGGCAGGATTTTTCTTTCATTCTTCTTTTCTTCCCTTCTTTCATTCATTTCTTTTTTTTTTTTTTCATTTCATTCTTTCTTTCTTTTCTTTCTTTCTTTTTCAATTTCTTTTTTTTTATTTATTCATTTCTTTCATTTTTTTCTTTCTTTTTTTCATTTCTTTTCTTTCTTTCTTTCTTTTTCATTTTTTCATTCTTTCATTTTTTTTTAGCGTCTTCATTCATTTTTTTTTTTTTTCATTTTCATTCTTTTTTTTTTCTTTCTTTCTTTTTCTTTTCATTGGCAGGGAGATTTTTTTCATTTTCTTTCTTCTTTCTTCTTTTCATTTTTTTCTTTCTTTCAAGTTTTCTTTCTTTTCTTTCTTTTCTTTTTTTTTTTCCATTTCATTCAAAACAGAATTTTTCTTCATTCATTTTCATTGGCAGGAGATTTTTCTTTCTTCTTTCTTTTTCTTTCTTTCTTTCTTCTTTCATTCATTCATTCTTTTTCATTTTCTTCTTCATTCATTCTTTCTCTTTCTTCTTTTTTTTTTTCATTCTTTCAAAACAGAATAGTTTTTTTTTTTATTTCATTGGCAGGAGATTTTTTCTTTCTTTCTATCTTCTCTTTTTTTTTTCATTTTCATTCATTCTTTCAAACCAAGAAATTCTTTCTTTTCTTTTTTTTTTTCTTTCTTTCATTCTTTTTTTTTTTTTTATTTCTTTCATTCATTTCTTTTCTTTTTTTCTTTTTTTTCTTTCTTTCTTTCTTTCATTCATTTTTCTTTCATTCATTTTTCAAAACCAAGTAGCGTCTTTCTTTTTTTTTTTTTCTTTTTTCAAAAACAGAATAGTTTTTATTTTGAATTTTGTCAGGAGATTTTTTCACTTCTATTTCTTTTCTTTCTTTCATTCATTTTCATTTCTTTCTTTCATTCTTTTTTTTTTTTATTTTTTTCATTTTTCTTTTTTTCATTCATTTTCTTTCTTTCTTTTTTTTTTTTTTTTCTTTTTTCTTTCATTTCATTTTTTTTTTTTTTTTTTTTTCTTTCTTTTTCCTTTTTCTTTCATTTTCTTTCATTTTTTTCTTTCTTTTGAAACCAAGTAAATTTCTTTCTTTCTTTCTTTTTTTTTTCATTTGATTCATTTCTTTTTTTTCTTTTTTCTTTTCTTTCTTTGGCAGGAGATTTTTCACTTCTTTCTTTTTCTTCTTTCTTTCATTCATTTTTTTTTTTCTTTCAAGTTTTTCTTTTCTTTCTTTTCTTTTCTTTTCTTTCTTTCATTCAAAACAGAATTTTTTTTTTTTTTTTGAATTTTTTCATTCAGATTTTTCTTTTTCTTCTTTCTTTTTTCTTTCTTTCTTTCATTTTTTTTTTCATTTTTTTTTTTTTTCTTTCTTTCTTTCTTTTTTTCTTTTCTTTTTTCATTCATTCTTTCTTTTTTTTCTTTTTATTTCTTTCTTCTTTCATTTTTTTCTTTCTTTTCTTTCATTTCTTCTTTCTTTTCTTTCTTTCTTTTTCTTTCTTCATTTTTTTCATTTTTTTTCTTTCAATTAGACATTTTTCTTCTTTTCTTTTTCTTTCATTCAAAACATTTTTCATTTTTTATTTTTTCTTTCTTTCTTTTTTTTTTCTTTCATTCAGATTTTTTCTTTCTTCTTTCTTTTCTTTTCTTTCATTTCATTCTTTCATTCATTTTCTTTCTTTTCCAAGTCTTTCTTTCTGATATTTTTTTTCTTTCTTTCTTTCATTCATTTTCAAAACAGAATTTCTTTCTTTCATTTCTTTCTTTCATTCAAAATTTCTTTTTTTTTCTTTTTCTTCCTTCTTTCTTCTTTTTTTTTTTTTTTTTTTTCTTTCAAGTAGCGTTCTGATTTTCATTCTTTTCTTTTTTTCTTCTTTCTTTCTTTTCTTTCTTTTATTTATTTTTTTTGGCAGGAGATTTTAAACATTCTTTCTTTCTTCCCTTCTTTCTTTCATTCTTTCATTTTTTTTTTTTCTTTTCTTTCTTTTCTTTCTTTTTTCATTTTTTTTCTTTTTCTATTTTCCTTTTTTTTCATTCAAAACAGAATAGTTTTTTTTTTTTTTCATTGGCATTCATTTTTAAACACTTTTTTCTTCCCTTTCTTTCTTTCATTCATTTCTTTCATTTTCTCTTTCTTTCTTTAGTTCTTTTATTTGTTTTTTTTTTTCCATTCTTTCAAAACAGAATTTTTTCTTTCATTTTCATGAATCATTGGCAGGAGATTTTTTTCACTTCTATTCTTTCTTTCCTTCTTTCTTTCATTCATTCATTCATTTCATTCAAATCAAGTTTTGTCTCTTTCTTTTCTTTTTTTTCCTTTCATTCAAAACAGAATAGTTTATTCTTTCTTTCATTGGCAGGAGATTTTCTTTCTTTCTATCTTTTCCTTCTTTTTTTCATTCTTTCATTCTTTTTTTTCTCATTTCTTTTTTCAGTTTTTCTTTTTTCTTTTTTTCTTTCTTTCTTTTTTCATTCATTTCAAAAACAGAATTTTTTATTATTTCATTCATTTCATTTCTTTTTTTCATTTTTTCCTTTCTTCCTTTTCTTTCTTTCTTTTCTTTCATTCATTCATTCTTTCTTTTCTTCTTTCAAGTAAAATCTTTTCTTTTTTTTTTTTTCTTTTCATTTCAAAACATTCTTTTTTTTTATTCCATCATTGGCAGGAGATTTTTTTTTTCTTTTCTTTCTTTCTTTCTTTCTTTCATTCATTTTTTTTTCTCATTTTTTTTTATTTCTCTTTCTGTCTTTTGTTTTTTTTTCATTTTTTTCAAAACAGAATAGTTTATTATTTTTCTTTGGCAGGATTTTTTTTTCTTCTTTCTTCCTTTTTTTTCTTTCATTCATTCATTTTCTTTCATTCCAATATTCATTTTCTTTTTTTCTCTTTTCAAAACAGAATTTTCTTTTTTTTTCATTTTCTTTCTTTTAAACATTTTTTTCCTTCATTCTTTCTTCTTTTCATTCTTTCTTTCATTCATTTTTTTTCCTTCTTTTCTTTCTTTGTCTTTTTTTTTTCTTTCATTTCTTTCAGAATAGGAATTTTTTATTTCTTTTGTCAGGAGATTTTTCACTTCTTTCTTTCCTTCTTTCTTTCATTCATTCATTCTTTTCTTCATTTTTTTCATTTCTTTTTTTAAGTCTTCGTCTCTGATATTCTTTTGTTTTCCATGCATTTTCTTTCCAGAATAGTTTATTATTTTTCTTTTTCATTGGCAGGAGATTTTCAACACTTCTTTCTTCCCTTCTTTCTTTCTTTCATTCATTCATTCAACTTTTTTTCTTTTTTTCTTTTTGTTTCATTCTTTTTTCTTTCTTTCTTCTTTTTTTTTTCCATGCATTCAAAACAGAATAGTTTATTTCTTTCTTTTGAATCATTTTTTCAGGAGATTTTTTCTTTTCTTTTTTCTTTCTTTCTTTCCTTCTTTTTTTTTCATTTTTCATTCTTTCTTTTGAAATCAATTCTTTTCTTCTTTGATATGTTTCATTTTTTTTTCATTTTCTTTTTTCTTAGTTTATTATTTTTTTCTATTGGCAATTCTTTTTAAACACTTCTATCTTCCCTTAAACTTCTTTCTTTCTTTCTTTCATTTTTTTTCATTGAAAACAAGTAGTGTCTTTGATATTTTTTTTTTTTCTTTCATTCAAAACAGAATAGTTTATTATTTTCTTGAATCATTGGCAGGAGATTTTAAACACTTCTTTCTTTTCTTTCTTTCTTTCATTTTCTTCATTCATTCATTTTTCTCATTGTTTCCATTCTTTTTTCAAAATGGAATTCTTTTATTTTCTCTGATTTATGTCTTTTTTCTTTTTCTTTTTTCATTTTTCAAAACAGAATTTTTTATTTTTTTTTTTGAATCATTCATCCATTCATTTTTTAAATTTCTTTTATTTATTTCTTCTTTCTTTCTTTCTTTTTCCTTTCTTCTTTTTCATTTTTCATTTTCTTTTCTGAAATTTTTTCTTTGATTGTCTTTTTTTTTCACTTCATTCAAAACAGAATAGTTTATTATTTATGAATCATTGGCAGGAGATTTTAAACACTTTTTCTTTCCTTCTTTTTTCATTCATTCATTCATTTTCTTTTTTTCTTTTTTTCTTTTCTTTCTTTTTGTCTTTTTTTTTCCTTCCATTTTTTCAGAATAGTTTATTATTTTTGAATCATTGGCAGGAGATTTTAAACACTTCTATCTTCCCTTTTTTTTCATTCATTCATTTTCTTTTGAAACCAAGTAGTTTCTCTTTATTTCTTTTTTTTTTTCCATGCATTCAAAACAGAATTTTATTATTTATGAATCATTGGCAGGAGATTTTAAACACTTCTATCTTCCCTTTTTTTTTTCATTCATTTTTTCTCATTGAAACCAAGTAGTTTTCTTTATTTCTTTTTTTTTTCCATTTTCAAAACAGAATAGTTTATTATTTATTCATTGGCAGGAGAGATTTTCTCTTCTTCCCTTTTTCTTTCATTCTTTCTTTTTTTCTGTCCATCAAATTTTTCTTTCTTTTTTTTTTCATTTTTCATTCAAAACAGAATCTTTCATTATTTATGAGGTCTTTGTCATTGATTTTTTGTTTTTTCTTTTTTTTCATTCATTTCTTTCAAAACTTTCTTTCTTTTTTATTTTTTTTTTTTTTTTTTTTCATTTCATTTTTTCTTTTTTATTTTTTTTCATTTCTTTCTTTCCTTCTTTTTTTTCTTCTTTCATTCATTTTTCTTTTTTTCCAAGTAGTTCTTACCAAATATGTTTTGTTTTTTTCATTCATTTCTTCAAAACAGAATAGTTTTCTTATTTATGAATCATTTCAGGAGATTTTAAACATTCTTTCTTCTTTCTTTTTTCTTTTTTTCTTTTCATTTTTTTTTTTTTTCTTTTTTCTTTCAAGTAAGTAGTTTCATCTCTGATATGTCTTTTTTTTTTTCCATTTCATTCAAAACAGAATAGTTTTTTTCTTTATTTTCATTGGCATTTTCTTTTTTTAAACACTTCTATCTTTCCTTTTCTTTCATTCATTCATTTTTTCTTTTAATTGAAACCAAGTAGCGTCTCTTCTATTTCTTTTTCTTTTTTTCTTTCCATTCATTCAAAACAGAATAGTTTATTATTTATTTTTCATTGGCCATTATTCATTTTAAAACTTCTTATCTTCCTTTCCTTCTTTTTTTCATTCATTCATTCTTTTTTTCTTTTGAAACCAAGTAGTGTCTCTGATATTCTTTTTTTTTTTTCCATGCATCAAAACAGAATAGTTTATTATTTTTGAATCATTGGCAGGAGATTTTAAACACTTTCTTCCATCTTCCTTCTTTCTTTCTTTTCATTCATTTTTTCTCATTGAAACCAAGTAGCGTCTCTGATATGTCTTTTTTTTTTCCATGCATTCAAAACAGAATAGTTTATTATTTATGAATCATTGGCAGGAGATTTTAAACACTTCTATCTTCCCTTCTTTCTTTTTCATTCTTTCATTCATTCATTTTTTTTTTGAAACCAAGTAGCGTCTCTGATATGTCTTTTTTTTTTCTTTCATTCATTTTTTCCAGAATAGTTTTTTATTTTTTTTTTCATTGGCAGGAGATTTTTTCTTTCTTTCTTCTATCTTCCTTCTTTCTTTCTTTCATTTCTTTCTTTCATTTTTTCATTCATTGAAACCAAGTAGTGTCTTTGATATGTTTTTTTTTTTTTCATTCATTCAAAACAGAATAGTTTATTATTTATGAATCATTGGCAGGAGATTTTTAAACACTTCTATCTTCCCTTCTTTCTTTCATTCATTTTCTTTTCTTTTCATTTTTTTCCAAGTAGCGTCTCTGATATGTCTTTTTTTTTTTTTCATTTCAAAACAGAATAGTTTATTATTTATGAATCATTGGCAGGAGATTTTAAACATTTCTTTTCTTTTCTTTTTCTTTTTTCTTTCATTCATTCATTTCTTTCTGAAACCAAGTAGCGTCTTGATATTCTTTTGTTTTCCATGCATTCAAAACAGAATAGTTTATTATTTATGAATCATTGGCAGGAGATTTTTAAACACTTCTATCTTTCTTTCTTTCTTTTCATTCATTCTTTCATTTTTTTCTTTTTTTGAAACCAAGTAGCGTCTCTGATATGTTTTTTTTTCCATGCATTCAAAACAGAATAGTTTATTATTTATGAATCATTGGCAGGAGATTTTAAACACTTTTATCTTTCTTTCTTTTCTTTCATTTTTCTTTTGAAACATTTCTTTTTCTTTTTTTTTTGATCATTTCCTTCAATTTTATTTATTTATGAATCATTTCATTTATTCTCTTCCATTTTTTTCTTTCATTTTCTCAAAACAGAATAGTTTATTCTTTTTTTATTTTTTTTCCATCATTGGCAACAGAATAGTTTTTTTTTATGAATTCACATTCTTTTTTTTCATTCTTCTTTCTTCCTTCTTTCATTCATTTTTTTTCTCATTGAAACCAAGTAGTGTCTTTTTTGTATGTCTTTTGTTTTCCATGCATTCAAAACAGAATAGTTTATTATTTATGAATCATTGGCAGGAGATTTTAAACACTTCTATCTTCCTTCTTTCTTTCATTCATTTTCATTTTTCTCATTGAAACCAAGTAGCGTCTCTGATATGTCTTTTGTTTTTCCATGCATTCAAAAAAAGAATAGTTTATTATTTATGAATCATTGGCAGGAGATTTTAAACACTTCTATCTTCCCTTCTTTCTTTCATTCATTCATTTTTTTTTCTCATTGAAACCAAGTAGTGTCTTTGATATGTCTTTTTTTTTCCATGCATTCAAAACAGAATAGTTTATTATTTATGAATCATTGGCAGGAGATTTTAAACACTTCTATCTTTTTTTCTTTCTTTCATTTCATTCATTTTTTTTTCCAAATTGTCTTTTTTTTTTTTCCAAAACAATAGTCCATTATTTTGATATGTTTTTTTTTTTTCCCATTTTCATTCTTTTTTTTTTCATTTTCTTATTATTTATGAATCATTGTTTTTCTTTTTTTAAAAAATGGAATTTAATATTCCATTTTTTCTTTCTTTTTTCTTCTTTCATTCATTCATTTTTTCATTTGAAACCAAGTAGTGTCTCTGATATGTCTTTTGTTTTTCCATGCATTCAAAAACAGAATAGTTTATTATTTATGAATCATTGGCAGGAGATTTTAAACACTTCTATCTTCTTCCCCTTCTTTTCTTTCATTCATTTTTTTCTTTTTTTCTTTTCAAGTAGCGTCTCTGATATGTCTTTTGTTTTTTCATGCATTCAAAAAAACAGAATAGTTTATTATTTATGAATCATTGGCAGGAGATTTTAAACACTTCTATCTTCCTTTCTTTCTTTCATTCATTTTTTTTTCTTTCTCTCAAACCAAAGTGTCTCTTGATATGTCTTTTTTTTTCATCATGCATTCAAAACAGAATAGTTTATTATTTATGAATCATTGGCAGGAGATTTTAAACACTTCTATCTTCCTTTCTTTCTTTCATTTCATTCATTTTTTCATTGAAAAACCAAGTAGTGTCTCTGATATGTCTTTTGTTTTCCATGCATTCAAAACAGAATAGTTTATTATTTATGAATCATTGGCAGGAGATTTTAAACACTTCTATCTTCCCTTCTTTCTTTTCATTCATTCATTTTTTCTCATTTTCTTTTGTTTTTCTAGCGTCTCTGATATGTCTTTTTTTTTCCATGCATTCAAAACAGAATAGTTTTATTTTATGAATCATTGACAGGAGATTTTTCCTTTTTCTATCTTCCCTTTTTTCATTTTTCTTTTCATTCTTTTTTTTTTTTTCTTTCTTTCCATTCTTTGATATGTCTTTTCCTTTTTTCTTTTTTTCATTCATTTTCTTTTCAAAAACTTTGATAGTTTATTATTTATGAATCATTGGCAGGAGATTTTAAACATTTCTATCTTCCTTTTCTTTCTTTCTTTCATTTTTCATTTTTTTTTTGAAACAAGTAGTGAAACTCTGATATGTCTTTTTTTTTTTCCATGCATTCAAAACAGAATAGTTTATTATTTATGAATCATTATTGGCAGGAGATTTTAAACACTTCTATCTTCCTTTTCTTTTTCTTTTTTTCATTCATTTTCTCATTTTTCAAAACCAAGTAACACGTCTCTGATATGTCTTTTTCATTTTTTCCATGCATTCAAAACAGAATAGTTTATTATTTATGAATCATTGGCAGGAGATTTTAAACACTTCTATCTTCCCTTCTTTTCTTTCATTCATTCATTTTTTTCATTCTTTTTTCTTTTTTTGAAACCTTTTGTCTTTGATATGTCTTTTACCTTAGTTTATTTATGCATTCAAAAAAGAATAGTTTTCCTATTTATTTCTTTCATTTTTTTTTGACTTAGTGTTAAATTTTAAACACTTTTTTCTTGTGATCAAAACAGAATCTTTTTTTATTCCTCATTCATTTTTAACACTTCTTTTCTTTTCATTGAAACCAAGTTTTCATTTTCTGTCTTGATATGTCTTTTTGTTTTTCCATGCATTCAAAACAGAATAGTTTATTATTTATGAATCATTGGCAGGAGATTTTAAACACTTCTATCTTCCCTTCTTTCTTTTCATTCATTCATTTTTTTGAAACCAAAGTAGCGTCTCTGATATGTCTTTTGTTTTTTTCCATGCATTCAAAACAGAATAGTTTATTATTTATTTTCATTGGCAGGAGATTTTAAACACTTCTATCTTCCCTTTTTTCTTTCTTTTCATTTTTTTCTCATTGAAACCAAGTAGTGTCTGATATGTTTTTTTTTTTCCATGCATTCAAAACAGAATAGTTTATTATTTATGAATCATTGGACAGGAGATTTTAAACACTTCTATCTTCCCTTCTTTTTTTTTCATTCATTTTTTCTTTTTCATTGAAACCAAGTAGTGTCTTTGATATGTCTTTTGTTTTTCCATGCATTCAAAACAGAATAGTTTATTATTTATGAATCATTGGCAGGAGATTTTAAACACTTCTATCTTCCCTTCTTTCTTTCATTCATTCATTTTTTTTTTTTGAATTCAAAACCAAATAGTCCATTATTTGATATGTCTTTTTTTTTTTCATTTCATTCAAAACTTTCTTTAGTTTCTTTTTTATGAATCATTCTTTTGATATGAGATTTTAAACACTTCTATCTTCCCTTCTTTTTTCTTTCTTTTCCTTTTTTCTTTCATTCATTTTTTTTCATTGAAACCAAGTAGTGTCTTTGATATGTCTTTTGTTTTCCATGCATTCAAAACAGAATAGTTTATTATTTATGAATTAAACATTGACAGGAGATTTTAAACACTTTCTATTTCCCTTCCTTCTTTCTTTCATTTTTTTTTTTTTTCTTTTCTCTTTCAATTATTTAAACCAAGTAGTGTCTCTTTCTTATGTCTTTTTTTTTTTCATTCATTCATTCAAAACAGAATAGTTTATTATTTATAAATCATTGGCAGGAGATTTTAAACACTTCTATCTTCCTTTCTTTTTCTTTTTTCTTTCATTTCTTTCATTTTCTTTCATTGAAACCAAGTAGTGTCTCTGATATGTCTTTTTTCTTTCCATGCATTCAAAACAGAATAGTTTATTATTTATGAATCATTGACAGGAGATTTTAAACACTTCTATCTTCCCTTTCTTTCTTTTTCATTTTTTTTCTTTCATTTTTTTTTTCTCAATGAAACCAAGTAGTGTCTTTGATATGTCTTTTTTTTCCATGCATTCAAAACAGAATAGTTTATTATTTATGAATCATTGGACAGGAGATTTTAAACACTTCTATCTTCCCTTCTTTTTTTCATTCATTTTTTTTTTCTTTTCTTTTTTTTCTCAACTGAAACCAAGTAGTGTCTCTGATATGTTTTTGTTTTCTTTCTTTCATGCATTCAAAACAGAATAGTTTATTATTTATGAATCATTGGCAGGAGATTTTAAACACTTCTATCTTCCCTTCTTTCTTTCTTTTCATTTTTTTTCTTTCATTCTTTTTTTCTCATTGAAACCAAGTAGTGTCTCTGATATGTCTTTTTTTTTCCATGCATTCAAAACAGAATAGTTTATTATTTATGAATCATTGGCAGGAGATTTTAAACACTTCTATCTTCCTTCTTTTTCTTTCATTCATTCTTTTTCTTTTTTTTTTTCATTGAAACCAAGTAGTGTCTTTGATATGTCTTTTGTTTTTCTTTGCATTCAAAACAGAATAGTTTTTATTTATGAATCATTGGCAGGAGATTTTAAACACTTCTATCTTCCCTTTTTTTTTTTTCATTTTCTTTCTTTCTTTTTTTTCATTTTACCAAGTAGTGTCTCTTTATGTCTTTTTTTTTCATGCATTCAAAACAGAATAGTTTATTATTTATGAATCATTGGCAGGAGATTTTAAACACTTCTATCTTCCTTTTTTTTCTTTTTTTTCATTCTTTCTTCATTTTTTTTCATTCTTTCTTTTAGTGTGTCTCTGATATGTCTTTTGTTTTCCATGCATTCAAAAACAATAGTTTATTATTTATGAATCATTGACAGGAGATTTTAAACACTTTTATCTTTTTTTCTTTTTTTCTTTCTTTCTTTTCATTTCTTTTTTTTTCATTTTTTTTTGAAAAAACCAAGTAGTGTCTTTGATATGTCTTTTTTTTTTCCATTTTTCAAAACAGAATAAATTATTATTTTGAATCATTGACAGGATTTTAAACACTAGTCCATCTTTATTTATTAAACACTTCTTTTTTTCTTCTTTCTTTCATTTTTCTTTCATTTTTTCTCTGAAACCAAGTAGTGTCTTTGATATGTCTTTTACCTTTCCATGCATTCAAAACAGAATAGTTTATTATTTATTTCATTGACAGGAGACATTAAACATCTTCTTTCTTTCTTTTTTTTTTTTCTTTCATTCATTTTTTTCTTTGAAACCAAATAGTGTCTTTGATATTTCTTTTTTTTTTCCATGCATTCAAAACAGAATAGTTTATTATTTATTTATTGACAGGAGACATTAAACATTTCTTCCCTTTCCTTCCCTTTTTTTTCTTTCTTTCTTTTTTTCTTTCTGAAACCAAGTAGTGTCTTTGATATGTCTTTTGTTTTTCATGCATTCAAAACAGAATAGTTTATTATTTATGAATCATTGACAGGAGATTTTAAACATTCTTCTTCCCTTCCCTTTTTTTTCCCTTCTTTCTTTCATTTTCTTTTGTTGAAACCAAATCGTGTCTTTTGATATGTTTTTTCCATTCTTGCATTCAAAAACAGAATAGTTTATTATTTATGAATCATTGGCAGGAGACGTTAAACACTTCTATCTTCCCTTTCTTTCTTTCTTTCATTTTTTCTTCTTTCATTTTTTTCTCAATGAAACCAAATCTGTTTTTTTTTTATGTTTTTTTCCATGCATCAAAACAGAATAGTTTATTATTTATGAATCATTGACAGGAGACGTTAAACATTTTTTTTCTTTTTTTTTTTTTTCATTTTTTTTTTCATTTTCTGTCACCAACCAAATCTTTATGTCTTTTCTTTGAAATGCATTCAAAACAGAATAGTTTATATTTATTATTTGTCAGGAGACATTAAACACTTTATTTTCCTTCTTTTTTCATTCTTTCTCATTTTTTGTCTGAAACAAATAGTGTCTTTTATTTTTTTTTCATGTGATTCAAAACGGAATAGTTTTATTTTTGAAGGTATTGGCAACCCTTTAAACTATTTATCTTTATTTCTTTTTCTTTCTTTTTTCTTTTTTTTTTTCTCAATGATTTTAAATAGTGTCTTTTTGATATGTCTTTTTCCTTCTCATGCATTCAAAACAGAATAGTTTATTATTTATGAGGTCATTGAAAGAGGAGAAACAAAACACTTCTTTCTTCCCTTTTTCATTTTTTTTTTTCAAATTTTTTTTTTGATTTTTTTTTGTGATTTCCATGCATTCAAATAAATAGTCCATTATTTATTGAGGAGACATTAAACATTTCTTTTTTTTTTTTTTTCATTTTTTCTTTCATTTTCTGTCTGATACCAAATCGTGTCTTTGATTTTTCCATTCATTGAAACAGAATAGTCCATTATTTATGAACATTGACATTAAACATTTCTTTCTTCCTTCCTTTTTTTTCTTTCTTTCATTTTTTTCTGATAAACCAAATAGTGTCTTTATGTCTTTGACTTCCATGCATTCAAAACAGAATAGTTTATTATTTATGAATTGATTGAGACATTTTAAACACTTTTTCTTTCCCTTCTTTTTTTTCTTTCTTTTTTGTTTTTCTCATTGAAACCAAGTAGTGTCTTTTGTCTTTTTACTTTCCATGCATTCAAAACAGAATAGTTTATTATTTATGAGGTATTGGCAGGAGATTAAACATTTTTCTTTCCTTCTTTCTTTTCTTTTCTTTCATTTTTTTCTCATTGAAACCAAGTAATAGTCTCTTTGATATGTCTTTTTCCTTCATGCATTCAAAACGGAATAGTTTATTATTTATGAATCGGTCATTGGCAGGAGATTTTAAACAAATTTTATCTTTTTTCTTTCTTTTTCTTTTTCATTTTTTTTCTTTTCTTTCATTTTCTGTTGAAACCAAGTAGTGTCTTTGATATGTCTTTTTCCATGTGATCAAAACAGGAATAGTTTATTATTTATGAGGACATTGAAAGAGACATTAAACGCTTTATCTTTTCTTTTTTTTTTTCTTTCTTTCATTTTTTTCTTTTCAAAATGAAACCAAGTAGTGTCTTTGATATGTTTTTGTTTCTTTATGCAATCAAAACGGAATAGTTCCATTATTTATGAGGTATTGACAAGGAGTTTTAAACTTTTTTTCTTTCTTTTTTTTTTTTCTTTTTTCTTTCATTTTCTCATTGAAACCAAATAGTGTCTTTTTATGTTTTTTTTTTTCATTTGATCAAAAACAAAATAGAAATTCCATTATTTATTGAGGAGACATTAAACATTTCTATCTTCCCTTTTTCTTTCTTTTTTTTCATTCTTTTTCTTTCATTTTCTGTCTGAAACCAAATCGTGTCTTTGATATGTCTTTCCATCTCACGATCAAAACGGAATAGTCCATTATTTATGAGGAGACATTAAACATTTTCTTTCTTTCTTCTTTTTTTTCTTTCTTTTTCATTTTCTCAGTGAAACCAAATAGTGTCTTTTTTCTTTTTCCATGTGATCAAAACGGAATAGTCCATTATTTATGAGGTATTGAAAAGACGTTTTTATCTTCCCTTCTTTCTTTTTTTTTTTTTTCTTTTTTTTTTTCTGATTGAAACCAAATAGTGTCTTTTTGTTTCTTTCCATGTGATCAAAACGGAATAGTCCATTATTTATGAGGATTGACATTAAACATTTCTTTCTTTTTTTTTTTTTTTTTTTCTTTTTTTCATTTTTCTCAATGAAACCAAATAGTGTCTTTTTCCATTTTTTTCCATGTGATCAAAACGGAATAGTCCATTATTTATGAGGTATTGGACACATTAAACATTTCTTTCTTTTCCTTCTTTTTTCTTTCTTTTTTTCTTTTCATTTTTCTTTCTGAAACCAAAAATTTGTCTTTTTTCATTTTTTTTTCATTTTACATCAAAATGGAATAGTCCATTATTTATGAGGTATTGACATTAAACATTTTTTCTTCCTTTTTTCTTTCTTTCTTTTTTTTCTTTCATTTTTCTTTTTGAAACCAAGTAGTGTCTTTTTTATGATTTTTCTTTTCATGCGATCAAAACGGAATAGTCCATTATTTATGAGGTATTGGCATTAGACATTTTTTTTTTCTTTTTTTCTTTTTTTTTCTTTTTTTTTTTTCTTTTTTCATTTTCTGTCTGAAACCAAGTAGTTCTTTGATTTCTTTTTTTTTCCATGCAATCAAAACGGAATAGTCCATTATTTATGAGGTATTGACAAAACCAGACATTTCAACATTTCTTTCTTCCTCCATTTTTTCTTTCTTTTTTCTTTTCTTTTCTTTCTTTTTCTGAAAAAATCGTGTTTTTTTTTTTCTTTCTTTCCATGTGATCAAAACGGAATAGTCCATTATTTATGAGGTATTGGCAGGAGACATTAAACATTTTTTCTTTTTTTTCTTTCTTTCTTTCTTTCTTTTTTCATTTTCTTTCTTTCCAAACCAAATAGTGTCTTTTTTCCTGTCTTTTTTTTTGCGATCAAAACGGAATAGTCCATTATTTATGAGGTATTGACAGGAGAACACATTCTTCAAATTTTTTCTTTTTTTTTCTTTCTTTTCTTTCTTTTTTCTTTCTTTTCTGAAACCAAGTAGTGTCTTTTTTTCTTTTCCATTTTTCCACGCAATCAAAACGGAATAGTTATTTATTATTTATGAGGATTGGCTTTCATTTCTTTTCCTCTTTTTCTTTTTTCTTTCTTTCTTTCATTTTCTCAGTGAAACCAAGTCGTGTCTTTTCCTTCTTTTTCCATGTATGATCAAAACGGAATAGTCCATTATTTATGAGGTATTGGCAAGAGACATTAAACATTTTTTCTTTCTTTCTTTTTTTTTCTTTCTTTCTTTTTCTTTTCTTTCAAATACCAAATCGTATCTTTTTTTTTTCTTTCCATGCGATCAAAACGGAATAGTCCATTATTTATGAGGTATTGGAAACTTTCTAAACATTTTTCTTTCTTCTTTTTTTTTCTTTCTTTTTTTTTTTTTCTTTCAGTGAAACCAAATAGTATCTTTTTTTCATTTTTTCCATGCAATCAAAAACGGAATAGTCCATTATTTATGAGGAATTGGCAAGAGATTTTAAATCTTTCTTCTTTTTCTTTCTTTCTTTCTTTTTTTTTCTCACTGAAACCAAATAATGTCTTTTTTATTTTTTTTCCATCGATCAAAACGGAATAGTCCATTATTTATGAGGATTGGCATTTTCCAGATTTCTTTCTTTCTTCCTTTTTTTTTTTTTTTTTTCATTTTTTCACTGAAACCAAATCCCATTATTTTTTTTATTTTCTTTTTTCCATGCGATCAAAACGGAATAGTCCATTATTTATGAGGAATTGGCAACAAGACATTTCTTTCTTTCTTTTTTCTTTTTTTTTCTTTTTTTTCATTTTCTTTTTCACTGAAACCAAATCGTTCTTTTTTTTTTTTTTCCATGCAATCAAAAACGGAATAGTCCATTATTTATGAGGTATTAAAAGACATTTCCTCCTTTCTTTCTTTTTTTTTTTTCTTTCATTTTTTTTTCATTGAAACCAAATCTTGTCTTTTTTTTTTTTTTTCCATGTGATCAAAACGGAATAGTCCATTATTTATGAGGTATTTAAACAGACATTAAACACTTTTCTTTCTTTTTTTTTTTCTTTTTTCTTTCTCATTGAAACCAAATAGTGTCTTTTGATATGTCTTTTTCATTCCACGATCAAAACGGAATAGTCCATTATTTATGAGGTATTAAGGAGACATTAAACACTTTCTTTTTTTCTTTCTTTCTTTTTTTTTTTACTTTTCTTTGATTTTTTTCCACTCTTTCCATCAAAACAAAATAGTCCATTAAATCTTTATTAGACATTGACATTTCTTCTAACTTTTTTTCTTTTTTCTTTCTTTCTTTCTTTTTTCTTTCAAAACCAAATAGTCCTTTTTTCACTTTCCACATGATCAAAACGGAATAGTCCATTTTATGAGGAGACATTGGAACATTTCTTTCTTTTTCTTTTTTTTTTCTTCTTTCTTTCTTTTTTTTTCTGAAACCAAATAGTGTCTTTTTTATGTCTTTTTTTTCATGCGATCAAAACGGAATAGTCCATTATTTATTAGGTATTGGCAAAGACGTTAAACTTTCTTTTTCTTTTCTTTCATTTTTTTTTTTTTTTTTTTTGATTTTTCCATGTTTCAAAACGGAATAGTCCATTATTTATTTTTTTTTTTCTTTTTTTTTTCATTTCTATCAAAACGGAATAGTCCATTATTTATTCCCCACTTTTCTTTCCAAATTCTTTTTTTTTTTTCATTTTCTTTTTTCTTTCTTTCAAACCAAGTTATTTCTTTTTTTCTTTCCATGCATCAAAACGGAATAGTCCATTATTTATGAGGGTATTGGCAACATTTTATTTTTTCTTTCCTTTTTCTTTTTTCTTTCATTTTCTCAAACATACCAAATAGTGTCTTTTTTGTGGCTTTTCCATGTGATCAAAACGGAATAGTCCATTATTTATGAGGATTTTAAACAGACTTTCTTTCCTTCTTTTTTCTTTTTTTTTTTCATTTTTTTTTTTTTCTTTATTCAAATATGTCTTTTTTTTTTCTTTCCATGTGATCAAAACGGAATAGTCCATTATTTATGAGGTATTGGCAGGAGACATTTCTTTTTTTTTTTTTTTTTTTTTTTCTTTCATTTTCTTTCTGAACCAAATAGTGTCTTTTTGTCTTTTTTTTCATGTGATCAAAAACGAAATAGTCCATTATTTATGAGGTATTGGCAGGAGACATTAAACATTTCTATTCTTTCTTTCTTTCTTTTTTTTTTTTTCATTTTCTTTCTGAAACCAAAAACAAATATTTTTTTTTTTTTTTTTCCATGTGATCAAAACGGAATAGTCCATTATTTATGAGGTATTTGCAGGAGACGTTAAACATTTCTTTCTTTTCTTTCTTTCTTTTTTTCTTTCTTTCTTTTTTTTTTTTCTTTTTCTGAAACCAAATAGTGTCTTTTTTTTTTTTTTTTTTCATGTGATCAAAACGGAATAGTCCATTATTTATGAGGTATTTTCAGGAGACATTTCTTTCTTTTTTTCTTTTTTTCATTCTTTCTTTCATTTTTTTCTGAAACCAAATTCCAAATCTTTGTCTTTTCTTTCCATGTTCTCAAAACGGAATAGTCCATTATTTATTTATATTAGCAGGAGACATTAAACATTTCTTTTTTCTTTTCTTTTTTTTTTTTTCTTTCATTTTCATTTTTCTTTTCTGAAACCAAATAATGTCTTTTTTCTTTTTCTTTCCATGTGATCAAAACGGAATAGTCCATTATTTATGAGGTATTTTTTAGGAGACATTAAACACTTCTTTCTTTCTTTTTTTTTTTTTTTTTCAATTTTTTCTTTTTCATTGAAACCAAATAGTGTCTTTTCCATTTTTTTTATCATCAAAACGGAATAGTCCATTTCTTTCATTTATTTTTTCATTTCATTAGACATTTTTTGATTCTTTTCCATTTCTTTCTTTCTTTTTTTTCTTTTTTTTTTTTTCTTTCTTTCACTTTTTTTTCTCATTTTCTCTTTTTTTTTTTTCCACGCGATCAAAACGGAATAGTCCATTATTTATGAGGTTATTTGGAAGGAGACATTAAACATTTTTTTCTTTTCTTTTTTTTTTCTTTTCTTTCTTTTTTCTCTTTCTGAAAACCAAATAGTGTTATTTATTTTTCTTCTTTTTCCATGCAATCAAAACGGAATAGTCCATTATTTATGAGGTATTGGCAAACAGGAGATTTTTCTTTCTTTTTTTTTTTTTCTTTCTTTCTTTCTTTTTTCACTGAAACCAAATTGTGTCTTTGATATGTCTTTTTTTTCCATGTGATCAAAACGGAATAGTCCATTATTTATGAGGTATTGGAGGAGACATTAAACATTTCTTTCTTTCTTTCTTTTTCTTTCATTTCTTTCTTTTTTTCCATTGAAACCAAATAGTGTTTTTTTTTTCTTTCCATGTGATCAAAACGGAATAGTCCATTATTTATGAGGTATTAAAAATTTCTTTCTTTAAACACCCTTTTTTTTTTTTCTTTTTCTTTCATTTTTCTTTTTTGATTAAATCACTTTAGTTTGTTATTTTTTCTTTTCCATGCGATCAAAACGGAATAGTCCATTATTTATGAGGTATTGAAAGGAGACATTAAACACTTTTTTCTTTTTTCTTTCTTTCTTTCTTTTTTTTTTTTTCTTTAAACCAAATCATTTTTTTTATGTCTTTCCACGTTTTTTGATCAAAAACGGAATAGTCCATTATTTATGAGGTATTTCAGGAGACATTTTCTTTCATTTCTTTCTTTCTTTTTTCTTTTTTTTTTTTTTTCTTTTTCTGTGTGAAACCAAATAGTTCTTTTTTCTTTCACATTCGGAATAGTCCATTATTTATTTCTTTTAAACATTTCTTTCTTTCTTTCTTTTTTTTTTTTCTTTTTTCTTTCTTTTTTCAATTCTTCATGAAACCAAATATTCTTCGAATATCTCCATTATTTCTTTGATCAAAACGGAATAGTCCATTATTTATTTTGAGACATTTTCAGGAGACATTTCTTTTTTAAACTTTTTTTTTCTTTCTTTCTTTTTTTTTTTTCTTTCAAATTTTATTTTTTATTATTTTTTTTTTCTTTTCCGTTCTTCTCATCAAAAACGGAATAGTCCATTATTTATGAGGTATTTAGAAAGGAGACGTTCGTTTTTTTTCTTTCTTTCTTTTTCTTTCTTTCTTTCATTTTTTCTTCTGAAACCAAATATGTCTTTTTTGATTTTTCCATGCGATCAAAACGGAATAGTCCATTATTTATGAGGCATTGGAAATTTCTTAAACACTTTTTTTTTCTTTTCTTTCTTTTTTTCTTCCTGAAACCAAATAGTGTCTTTGATTTCTTTTTTCCATTTTCAAAACGGAATAGTCCATTATTTAAAAGGGAATAGTCCATTATTTTCTTTCTTCATTCTTTCTTTCATTTTTTTGTCTTTGAAACCTTTCGTGTCTTTTTCTTTTTCATTTCAAAACGGAATTCCATTATTTATGAGGAGACATTCAACATTTTTCTTTTTCTTTCTTTTATTCTTTTTTCATTTTTCTCTGAAACCAAATCATGTGATCAAAATGTCAATAGATCATTATTTCAAAATTATTTTCCATTATTTATTTCGACATTCAACATTTCTTTTTTTCTTTCTTTCTTTCATTCTTTTTTTTTTTTCTGAAACCAAATAGTCTCTTTGATTTCTTTTTTTTCCATGTGATCAAAACCAAATAGTCCATTATTTATGAGGTATTGGCAGGAGACATTAAACACTTCTTTCTTTCTTTTTTTTTTCTTTCTTTTTTTTTTTTCTGAAACCAAATAAATTGTCTTTTATTTTTTTTTTTTCCATTTGATCAAAAAAACGGAATAGTCCATTATTTATGAGGTATTGGCAACATTAAACACTTTTTTTCTTTTTTTTTTTTCTTCTTTTCATTTTTTCAAACTGAAAACCAAATAGTGTTTTTTTCTTTTTTCTTTTCCATGATCAAAACGGAATAGTCCATTATTTATGAGGTATTGGAGGAGACATTAAACATTTCTTTCTTTTCTTTTTTTTCATTCTTTCTTTCAATTTTCTGTCTTATTTATTAAATATGTCTTTTTTTTCTTTTCCATGTGATCAAAACGGAATAGTCCATTATTTATGAGGCATTGGCAGGAGAATTAAACATTTCTTTCTTTCTTTTTTTTTTCATTTTTTTTTCATTTTCTGTCTTTTTTTAAATCGTGTCTTTTGTTTTTTTTTTCCACGTGATCAAAACGGAATAGTCCATTATTTATGAGGCATTGGCAGGAGACGTTAAACATTTCTTTCTTTTCTTTTTTTTTTTTTTTTTTTTTCTTTCAAAACATTTTTCTTTAAAAAACAAATTTCTTTTCCATCTTTTTTTTCTTTCCACGTGATCAAAACGGAATAGTCCATTATTTATGAGGATTTAGGAGACATTAAACATTTTCTTTCTTTCTTTTTTTTTCTTTCTTTTTTTCATTTTTTTCAATTGAAACCAAATTTCCTTTTTTTTTTTTTTTTCCATGTGATCAAAACGGAATAGTCCATTATTTATGAGGTATTGGCATTTCATTAAACATCTTTCTTTCTTTCTTTTTTTTTTCTTTCTTTTTTTTTTTTCATTCGAAACCAAATAGTGTCTTTTTTGTGACTTTCCATCCACGTGATCAAAACGGAATAGTCCATTATTTATGAGGTATTAAACAGGAGACTTTAAACACCTTTTTTCTTTCTTTCTTTTTTTTTCTTTTTTTTTTCTTTTCTCTTTACCAAAACGTGTCTTTTTCTTTCCATTTGATCAAAAACGGAATAGTCCATTATTTTTTGAGGAGACATTAAACATTTCTATTTCCTTTTTCTTTCTTTCATTTTTTTTTTTATCTTTTTTTTCTTTTTTTTCTTTCCTCAAAAAAAAACGGAATAGTCCATTATTTTTAGTTTTAAAAGGTCTTTCCCACGTGATCAAAACGGAATAGTCCATTATTTATGAACATAACTGGAGATTAAACATTTCTTCTTTTCTTCTTTCCATTTTTCTTTCTTTCTTTCCATTTTTTTTCAAAAAAACAAATAGTGTTTTTTTTTCTTTGTTTTTTTCTTTCCAATGTGATCAAAACGGAATAGTCCATTATTTATGAGGATTCTTTGAATTTCCATTATTTAAACATTTTTTTCTTTCTTTTCTTTTTTTTTTTTTTTCTTTCATTTTCAAAACAACGAATACCAAATTTATTGTCTTTTTGATTTCTTTTCCACGTGATCAAAACGGAATAGTCCATTATTTATGAGGAGATTAAACAGACGTTTCTTTTCTTTCTTTTTTCTTTCTTTCTTTCATTCATTTTCTGTCTGAAACCAAATAGTGTCTTTTTTATTCTTTTTCTTTCCATGATCAAAACGGAATAGTCCATTATTTATGAGGAGACATTAAACATTTCTTTCTTTCTTTCCTTCTTTTTTCTTTCTTTCTTTTTTTTCTGTCTGATACCAAATCGTGTCTTTGATTGACTTTTCATGTGATCAAAACGGAATAGTCCATTATTTATGAGGATTTCAAATTAAACATTTTTCTATCTTTCTTCTTTTTTTTTCTTTCTTTTTTTCTTTCATTTTCTAGTCTGATACCAAATATCTCCATTTTTATTAGGTCTTCTTTCCATGTGATCAAAACGGAATAGTCCATTATTTATGAGGAGACATTAAACATTTCTATCTTTCCCTTTTTTCTTTCATTCTTTCTTTTCATTTTCTTCTGAAACCAAATCGTTTCTTTGATGTGTCTTTCCACAAGATCAAAACGGAATAGTCCATTATTTATGAGGAGACAGGAAACATTTCTATCTTCCTCTTCTTTTTTTTCTTTCTTTCATTTTTCTGATACCAAATCTTTTTTCTTTTTTTTCCATTCAAAACGGAATAGTCCATTATTTTGAAACCACATTAAACATTTCTTTTCTTTTTTCTTCTTTTCTTTCTTTCTTTCATTTTCTGTCTGAAACCAAATAGTTTGATTATTTATGTGATCAAAACGGAATAGTCCATTATTTATTCTTTAAACATTTCTATCTTTTTTTTTTTTTTTTTATTCTTTCTTTCATTTTTTTGTCTGATACCAAATCGTGTCTTTTTGTCTTTTCCACGTGATCAAAACGGAATAGTCCATTATTTATGAGGATTTTTTAAACATTTCTTTCTTTCTTCTTCTTTCTTTCTTTTTTTTTCTTTCTTTCATTTTTTTGTCTGAAACCAAATCGTGTCTTTGATCCTTCTTTTCCATGTGATCAAAACGGAATAGTCCATTATTTATGAGGAGATTTAAACATTTCTTTCTTTCATTTTCTTTCTTTCTTTCTTTTTTTTTCTTTTCTTTCTTTCTTTCAAAACTTTCAAATCGTTTCTTTTTGATGTCCATTTTTTTTATGTGATCAAAACGGAATAGTCCATTATTTATGAGGTATTAAACAAAAACATTTCTTTCTTTCTTTTTTTTTTCTTTTTTTCTTTCTTTCTTTTTTTTTCTTTCTGAAACCAAATCGTGTCTTTTTTGTTATTTTTTCCATGCGATCAAAACGGAATAGTCCATTATTTATGAGGAGACATTAAACATTTTTTTTCTTTTCTTCTTTCTTTTTACCTTTTTTTTCTTTCATTTTTTTCTGATACCAAATATGTTTTTTTGTGACTTCCATGTGATCAAAACGGAATAGTCCATTATTTATGAGGAGACATTAAACATTTCTTTTCGATCTTTTTTTCTTTTTTTCATTTCTTCTTTGATTTTTCTTTTTCTGATTTTCCATTTCATCAAAACAGAATTTCCATTATTTATTAGGTCTTTTCATTTCTTCTTTCCCACGATCAAAACGGAATAGTCCATTATTTATGAGGTCTTTTTTTTTTCCATTTTCAAAACATTTCCTTTATTTTTCTTTCTTTTAAACATTTTCTTTCTTTTTCCTTTTTTTCTTTGATTTTCATTTCTTTTCTTTGATTTGATTTTTCTTTCCATGTGATCAAAACGGAATAGTCCATTATTTATGAGGAGACATTAAACATTTCTATCTTCCTTTTTTTCTTTTTTTCTTTCTTTCTTTCATTTTCTGTCTGATTTCAAATCGTGTCTTTTTTGTCTTTTCATTGATCAAAAAAACGGAATAGTCCATTATTTATGAGGAGACATTAAACATTTTCTTTCTTTCTTTTTTCTTTCTTTTTTTCTTTTTCAAGAGTTCATTTTCTGTCTGATACCAAATCGTGTCTTTGATTTGACTTTCCATGTGATCAAAACGGAATAGTCCATTATTTATGAGGAGACATTAAACATTTCTATCTTCCTTTCTTTCTTTCATTTCTTTCTTTCATTTCATTCTTTCTGTCTGATACCAAATCGTGTCTTTGATGTTCCTTTTTCCATTCATCAAAACGGAATAGTCCATTATTTATGAGGAGACATTAAACATTTCTATCTTCCCTTCTTTTTTTTTTTTTCTTTCTTTCATTTTCTGTCTGATACCAAATCGTGTCTTTGATGTGACTTTCCATGTGATCAAAACGGAATAGTCCATTATTTATGAGGAGACATTAAATTTCTTTTTTTTTTCTTTCTTTCATCTTTTCCTCTTTTTCATTCTTTCTTTTTCATTTTTTGTCTGATACCAAATCATGTCTTTTATTGTTCTTTCCATGTGATCAAAACGGAATAGTCCATTATTTATTTGACTTATTAACATTTCTTTCTTCCAAGAGAGAAACATTTTTTTTTTCTTTTTCCCTCTTTCTTTTCATTCATTTTCTGTCTGATACCAAATCGTGTCTTTGATGTGACTTTCCATGTGATCAAAACGGAATAGTCCATAGCAACCAAAGATATAAAACTAAACCAGTTCAACAAAAAACATATAAATCCCTCATTTCATTCTCCAACATTCATGGCATTCATACAAACTTTTGAAGTGTGGAGTCATTACTCCTCAAAAAGTCTCCAGACATCCTTGCTAATCTTAACTCATCAAACCTCCTCCTCTGACTTTTCGATTTTTCACTCTATTCCTCTCCTTAGGAAGAACTCTAATGTCCACATGCATGGCCTGGAGTTTATGTTCACAAATATATCCTGCTGGCTAGAAAACTATCTCTTGAATCTCCAGACCATTCTTACATGTGTCTCCATCTCTCTCTACTTAATTCAATCAGCTATCTCTTCTTTCGCTACCATTCCCCTTCCTCTCATGACTGTAGCATGCTAGATAGTATTTCTGATAATATAAACAAGGCCATTTCCCTATACCTGTTTACAAATATATTTGTCTTCCATGACTTTAATGTCCACTATGCCAGGTGGCTTAAACCTTCTGTCACTAACCTTGCTTGCACCCAAACCCTGAACTTCTCAATCACTCAATCTCTCATGCCAGTGGTGGACATCCTGACACATTACAACAGTAACACTGATGGACACGCTTCTCTTCTAGATCTCTTTTTTACCTCTCTGACTCATGTCATACTATGCAGCTCTGCCCTCTTGGCAACTCTGATCATGTAGTAGTGTCTGTAAACATCTCTTTCTGCCCCCTACCAACCAAGAATCTCTTACCAACAGAATATCTTTCTGTTATCAATGAGTGAATTGGAACTTGTTCCGTGATTTTCGTTGTGACATCCCTTGGAATGAAGTTTTTAATCAACCTGTTCAAAAATCTGCATCTGAGGTCTCCTCCTGAGTGAAAACCAGCATTGATGCTTTCATTCCAGCAAGGAAATATCACGTTAACTGCATTCCTCACGTTGGTTCTCAAACTGTACATTTACCAGGGTCTACCGTAAACTTTAGTTTTTATAGACGGACCCTCTGAGAATCATTCTGCCCACTCTTCAGAAGGTATCAATAATTGACTTCTTATACTTCTTGATGTTTCTTTTTGTACACACTTTTCATAGATGCATTTTTTCATAGCATATGTGGGTGCTTCCATGTCTGCTTTTGCACATGTGTGCCTATTCACTCATCTGCATGTATGTGCATACATATAGAATGTCGTGGTTATTTGTCCTTTTCATTGTCTTTTTCACTTTCCACTCACTTCTTATTGTTTTCTTTTTTGTTTTTTTTACTTTTCACTGTTTTTCCTTTATTCTTTAAATTGTAGCCATTTTGACTTCCGATTTTCATTGTTAATTCTTGAGCATTATATCTATAAGTCATATCAATGTCCAACTCATTTGGTAATGTCCAAACAACCAGCTATATACAATTGGCATATAGATCAGTTATAACAAATTAACTATGAAATGAAATATGGAAACCGAACACAGGAGATGTTGCACTGAGGGTAATTTTGTTCAACACTGCTAGAAAACCAACATATTAACCTGAGGACCTGATTCAGTTTTTTAAATTAACTTGCCAGTCTTAGACTCTCACATGGCTATCATATATGGCATCCAATTTGTTCTGAAATGTCTAAACTGTCAGCTATATACCACTGTTTCCTCAGATCAAGGATTAAAAATGGCTTAAAGTGAATGCATCCTCTAAGTCTTACAGAAGACAAAGCTTCATCGGATCTTATAGACTTGTACTACAGAATCACAAACTACATTACTAAATACTAACAATCGCATCACTTGAAGACTTTCAAAAACAGCAACAACTGAAATGGAGAGTGCACAGAATGGAGAGCACATAGAAGGGAGAGCACATATCAAGACTTGCAAATGGATGTCATACATGGCACCAAATCTATTCAGAACTGCCGGCTATATACTACTTACTTATCATATCAATGGTAAAAAAGAGTTTGTCAAATATCACACAAATCTAAAGCTATGCAAACTATTAAAAAAAAAGAAAAAAAAACTAAAAACTGTAATAAAATATGAATCCATGGCAGTGAATACTCAACAATATCCTCATAGATAAAGAAAAATGACAACAGAAATGTTCTACAGAAGGATGCTGAAAATATCATTAGCTGAACATGTGATCAATGACATTTTAGAGAAAATGAAGCAAAAAGAATAAATTCTTAACATCAGAAAGAGATAGTTGAAAATTTCTAAGGCACATAATGAGGAAAGAATGCTAGGAAAATTCGACATTCACAGGAAATATTAAAGGCAAGAAATGCAGTGGGAAACAGTACATACACTCTGAGCGTGTGTAAATGTTTGGCCAAACAGCTATTAGGAGAGATAGCAAAAAGACAAACTTTACTAAGGTTTGGAAATTGTGGCAGGCCATGATCACCTATGTCCTGAAGAAAGTTGGCAAAAAGAATGAGAAGCAGAAGCCTCTTATGCCCATAGCAATGTTGCCATGTTGCATGATAAGAAGAACCATTACAGGTTTTTTTTTTTATCTTACTGATGCAAATTGGTTTATCAATGAAATGAAGGATGAGTGTTTACAGTGATGTCCTTTTCTCCTCGCCTACTGATCACTTACTTTAGGTACTTAGGTGCTTATGGTTAAGATCAGAGTTGAGGAAATGAAACTGTCTTTCGTGAACGCAAAAGGTGTGTGAAAGTAATGCCTCTGTGTTGAATAATTTAGGAGTGGCTAATATGAAGTGGAATCTTGAGGTCATGAGTTAGGAAAAACATTTTAGAGTTGTGAGAACAATTTGTTTAAGCCCAGCTCAAGTTACACTAGAATAGGATTTTTTTAACTCTTGAAAAACACCTGATTCTACCACATCAGGAATTCCCCGACTCCTTCTGCCATGCTTTATCTTTACAAGAGTCAGACTAGACCAAAAATGGTGAATTGCTGCCACATCTGAATCACAGTTGCTCAATCCCCCTTTCCAAATTTGTCTACTTGGTCTTGTAGGAAATGATTTATTTTCCTCTCTACAGCCAAAGTTAAACAACATCAAGCCTGGTCAGTGCGTAGATAGGTAACTACTTGTGAATACCAGGTGTCATAAGCATGGTAGTGCAGAGGGTTTAATGGATAATGGCTTGGTATTGTTAATTGGAGAGCCAAGTTCCAATTCCAGTCTGGTTTGTTATATTTACTTACTCCCATATACCCTTGGGATAGGTAGGAATTAACTTCCTCTCCCCCAGCTATGGGTTAATTAATGAGACTTGTATTGCTAAATAAGTATTATCCCCCCACGAATAATTCTTAAAATCTTTAATATGTGGATAACAAATCAATCAATCAATAATTGTTTCTATTAAAAATGTTCAGATAAACTCTTATTTATTAGTTCCACTAGTTCAGACCTTTGCAACTAAGGCTCTCACTACCCTATTGCTATTTCCTTGGCTAATGTTCAGATAAGCTCTGTCCCGAAGGACGCATTACCTAGCTGATAAAAGCATTGGATGAAGTAATCCAATTGACCCAAAAAGTTGTGTGTTACACTAGAATAGGATTTTGTAACACTTAAAAAAACACCACATTTTACCACTTCCAGAAGTACCTGACTTTTTCTACCATGCTTTATCTTTACAAGAGTCAGACCTGGCCACAGCAGAGGTGAACAAAATATTGGAGAGTTGAGTTACTGAAATGGAAATAACTGAAACTGGATAACTGAGATATCTGGAAGAGGTATGGCATGTAGAAATAGAACAATCAATGGATGAAATAAAATGTTTGGTTTGAAATTCCAGTAACCTGAAGAAGGCTGGAGCATACAGTGACCGAAACGTTGGGAATATGTCAACAAAGTAAATAGTTATATTTCCTCATCTCAGAAATATAGACAGATAAGCTCTATTCAGGTAGGAGTTGCCATGCTACATCCACAGAGTTGAAACAGCAACATTTCCTCTGTATTGTCAACAAAATAAATATTGTAAATAGTTATATTTCCTCATCTCAGAAATATAGACAGATAAGCTCTATTCATTTGTTCCATCATTTCAGATCTTTACAGGGAGGAGTTGCCATGCTACATCCACAGAGTTGAAACATCAACATTTCCCCTGTATTGTAATGATTGAGTTTGACATTTTTTTAATGAGAACTGCTACTTTGTGGAATAAATTCCTGCATGAATGCTTCCTTGAACATTATATAATGTACTTATGTCAATTGTTAATAGTCATCTTTCCTACTTATACTCAAGATCTTGTTTTTATTCTCCCATATTTCTTTTGACACTACCTGAATTAGTTTGTAAGGATATTATTATTATTATTATTATTATTATTATTATTATTATTATTTTTATTATAAATAAATAAAAATAAAATATAAAATAATAATAATGAAAATTATAAATAAAATAAAATAAAACAATAATATTTAAACATTGTTTAAAATAAATTAAATAAAAAAAGATAATAAAAATACTCCCAGCATGCAACAAAACTGTTCCTGCCAAAAATACGGACATCCTGGCAAAAAGCCATTAAAATCAGTCACTTCACCAGGGATATTATAATTTTTTTTTTTTTTAAGCATTTCACCCCAAGCAAGCCGGGAAGCCACAAAGACACAAAGGGTTACAGAAAATTTGGAGCAAGATCAGATAGGAGTGATAGAAGAAAGGATGAGGAGAAGGGTAGTGGATAGATCAAGGCAACTGGAGATGGCGATTGACATTACATTTGAATAGTTGGAGATTATAGCTCTCAGGGAAACAGGAATAGGGAAGGGAGTTCCAGAGGCGAGAGGTGCGAGACATGAAGTTATTGGAGTAGAAGAGATGGCTACATTTAGGAGTTTCGACAGTGAAGGGGTGAGAGCGGGATGCCAGCCTTGTAGGGTGCTTGAACTCATGAAGTCTGGGAACTAGCAAATACAGCTCCTCGGAGCAATTGCCATGAAAGTATTTGTAAAACAGACAAAGAGAAGCAACGGTGCATCTGTGAGAAAGTGACTGTAGACAAGATGCCAGAGCAGGGTCAATTATATTGCATATCCACCTCTGGAGCCTATCAAGAACCCTGAGGCAAACAGAAGGGGCTCCAGACCATATATGGCAGCAATTCTCCATGCAAGGGCGAATTGTTGATTTGTAGATCTGGAGGATCGATTGTTATTATTATTATTATAAATAAAAATAAATATATAAGATAATAATAATAATAATGGAAATTATAAATAAAATAAAATAAAACAATAACATAAAAATGTTGTATAAAATAAATAAAAATTAAAATTAAAAAAATATTCCCAGCATGCAACAAAAATTCTTCCTGCTGGAAATATGGACATCCTACCAAATGACTTTAAATTCAATCTCTTTGCCACAAGCCTTGCTACAGGTAACATGTTATTATTTTTTCTATACTGTGATATAACTTGTAATACTATGGAATAAATTTCTCCCTTTTATCACATGTTCCATAAAACAATTGTAACCTCAAAAGTACACACCCCAATACACACAAAAATATAAATAGATTATATGAATTTACCATGATTTTCCTGTTATTTGTGCATGTTTTATTTTCAGTCAAGTATGCTTTTATCTCCGTGAACACAAATCTAATTTCTGCTGCTGTGATGTGAGTGAATCCCCCACAAATTGAAAAAAGTAAAGTTCCACAGCATTGTGATAATATTCCAAACATTCCAATATTTTCCCTTGTTAACTTGTTATTCTGCCATATTGGTGAGCCAGAGGAACATACAGAGTGTCAATAAAAAAATATATCAAAACGGCAAGTGATCATATACCTTAATCAGATTTGTTCTATGTACTCAGTCATTATCAAAGTTTTTAATCATATTGGAATTGTGCATTTCAGGTATCCTGTTGATAAAAGAGGTAATATTAAATTAACCCCTAACATTTCCAAGCTGGTCGACTGGAAGGGATGGTCAATTAGTAATACTTGAGCTAAGCAATTTTAATTTAACCATGAAATGATGTCTTTCTTTAAAATTAATTATAAAATTTGAATTTTCATATATAGATTTTTTTTAATCATTTCACCTCAAGCAAGTTGATAATGCCATGAAAACATAACGGATTACTGGAAGTGGAGAGAATAAGAAGCCTTTAAGGAGATAGGACAATAAAAGAACAGCAATCAGGAAGACAAAAGATAGCAGTTAATGTTTAAATTTTTTGAAGATTGTAGGTGGCAGAGAAACAAGAAATCAGAAGAGAGTTCTAAAAGTGAGAAGAAAAGGAACTATTAGAATAGACATTATGGCTACATTTAGCTATTTCAACAGTACAATAATGAGACCTAATTGCCAATCTAGTATTATGCTTGTAGTCAAGGAGGAGAGCTCCTTAAAGCAATTGCCATGAATATATATATACAGGAAAGACAGTGCAAAGCCATATCAATGCAGTGGGAAACTGACAGAAGTTAAGATGCCAGGTTAGAACTGATAAAATTACAGACCCTGATTTTGATTTTGTCAAGAATCTTGAGATATATGACCAGAGCACCAGACCAGATATGGCATAAAATTCAATACAAGAAAGAATGGTAGATTAACAAATGTGTAAAATGGATTCTGACAAGAAAAACTGTCTGGCGCAATACAGTGAATCAATATTCTTAGAAGCAAACCGAGCAATTGATTCAATGTAATTGCTCCACTTAATGACAGTTGAAAATGTGCAATACAGAACTTATAAAAGTATTCTTTATTCTTTGTTTTTGGTTGGTTTCAATATTTCTAATTAAAACAAAGAGGAATTGCTGCAAGAGATATAACTTAAACTTGCAAACTAGAAACATTTAGTTGACAAAAATTAAATTATCTTCTCTTAAGGTTGTTTATTATTTGTAATATGACAGAGGTGTATTGAAATTATCATAGAATGGAAAATGTTTAGAATAACATTTCTTACTTGATCAAAATGTTTTATTTTTTCATATCTTTATTGCTATGGCAGTTATTTTTTTCATCAAACAGAAATATTTATTTTTCAAGATCTTGATTAGATATTTCATCATTGATGTTTTGTTCATAATGTTGTTACTTAATGTCTGTGACATTCCACAGATGATTACAATTGTCTTCTTGTGAGTTTACAAACTTTTGGCTAAAAAAATGTGTCCTATTTTTTGTCTTTTACATTCTTACTTTTCTTGATTGTGCATTGTAACAAAAGAAATATGTTATTTTAAATTAATTAAATTTAAATTGTTTCTTTTTGAATTTTTTGTAAAAAAAAATGACAAGTATTCCAACATAAGAACTTCCAAAAACTCAAAACTAAACAAGCAGAAGAACTGAACTTTATTCACCCATAACCAACTCAGAATTTAAAATTTTTAATTTAGATGATTAAAGGAGGAAATCGAATGAGGTTATGGATTCAGCTTTCTTACAAGGTGTCAAGTAAACAATAGGTGATCTGTAATTTTTGGTATATAGCAGATGCTACACCTTTATATGCCAGATACATATGCATTGAAAACCCTCTAAGCAGCAAACCCTTTTCATTTAGATGACGGAGATTGTCTGTGGAGGAAACCCAATGAGGCTACAGGTTCAGACTGCCAGAAATGTGTTGGGAAAACAATAGGTGCTCTGTAATTTTCTGGATGGAGATGATGCTGTCAAACTCTGATCTCTAGCATTACTTGGTAACTGATCTAAGATAAGGACAACTGTGAATTCTAAACCACTTGGTCATGATGCTAGCAATTTCAACAATCTAAAAAACTTTGTATAACAGAAGCAACAGCTGCAACTTCGAGCATGGTGTTGCTGTGGCTGTATACTCCAACAGAAATGTCTACAAGGTTCATATATATATATATATATATATATATATATATACATGCCAAATGAAAAACAGATACTAAGTTTCGAGGTAAACACTATCTGTTATAATATCTATCCACATTAAGCGTCTGTTAGTACTGCACATATATCTATATATATATATATATATATATATATATATATGAAGAAATATAGTCTTAAGGTGTGCTATATTTATGGGATAAAGTGCTCAGTATCAGAGATAGAGCATATGTAAATATAAATACAAAAGTGAACATTGAAGTCAACATTCAGAGGCTGATTCATGCTAGACACAATCGTCAGGCAGCCTGAAAATTGTGTCTAGCATGAAACAGCCTGTCGCCTACAAGTTTTGTTTTCAATGTTCATTTTTATATATATATATATATTTAAAATGTGGATGTATATAAATATATATATATGTGTGTGTTTGTGTAATTTTTATATATACTATTTATATATTATATATGTACAGTACTTATTGGAAATCACTCAATATCAGTGATAGAGCTAACATATTTATTTGGATTGATGTGAGTTTGTGACCCTGGGTTTCACGTTATTTGTGATTGTCAGACAAATAGGGTGAAACCCAGGGTCACAAAACTCACATCAATCCAACTAAATATATATATATATATATATATATATATATATATATATATATATATATATATATATTTATATAAATGCAAGAGATTCCAAAGTTGTCTGGTTGAAGGTAATAGCAATTTTATTAAATAAGTCTATTCTTTATTATTTCAAGAAATTCTTGTGTAATTTTGGTAAATATATCTGTTAAAATGAAATGTCAGCATTATTTCCATTTTGCATAATGCAGACGACAATTTATCCATCGCACTATGTATATGTGTATGTGTATGTGTATATATATATATATATATATATATATATATATATATATATATATATATATTATCATTTTAAAGGTTATTTTTAGTGGATGCTCATATTCGAGTAGATGCTCCATTTATTTATTAAATAGTATATTTATTTATTTTCGTCTACAGGCCTGAATGTTTAAGAATCCTTATTATAAGAAAAATTTATGGTCTCTGTCAGGATATGAACATGCATCTCTGTGAGCAGAAGGAACTACTGTTACAGCTGGTATGCTTTGACCAACTAAGCTACAAAGAACCAATCTGTCAGACAAGGCCAAATTATACCTTTAAGCAAAACTTATTATAGCTCTTGCTGGTTGACAAAAATAATAACACACACACACACACACACATATATATATATGTAAAAGTATAAATTATTACACAAAGTGTGCTGGTGGTAATGAAAGTGCTTGATGTAAAATAATGGAGATAAAATTTATGCTGAGTTTCATGTCAGCAGCATTCTTCAGCTATTGCTTGAAAACACCACCCGAAGATTATATATATATATATATATATATATATTTGCTTGAATATCCCATAATAGTCAAAGAGTTTCTAGTTTTTTGTTATAATAAAGTAAAACTGCCTGTAATGCAAAGATCATAGTAACCTCCTTGTTTATCATTTGCAATGTGAAAAAACTGTTGAAGAGAAGGCAGATTGCTCATACTTAAAATAAAATTAAACTATTAGATTCAAATCACCATGTTGAACCAAGGGAAACTTGAATTAATGAAATTTAGCATTTAGTACATGCTAGTTTATACTACTACGATTATGTAGTAGGAATGTTTAAATGGTCAGTATCCATTTCACGTCTATGTTTGTAAATGTGTAAGGCATAGTCTAAGAAGAGATTAAATAGACTAGGGCTCTGATTTCCTCTTTGTCATATTCCTGATGTTTCTGTATTGGGGTCTGTGCCAGATATGTATGATTTTGTAGATTAATAGTTCCACTATTAAATCAATGAATTCAGTGGATTCAGAGCTTGGAAGCCAATTTCAAATGGATGAGAAGCAGAAGTCTCTATTGGTGGGGTCAAATGCTGCTGTGAGGTTGGCAAACCAGGTATGCAGTTTTCTATTAGAGAAGTAAGCAATTTCTTAGTTGTTTGATGAGGTATATGCTGTTATAACAAGACAGACCTATGGGAAAATTGTTTATTTTCACATGTACATTTTCCCCATTATGGGCATTATTATATGCAAGATATAATAAAACCATAGTTCATAGACAAGAACAGAATAAATGAAAGGAAAAGGAATGACAAGCATGTTTTGTTCAGAGAGAGACTTTTATATAACTAAGATATACACAAAACTTTATATACATATATACACATGTGTAACGCAGAGAAATTATAACATGTATGCAGCAACAAACAGTGTGTAAAAAAAAGGGGAAGCCTTATTTGTAATATTTCCTGAAGAAAAAACAGGAGTTACATTTTTTTTTCTCTTTGAACCTGGTGAGGCCATGTGATTTTTCTGTAAGATCTACTGTTGTGGGCTTGGAACATCCTTCTTTGCAGGGTCTATATCGCAATTTCCCTTTGTCACTCACTGGCCCTCATGAGGCTCTTGTGACTATCTCAATGGAAGGGAGACAATCCCTACACCATTACTGCATCCCTTACCAGAATGAAAACCAAACTCAGTTGTGAGGGATTGGTTTTCATAAAACGATGAGAACCTAGTTAATATAATGTTCATTACTCCATCACTATGATGGATCAAATTGTGATACCTCTGTATGTGTGAAGGCCTTGAGGCATAAACCCCACTTTTTTGAGATGCATTTCGAATTCCAGACCTTTTCCATAAAATAGAGACACTTGTTATTGAATTTGGGAAGAAAACAAACTATTTTCAAAAGTTTATCTTCAATGCAAGATGATGCATTAAAATTCCCTATTTTTTTAATACCTTTCTTATTTTCCTCATCAGAAGGTTCATTATTGTTTATGTTTGGGGACAGGACTTGTAATGATTGGATCAATATTGGTATATTTTATATTTCTGCAGGCATCTTAATTTTAGTCTGGTCAGAGTTGAAAGTGTTTTTTGAGACAAGGACATTTTTTTCTGTGATGGTTTTTATTGTATGATATTATTATGGTTTTTTGCTTTTTGCCACATCTTTATACATTGTCTATGTTGTTTGGCTTCACTAATTTCATTTCCAATTTTCCAGAGATACTGATTTCTCAGAGAATTAACTATTTTAAAAATTTTTTTTTTTATTGATTGTTTGGTATTTTTCCTTTTTATTTTATTCTCCTCTTCTGTTTGTTTCTTTCTTATATCAATCTTTTCATCTCTAGGTTGTCCTCCCAGGGTTGTATCTTTTTTTTCTCGGTCTTCTTAGGACAATATGATAACATTATTTGATTCCTCTATGTTTTGATCTTGATTTACTGACATCTATTTGGAATTTAGTTTATTACTGAATTCTAAATTTCGTTTTTAAGGGCTTGGATGTTATAACTCATGTTTTTTTTTTCTTGGTTTATGTGGGCAGAAGCCATTTTGTTGGCTGGTGTTGTTATATTGTATACTCTAACATTTGTCACAAACTACCTAATCTATGAATCTAAGATGCTGAATCTTTTTTGTTAATCTTTTTCATTACATTATCTGGGCTATGCCATGTGATTTGGGGTTTCATGGGATGATCAAACTATGTTTTAAGCATGGAAGAACTTTTTGATTAACACAAGTTCAGCAAGAGTTTTCCATTCCTGTTTGAGGCTTTCATTTGCAAAATAATAATAAAATATTTGCAAAATAATAATAACACCTTACATTATTTATTTGAATGCTATCTTCATCTTGATTGCCATATTCACAACCTTTGTATGCTCCTGCCTCCTTCAGGTAATTAGAATTTTGAACCAAATCCTTTATTTCATGTACCAGGGTAGATTTCTCTAGTTCCACATACCATGCCTCTTCCATGATTTTGTCAAGTAGCTTTCTAAATACCTCTGTCAAGTAACTACAAAGTGTTTCTGTTTTTAGTCACAGTATTTGTGCCAATTACAAGCACATGACAAGAAAGTAAACACTAGGTGTAATGGGAATAAAATCACAGTAACCGTCTCGTTCATTGCTTGGCATGTGAAAAAAGAGTGGAAGTGGAGGCAGATTGATCGTAAACAGTTTTAGAAGATGAGACTGAAAATTAAATGAAACTTTTTTGCATATTTAAATTTTTGAAAAATTTATCTTATATTGTTGGCCTTTTAATTGGATTTTATTTCTTTTCATTTTTACTTATCTTACAAAAGCCAGAAAGAACAATTGAGACAATATATAACATAACAATTAAGAACTAAATGAAATTTAGTAATATTCTAAATAGGATATTTGAAAATCCCGCTGTATTAACTAGGGCTGGATGAATACTACTCCCTGATTGGTGGCCCCGGGAAGTGCTTTGTGACCTTTGCTATTATAGAAATTAAATCCTTAAATATTTTTCAATGAATAAAATCCCATCAGAGAGTTGGTTTGATAAACAATTATTACAATGGCAAATAATCGCAAAATACTTGGTGGATATAGTTGCAGACCTAGCATGTTTTATTTTGGGAGCATTTAGAAAATATCAATAATAACCGCTTTCACCACTCCTACAAATTCAAGAAAATGATTTTCATGAGCCAGTGTGAAATTATTTAAAAGTCATTGAAAACCTTGCATTTAAAAAGTTCACATTTCTATGTGAAATTAGATTTTGAATCCCCTTATGGATATAAAAATAGAAGCATACTGCTTCTTGAGGCTCACAACAATTTTGGAGACTGGTGTGATCTACACATATGTACACGCATCATACCCACACACACGCACACAATGAGAGATACAACAGCAAGCATCTGCCAAATAAAGACTTGTCCATACAAAATAGAAGGGAGTAACCAGAAAATGCCTACTAAGCCTTTGTCTATGAACTCACAAACATATTATGCTGACTATCATGAAGTAAGCCTGTTCGCACATTTCACACAGAACTAAGAACATTTAATTACTTTATAAAATAAACTTTACTGCAAAGAAAAATTGAACATTTTATTGCTATTGTATATTTCTGAAAGAAAATATATAAATGTCATTTCAACTAATGTCCTGCTTCTACTTTTCTTCCAGAAAATAATCCTTTTATGTTTCATTTAAAGGATAAGTTGTTCTTGTTGTTGCTAAATGTTTGGAATCCTGACACTCAGATAGCAACAAAAACCTGGGTAGATGGATCCTAACTCCATCTTATCAACATTTGCTTTTTCTACCTACATTCATATTCATTACAAATTAAACTAAGCACAGCTGACTATTAAAGGATGAAAAAATTTTTGGATTTTGACGTCATTCTGGGGTCTTTTATTTCTGTCCAAATCTGTGAATTTGTTTTGCTCGTGCTAAGTCTAAAAAAAGAAAGCACTATTTTTTATTCATAATGTTGAATGTATTAAAATTCTTTAACATTTTAACAAGAAAAATTTCAAATTGTTGTTAAAAATAGCTGCAAAATATTGTTGATTTATTTAAGATGAAATGTTCTGTTATGACATGTTGCTAATTTATATTTAGATACATTGTAGATTATTTCAATTATTCTAACTGAATCGTTCACCTATATTGCATACTAGTAGTAGAGACCGGCGTTGCCCCGGGATGTAACAGTAAGAGATAGATCAAGTATCGACCATCATAAAGATTGAAAAATAAAATTTACAAAGATTATTGTCTTAATTAGTTTTTTTTTTTTTACGAATTGGTCAAACCCAAACTCAAACAAAAACATTTCAGTTTGACATTGCAACCAACTGACAAAGGCCAGAGCGTACAACAGCCAAAATGTTGTAATAAATATGGCAACAAAGATGAGGACAATAGTCCGAATAATATAAATGGTTCACATAATACCTCATCTCAGAACTATAGACAGATACTGAAGGATTGGATAAATATGGCGACAAAGATGAGGACAATAGTCTGAATAATGTAAATAGTGTACATAATACCTCATCTCAGAAATATAGACAGACTAGCAGTAGAGCCCGGCATCGCCCGGGGATATAACAGTAAGAGATAGATCAAGTATCCACCATCATAAAGACTGAAAAATAAAATTGACAAAGATTATTGTTTAAGGTTGACGGACACGCATGTCTTAATTATTTTATTTTTTTTTTTTTTACGAATTGGTCAAACTCAAACAAAAACATTGTTTTCAATCGTTATGAGTCTATTTTATTATAAACAATTGGCTTGTAAATGGAATTTTTAAAGTATTCTGAATGTAAAAATAAAGAAAAAAGTGTGCAAGACAATAAGAAACATTACCTGCCAAAAAAAATGTGAAGTTTTGTTGAAATCGGTTGATAAATGTAGGAAATCCGATCCCATATATAAACAAACACATACACACACAAACAACCTGGGTTTTATAATAAGTATAACTCTACATGAGTTGTCCCCCTTTAATTCTTGTGATGCCTCTTAATCATGTTTTTAAATTGATTTTGTGCAAAAACAATTGTGGTTTTCCAATTTTTGGTGCTGTTAGAACCACGGCAAGGTAATTTTATGTAGTCCTTTGAAGTTTTGTTGAAATCGGTTGAAAAATGTAGGAAATCCGATCCAATATATAAACGTACAGACACACTCACACACACACAAAATCTGCGTTTTATAATAAGTAAGATGATCCATTATTGTACATAATTATGTTACAAGAAAATGTATTTTATATGCATACTGCCTTATGAAAATTGAGATGCAGGGTGCAGGTATCATAAATTTGGTGGCAGGGCAGAAGACACTTAACACTAGCCCTGGTACTAATGCTGTGACAATACTCAGCATTGCTAACAGATGTTTAATGTACTTGATAGCATTAACAAAGAAATGTATTGCAAATAAATTTTAAAATCACACTCTAGAAAATAATTAAAGATATTAAAAACAAAGTATTTTCTGTCATTGGAAAATTTATTGGAAACCCTTATCAACAGAAAGCGAATAAAATTATTAAATATATCAGATAATTATTTCATGAAGAACAAAATTATTTCATAAAGAAATCATTAATTTGAAATTAGATGTTGAAGAAATATGTTCAAAAGGATTCCCTTTATAATTTCAAAGTCGACCTTTAAAAAAAAATGCTGTTCGCTTACGACCTTAAAGGAAAATTCGAAAACTGCAGTACATATTGCTCGATTAAATATTTATACATTGAACATTTGCGAGGCAATTTGATATCAAAAACTTCCGTGTGCATTTCAAAATAAATTTACAGTACTATGAGTTCACCTCAGGCATTTTTTCTTTTATAGAAGGTTCATTTTCTTCTTAACCAAACAAAGCAATATTGAAATGGAGCATTATACAGAGTGTAACAGAAATACGTCTCACACACATAACTTCCAGAAATATTTCCCACATAATAGTAAAACATCTACAAGGTGCAGCAGGAACACATCTGACAATTTAAACTATTAGCTATGTAGTATTTGTCTATATTTCAGAGATGAGGTATTATGTACTCTATTTACATTATTCGGACTATTGTCCTCCTCTTTGTTGCCATATTCATCCAATCCTTCAGTATCTGTCTATATTTCTGAGATGACGTATTATGTGAACTATTTACATTATTCGGACTATTGTCCTCATCTTTGTTGCCATATTTATTACAACATTTTGGCTGTTGTACGCTCTGGCCTTTGTCTGTTGGTTGCAATGTCAAACTGAACCCTTTATTTTGCTCACTGGGTTAGACTGTTCTAGTTCCATGTGCCATATCTAATGGATGTCAGTTATCGCCTGTTAATTCCCCTCTGTAAGTTCTCCACTGCCTTAACCAGGTATTGAACTCTTGGGTCCTGTCACTGGACCTAACTAATGCCAAAGAAACGTTGTCATAAATATGGTGACAAAGATACGGACAATAGTCCAAATAATGTAAATAGTGTAGCTATGTCGTGTTATCAAATTTAGGCAAGTGACAATGGCGTCTTCATCTAGCTAATGTTTTCCTGTTACGTGTAAGTTAATTCTGGTGGGTATATGTGGTATTTTGCCACACACTGTAAAATAAAAATGAAGGCTATCATTTTTATTTAACCATTTACCCCCCAAGCAAGGCAATAAAGCCACTAAGATGCAAAGGCTTACTGAAAATGAAAAAAACAAAAACAGAGAGCATAGTAAAAGAACAGAATTCAGGGAGACAGAAGATGACAACTGACATTATATTTAAATTTTTGAAGATTGTACTTAACAGTAAAGCAGGAAGAGAGTTCCACAAGCGAGAAGTGCATGAGAAAAAACTATTAGCATGTAACTTATGGTTTCAACTAGCAATTTCAAGAGTGAAATTATGAGACTTACCTCCCAATCAGTTAAGTGCCAAATGTGATACACACTTGGATGATCATGTATCTTTTGATTCATGACCGACTTGGTTGAAGATTTTTTCCCACAGTAGGTTACCATTTTCTTTCTTCGGTAGACTGGTTGCCAAAACAAGGCTATAGGACCCAGTCTTTCCTGTGATTCAACCATAGCTGGGTGATGAAGAGATGGATTCACACCTTTCTCATGGGTATTTGCACATCTGTGAATGTAATGAAAACAACTGAAATTTGAACATGGCCCTCCAACTCCTAATTCTGAGCCAATATCCATTACATTGTAACACCAACCTCGTATTACATTTAAATTCTTGAAGTCGAGGTACCAATGAGGAAAGCTTATTGGAAGCTATGTTATAGTTGTGGGACAGCGACTGAAGTTGATATGTGAGGTCAGGACTGATATAACTGCATATTTTTTTTTGTATCTTATTAAGGATATCAAAATACATAGCACTGGCACCAGACCAAATGCTATAGTGGTAGGGAAGTTACTAAAGCTTGGATGCTGGGTTTGGTCTGATAATGATTTTTTTATTGTCAAATTATCATTTACTATCAAATATTCAAATTTAACAGCATTGAAACCCTATTGATAAAATATTCCAACAGAATTAGTTTAATAGTTTGTTAGAAGAGTGACCAGTTTTGGGTGGCACTGACTTGTTTGTTGAAGAGTGATATTTCTTTGTGTTGCATGGAAATATATATTTATATGATGGATTTTAGTGAAGATATTGCATTTACAAGAACTGTTTTAAAGGTGTAGTGATACCATGCAGAATGTGGTTAATTAAAAACGAAGAAATTCCTCAGAAAGGCAAAGATGTAACCTGTGGTTGAAAATCAAATGAAGAGAGTGAGAGAGTTTGTGCCTGTGGGGTTTGACGTTGAGGTTTATGGGTGAATAGGTTGTTTTCCTTATGCACCTCTGTGGTCATCAAAATGTTATGGGGCTTCACTCACATTATAACAGCAGAAATTAGCCTCATCTTCACGGAGATAAAAGCATATTTGACAGGAAATAACACATACACATATAACAGGAAAACATGGTAAATTGTATGTTAATTTCATACACTTTATTTATATTTTTATGTGTATTGCTGTGTATATTTTTTAGCTTACAATTGTTTTATGGTACATGTAACAGAAGGGAAAAATTTACTCCATACTATTACTAGTCATATCACAGAGAGAAGTTGGACATGTGTTGCCTGTATCAAGGTTTGTAGCAAAGAGTCATTTGGTGGGATATCTGTATTTCCAGCAGGAACAATTTATGTTGCATGCTGGGAGTATTTTTATTATTTTTAATTTTTGTTTACTTTATTTTATATAATGCTTTTATGTTATTGCTTTATTTAGTTTATTTATAATTTTCACTATTATTATCATTTTATATTATATTAATTTATATTATTATTATTTTATATTATTTTATATTTTATTTTTATTTATTTATAATAATAATAATATCCCTACACACTCTCTCTAACAACAAACCCTGTCAAATCAACAACAACTATACTGGGGAAACATTTTAGTCCCCAGCAAACAAACCAACTAATTTCAAGCATAGCACAAGGCCAAAAGTATGAGGCACTATTCAGTCATAACTGATCTAATGACACAAGCTTGCTAACTGTTACACTATGTCGAACAATCACGTGCTCAAGATAAACACTCAGTTGTGGAGCAAGCTGAGTGAATAATAATTCAACATTGAGAAAGAGAGCTATTTATGGTGCAATGGAGCATCTCATTATGCTAAAGTGGGATAGTCCATTGCTTGGGCTGTGATTGGCTGCTGGTACCTGAGTGGAAGTATTTCTATATAAATACCAGCTCAGTTAGTTTGCAGGGTTAAATTATATTAAGTTACAACCTGCTTTATTTTTGTCTGCCAGCTGGACGCTAGCTGGGACTCTTACGCCGGTAAGTGTTGTTTATTGTATTGTTATTCTAGATCTCCTTTCCCCCCATCGCGTGTGGGTAGTGGCCTTTGGGGAGGGATTTGTTCCTTTAAACCTGGCTGGTTGTGTGGAAGTAGTCTGGACAATGCCCGAGGGGTTTTTGTCCGTGTTATTGTAGATGGCTGAGCAGTGTTAAATGTTATTCCAGCATTGAATGTTTGTGGCACTGGTGTAGGGGTCTCAGGTAAGGCACTAGGTCTGGGAACTGGAATTGTTGGTGTATCCAGTTTCCTGAAAAATCGGCGATTTCGTAAGGTAATTCTACCTGATCTAATGAGACAAGCTTGCTAACTGTTAAACCACATCACTCTTATGATGTTATAAGCATAGAAGGCTGAAAGTATGGGGAACCCAGTGAGGATTGAACTCACTAACTATTCAGTTGTAATGTTGAAGTGCACTTATGATTTTCTATGCATATGCACACCAGAAAGAGATGTGCTCAACACCATACAATATGGTAGAGCTTTTCTAAACAAAGTTGGTTGGTTTGTGGGAACATCGTTCATATTTTTTTTACCCCTTGGTCTTTCCTGGGGGTATAAAATCTCCCATTTTTGCATGACAGCTGCCTGACAATTGCATAAGGGCATGAAAATTATAGTAGTGGTTGAACCGTGTACACCTGAGACATAATTCTTTGTTTATAAACTCTTTCTGGTATGGTGTGTATACATAGTAAATTCTTTTTTTTAAGCTGCTTATATATATATATATATATATATATATATATATATATATATATATATATATATATATATATATATATACACAGAAGGATAGATTAAAAGTTGAGGTACAAAAAGTTCAAATGTTAAATATGCATATAAGAGAGACAGAAAGAGTTCAGGTGAATGTAGAAGTATATGTATAAGCATACATGTAAGTATTCAAATGTAGTAGCCCTCTGCTTAAAAATGTGTGTTAAAGACAATTTATATGTATGTTTAGTATCAACACAGATTTGTGTGGATGTGTATGGCTGCCAGTTAGTGGTAGAATGAGGTAGATATTGAATGTGTCTAAGTGAAACTGTGTCAATTGCATATATATTTTATTTCATATTTGGGTATATTATGATAACCACAGCATCAGAAAATGGACAAAATTAATTTATTCAGATTTAGGTTGATTTTCCATCCCAGTATATACATATTTAGAGTTCTGCTTCAAAAGTACCACTTCACTTCTCATTGACTCATGATTAGTAACCTTATATACTTGTTGAGAGCAACTCTTGTTTCTGCTAAAATATGATATCCAGGACAGTTTCTGCTAAAATATGATATCCAGGAGAGTTTCTGCTAAAATATGATATCCAGGACAGTTTCTTATTGGTTGGTTGAAATATGGCTTCATGGCCTACCGATTTTGAATGTACATCTATTTTTTAGAGATAGCAAAATTTTGGTTCCCCTTCATTTTTATTTATTTATTTTTCTATCACTATGCACTTTCCATCCTTGAGAATGGAGTTCTAACAAAATTAGTTGAGTTTTGGTTTTAATTACTGAAACAATTAGATGAAAAGCAGGTTGACTTTGTTTTATCTAATAATAGTTTCTTCAGGACATGGATGATTATCGCTCTCCACAACTTCCCATCCTTTGTCACTCTTAGTAATATTTGCTTTTTTACTATCCCTCCCACAGCCTGTTCTGTCATAGATTTACACAAGTTTCTTATGTAGGTTACTTGTTTCCCTCTGTCCATCTTATCTTCAATAGGTCTTGTGAGCCTTAAATTCTCCAAACCTTCTTTCTTCATTATGTGTTTCAAAAACTTTTTGATACCATTTACTTTAAAGCTTCTTTGTTGTTTACATGCTTTATCCATGTTATTCTCTGCATCCTGTTAAGAACCATATCTATTTAGTGTCTCAAGTCTCCTCTTTATTCACCACCATATCAGATATTACGCAGTAGTTCAGGAGATTTATATTTTACTTTAGTTCTAATAAAATTTTTCTGCTTCTTAATACTTTGCTTAGCTTTTGAAAGACACTTTCATTATTTCATTGTTTCTTTTGATTTTTGTATCACATTTTCCGCCTTCTGTTAAAACATTGCCCAGATATTTAAATTTCCGTACTTGCTTGATCACAGTATGCTGTCCCAAAATGTTGAATATTCATCCTTATATTTTCAGAAACATTTAAATGAACCTGTTTGTGTCTTAATTTCAGTAATGATTTCCTTTATGGTTGCAGGCCATGTAAACTGAGTCTTGTTCCAGCTACGATAAGCATTTATGGTGTACACTTGTTCAACCTCATTAGCAAAATCTCCAGACTATTTTCTTGGGTCATCTTCAAATTGGAATCAAGTTTTTTTCCTCTTTGTTGAGACATGACTGAATTAAATGTCTGTACACTGAAAACTATTACTTTACAAGAAATATTTGGATCGCTCTATTTGTATTCAAATTTCTGATAAGGAAAAAGTAATTGATAATGGTTTAGAAATACACTTACTATATAGAATGCAATCAATATTTTTAAGAGGACTGTACTTACTTTTGAATACCAACATATTCATATTTTGCTAATAGAATTTCAATGCTGCAATATTTGGTCATAAATAATACATGATAATGTCTGTTTTCATTGTGTAATTTTCCCCTAGAAATAATATAATGTAGCCATCTTGGATTTAGAAAAAAATTAATCTGCTACAAAAAAAAGAAATTTGATCATTAATGGGGAATTCTGTATGTGATATTTTATTTTCCAGTGCAATATGAATTATTTGTTATAGAAAATGTCAAGCAACATCAACCATAGAAATGTATTTAATATAGAAATACAGGCAAAAATACTTAAAGAACAAATACAATGCAAATAATTTATTATAGAAATTAATTCAAAATCACCTATTGAAGAAATAAATAATAAATATTTCTTTAAAATTCTTCTCTTTATGTGCCATGTCCCTTCAGAATGTAGGCAACCATGGCTCTCTACAATTGTAGCTCTTAATAAATTTTGTTTTTTTGTTATTTATTCTAAACACTGTTCCGTCATCCATTTACTTAAGCTCACAAAGTATGTTTTACATTGTTTTTCTCTGTCCCTCTTGCCTTCATTCTGTCCTGTGAGTATCAGATTTTCCAAGCATTTTTTTCCTCATTATGTGCCCTCAAAGTTTCAACTATCTCTTCCTAATGTTAAGTATAAGCTTCCTTTTTGTTTCTATTTTCTCTAAAACTTCATTGTTGGTCAAATATTCGGTTCATGGTATCCTCAACATCCTTCTGTAGAACCACATTCGTATTGCTTCAAGTCTCTTCATTGGTGTCCTTATTGCACAAATTAATGAAAATGCAATATCTACAAAAGTCCTCAGCCTAATCAAGGAGACACCCACCATCCCAAATTATGTTTGGTCAGATTTTGGGAAATTTTTTCAAAATCTTATGATCATTTAATTTGATTGTTTTTTTCTGTTGTTTTTTACAATAATGTCCACTCTGTACAAGGCCCAAGAGCCACACAGGGTAGAGGGTTACAGAATAAGAAGCATAATTTATAGGGTCATGTGGGGAAGATTACTGTTAATGGGTTAAGATTGTAGTGATCAGGGAAGCATCATCTTGTAAGTTGATTCCATGAAGCAGCAGTTTGTGGCAAGATGTTACTCAAGTGGGACTTAGCGCTCACTAATGGAATGCAAAGAAAATAAGAGTGCTTTTTTACAGCATACGTGCCAAGGTGAGTCTTAGTTGTGAAGATTAGAACTGGTGGAACTAAGGAATGTAGTTTGCTTGAACACTTTCTATGGAAATAGCAACAGAGGCATGTAAATTTAGTCTGTGAAAAAGAAGTTCTATGGCAGAAAATAATTAATCACCCACAAGGATGTGGAGATCTTTTCAAACTATATTGAGACTGGAAAAGGAAGACTGGTTAGCTCTTGCCCATATATAGCAGCAGTCATCCATTTCCAGCCTTATCAGATACTTGTAAAAGTAGAGTATAGTAGAAGTCAGGTACTTACTGAACTAGTACAGGGGATCAACCATTTTACCAGCACCTCTAGTAATGGATTATATCACATGACTGTCATTTGATAATTCAAACATTTGATAATTTTACAGCACTACATACTTTTAAAGGTTTAAGTCAGTTTTGATCAACATTTCTTTTCATGGTTGCCAAAGGGATTGTAAATGTAGCATTCCCTTACACTTAAGTAAAATAATAATAATACTAATATTTATTAAGGACTGATTACAGGAAATACCAAGTTTTATGGAAACATTGTTGACAATTATGTATTTAGTTATTTAACAAATAAATAAAGATAATTTCGATGCTATATTTGATTTGTTGTTAGGAATTTGTCATTTTCTCCTTTATTATTGGCAGCATTTTAGAATACTTTGGCTGCAATGCTAAGTTTCCAAAGGTGAACGAACTGAAACTATTTCGTTTATGCTTTGTTACCTTTCTTTTCCATTGTTGTGTTTAGATCACATTCTTCCAGCCATTTTGATCGGCAACAGCAAAATTCTGAAATTTAGAATAATTTTATTCCATTTCAAAAACAAAGCCTTTAAAAAGGAATATTTTAAATTAATATACGACCAAAAATAAAATGCTTTTGACAAAAACGTTAATGATTTCACTATAACTATGTAACAATAATGTAATGATATTCTGCAGACAAATCTACGGTTCATGTTAGCACATCTTATTTCATAGTTATGAACTATAAACCTAAATTGAGCTTGAAATCAGCTCGACCTTTTTGTAAAATAACCTAGATATGAGACAATGAATAATTTGCAGTGAAAAAATAATTTTCAATTTTTTGTTGAATACATCCCTCCACTGTTGAATATGCCATGTCTATGTTTCACTTGAGGTCTGAACAAAACTTGTCCCAACAGGCACTCAAGGCATAGGGCCTCTGAAAGGACACCCATTCAATGTCTGCTAGGTGATGATGGAATATCACTAGTTTGGTTTCTGAGACATTAGAGTAACCAGCCAGTTTTCCCCCAACTGAGCTGTTAGAGCTAGTTCAGAGTAGAGATCAGATTTTCTGGTCATCTACTTTTGAAGGAGCATCCATATATGTTGAAACTTGACTAATGCATGGAATAATAATACAACACAAAATGTACTTAGAACAAAATGTATTGAAACAAGAAAGTGTACACAATATTTACATATAGTCTTTTGTATATTCTTGGGAAGACCGTTCCTGGAGAATGTGTTGACTTATTCGCAGTCGGGCAGAGTCTCTGGATTGAATCTCTTGATTCCTCCCCCCGTCTTCCCGGTACCAACCATATTTATATGGTCGGTACTCCACTATGCAAATTAGGTGGATCCTACCACAACAATATATTGCTGTTTAATTAGCATAGATATTCACAACTGATCAGTGAAAATTCTTAGGTAGATCATTTATGTAAAATACAAAGAGAGTTGGAATGAGAAGTGAGCATTTGAAAGGCCTGCATAGATCACTTGATCCTCAGTAGAAGGAGAACACTAATTTTGGAGGTGGGGAAAAATGTACAGAGCAACAAGCATGTAATATAAGTGTAACATAGGTGTATAAAAAGACAAAAAAATATATTCTCGTAAACATGTTGTGATAAAAACAACATAGATACAGAAACTAGTCTGAAAGATTGCAATGTTGCTCATGCATAAAATATATACAACAGGAAAAAAAAATATATGGAATGTCTATTGGGACTCAAGCTCACACAAGACCTCAGGTGGTCCCCGTATAAATACTGGAAATATACAAGGTGCAACAGCAAAATTGTCCATATCATGTAACAGCATAATTGTCCACCCCACAAAAAGTTTAATATCTATAAAATCACTAAACTAATTGAGTTTCTTTTTTCCAGGTTTTCAGGTAAGACGTTTAGCCATCTTGATACCATTTGTCATAAGGATCACAGAAAAAAAAACCTTTGAGTTATTCAGCTTGAAAGACAACAGTTTAAAATCATTTTGTGTCAGTCACACTATCTTATCAGTTGAGCAATGACGAGAGAAAAAAATCATTCAGGCCTTCAGTAATGGTACCAAAATTCATACACTGGCTTCCATCTTCAGAGTTCATTCAAGAACCTTCAAGAGAATCATTAATAATTTTAAAAAGGAGGGAACAGTAGAGAGGAAAACTGGATCAGGAGGTCACAACAGAAAGAGGGATCATCATTTCAACTTAGAGATAAAGAGATCAATTAGAAAAGATTTAACTCGATCTTTTGGCATTCATTGACTGATCAGCCAGTACTGTTTTCAGTTGAAATTTATAAAATCTCTCTCTTAAAAGTCTTTTTTAGGAAAATGGGTTTTTCAAGTTCATTGGAATGTTATAGCTTTTCCCAGTATTGACAAGGGTTTCCTTCCTCACCTTCTATATAAAGTGGTGTGGAATGCTAGCATCTTGATTATATCTTATTTTCTCTTCAAGTCTCTTACCATTTATGTTGTTACTGTTGTTGGTAGTCCTCAAGTGATGTGGTTTCCATTATTTGGTAATGTTCTTTCTTTGTGATTCTGTAGCGCCAGTTGACAAAGTTTGAAGAAGAATGACCTTTGCCAAAAAACCACAGGCTTTACTCACTCAAAGCCTTTTTTTAACCTTTGATTTTTGGAAGCAGTTTCATACAGCTGGCAATTTAGATATTACTAAATTTTGTGATGTCAACGAACACTCATTGCCACTTTTGTGATGCCAATGAATATTTGTTGTCACTTTTGTAATGCTTGTTGTAGTAGAGACTTTGTAATTACTGATACAACTATAGTACGTACATTATTTACATTATTTGGACTATTGTCCTTGTCTTTGTCACCATATTCATTACAATGTTTCGGCCATTGTATGCTCCGACCTTCTTCAGGTGGTTGGAATGTCAAATTGAACCATTTATTTCGCTCACTGGGGTAGACTGTTCTAGTTCTATGTGCCATGTTTAATGGATGTCAGTTATCAGTTATCTCCCGTTAATTTCCCTATGAAAGTTCTCCACTGCCTTAACCGTGTATTGAACTCACACTCTTTGAGTCCTGTCACTGGATCTAAGCAACGCCTTTATCTACAGTGCCATGTGTCCTTGGTTAAGGCATTGGAGAACTTCAGAGGGAAACTGACGAAGACCGGAGCATACAATGGCCGAAACGTCATAATAAATATGGCGACAAAGATGAGGACAATAGTCCGAATAATGTAAATAATGTACATAATAGCTCATCTCAGAAATATAGACAGAAACTATAGTATGCCATTGAACAATGTTGATGTCAGACGCCTTCGAATACCACTCACACTAATAGTACTTGCTCGATAATACTGACTAGAATAGTAATCTGTATAGTGATCTGACTATAGAAATAGTAAAGTTAATAGAGTAGAGAAATAGTATAGGCAAGAAATAGAGATCATTTAAACATCATGTGACTTCCTATATACATGTTTCCTTTATGGTCACATGGCCTACTTAATTCAATAACAGATATTTGCTGCTGTGCCATCAACAGCAATTGAAGAATTTTTTATATGGATAATAATTAACCTGTACTCTTATCATGCCATAGGTGAGTTTTGTGATGTCAACAAACACTCGCTGCCGCTTTTTTGATGTCAACGAATACTCGTTGTCACTTTCGTAATGCTCATTGTAGTAGAGACTTTGTAATTGCAGATACAACTATAGTATGCTGTTGAACAATATTGATGTCAGACACCTTCAAATAACACTTGCACTAATAGTACTTGCTCAATAACACTCACTCGGATAGTAACCACCGAATGGTAATCTGTGTTGTGATCAGTATAGAGAATAGTGTAGAGAAGAGAATCACAAACCATGTAGTAATAGAGGATAGAGTAGAAATAGGGATCCAAATAGTAATAGAAGATAGAATAGAAATAATGATCAATTAAACATCACATGACTTCATACATATATATTTACTCTATGGTCACGTGGTCTACTTAATTCAATAATGGGATCGCCTGTGTTTGCTCACTGGTGATCCATGTTCATACTCAAGTATCAGCAGTGACACTTTATTCCTATATACCACTAAACAGGTTCAATGCCATGCATGATATCCACAATCTGATGAGGCTATTTAAGAATATGACTCGAGTTTTCAGCTAGATATTTTGGTTTTGTAGCAATTTGGGACAATCTTTTCTAACATGCAAACAATTTCATTTCAGATAATTTTTGTACAGTTCAGATTATTTATCTTGTTTCTAGGAAAAGATTTTAACATAAATTGTTCCATATGTTCTGAGTACTTTTGACTTTCATCAATAAGCGCTCTACAAGGTTGGCATCCTGCTCTCACGTTTTTACTGTTGAAACTATTAAATGTAGCTGTCTCTTCTACTCCAATCATAGCTGTCTCTATCATAGCTTCATATCTCACACCTCTCCCCTGTGGAACTCCCTTCCCTATTACTGTTTCCCTGAGAGCTATAATCTCCAGCTATTCAAATGTAATGTCAATCAACATCTCCAGTTGCCTTGATCTATCCACTATCCTTCTCCTCATCCTTTCCTCTATCACTCCTATCTGATCTTGCTCCAAACCTTCTGCAACCCCTTGCATCCTAGTGGCTTCCCGCCTTGCTTGGGGTAAAATGCTTAAAAAAAAAAAAAGTATCAAAAATAGGTCAAACTGTAGATAATATTGAATTAAAATGCCATAAAAATCTTAAACAAAGAACTTTACTCTTTGTCTTCAACCAAAGATGAAAAACTGATACCCAAATATATATATATGTACATAAATTGGAGATTGAAGTTAACATCCAGGGGTAACAGTCTGTTTCATGCTAAACATATGTGCCATGGCTTGACAAGTGTGCTTAGCATAAAACAGACTGTCACCTCTGGGTGTTGTATTTGCATATGCTCTATATTCAGCACTTTAACCCATAAATATAGCATACCTTAAAACTATATTTTATCATTCATATATATATATATATATATATATATATATGTGTGTGGGGGTGTAAAATTTCAAATATAACTAAAAATATTTCTATAAAAGGACAATATGAATAAAGAGAAAAACTTATCTTAGTTTGATGTGTTTCATCTCTGATGGACTGTGTCAAGGCAAATGTAAGGGTTTTTATCTTGCAACAAGTATTTATAAACAAAAATAAAAAATATTGTTAGTTTTTCAAAAATTTTAAATTTAAGAAACTCACGCAAATATTCACCAGGTGAATTTGAAGTTTAGGTAAATTATGGGGGATAAATTACATCACTTTGCATCCTCCATAATTTACACCTACTTTTCAGTTAACCCGATGAATATTTATGAGCGTTCTTGAGTAAAAAATTTTGAAAAACTAACATTTTTACTTTTGTTTATAAATACTTGAGGCAAAATAAAATCATCACATTTACCTTGATAAAGTCAATCAGAGGACAAAACGCGTTGGCTAAGATAAGTTTTCTTTTTGTGTTTATTTATATATATACAGTGTAGTCAGTCATGAAGAGATAAATATCTCAATCAATTTACTAAAAGGTAAATGTAACACCTTTCAAGTCCTTCCTGCTTTTATAAACAGAAAGTTGTTTCAGCAAATATCTTAGAAGCATTCAGCTTATAGTGAGCAAACAAATTTAATAGAATTTGGGGTTTAACTAGTAGTGGAAATGTGACCTTCACTATTTTAAGGACAATATTTTTATCAGGCTATTGTTTTAATAATATTATAAATGGAGAAATGAAAAATTTCAGATATAACTAAAAATATATCTTTAAAGGGATAATATGAATAAAGACAAAAGGAAAACTTATCTGTCTATGCATTTTGTCCTCTGATGGACTTTATTAAGGCAAATGTAAAGATTTTATTTTGCAACAAGTATTTATAAACAAAAGTAAAAATGTTGATTTTTCAAAATTTTTAAATTTAAAAAATGCTCATGAATATTCATCAAGTTAACTGAAAAGCCAAGGTAAATTATGGAAGATGCTAAGTGACATAATTTGATGTCTAATAAACAATAGGTAGTAAATGATCTTGAACTTTTTTCTTTTTTTAGTAATTAATGTTTTAACAACAATGACAAACTAAATAAAAACAAACATATAATACTACCTACTAACTCCTTAACATTATTTGTTCTTAGTGTTATAGTTTGAAAGACTGTTTTAATAATATTATAAATGGAGAAATGATGGACTTTATTAAGGCAAATGTAAAGATTTTATTTTGCAACAAGTATTTATAAACAAAAGTAAAAATGTTGTTAGTTTTGTAAAAACATTTAATTTGAGAAACATTCATAAATATTAATCAGACAAAACAAAAAATATAGGCAAATTATAGAGGAGCTTGATGATGTAATTTAATGTCAAAAGTGAGTAAGGATATTTTTGGTAATAAGATAAGTTTTCCTTTTGTCCTTTATCATATATATATATATATATATATATATATATATATATATATATATATATAATTGAAAATATATATATATATATATATATATATATATATATATAAAAATAATGGCTGGCTATTTGATCAGTTCTTTTTGTTAGGCTGGCTGGCCAATACCTATTGCAGATGCCTACCTGTTATAGTGGAACACACCTATTCTATAGTTAATAGACTCTCCCACCTATAATAAGTAGGAGCAGTAAGAGTAATGAGTCAGTCGCTCAGTCAGTTGATGCCGGACGACCGTTAGTCGGATATTAAAGTATCAGCCACCCCAACTAGATTACTGCGTCATTATCTATTATATCAAGTTCCTAACGTTTTGTATGTCGAACCTATTTTAGGACCAACTTAGTACAAATACAAGCCTCCACTGTGAAACCACCCCATAACACTACCCATGCACATTTGTGTTTGTTCAACACCCAGCTCTAATATATATATAAAAAAAAACCCACAAAAGCAAACACTTTCTGGTTTCTGAAAGTCACATTTGATGAGGTAATTTCATTTATTACCATTCTTATCTATAAAAGTCTCCACGCCTTTTTACTTGCACACAGTTTTGTCTTTTGTTGTAACTCAAAGAAGCTGAATCTAACATGTCAGCAGAATGCATCATTAAAAGCTTTTCAGTTTTCTCCAATTTTGTTTCCAATAATGTTCTCTGCATGCTATGTGCAAAAGTATGTGCGATACCCTGACGTTGTCAGCCGCCAACCAGGGGAGATAACACTGTTTTGGTGGCTAAGGTGGTACTGCCACCTTTGGCACCACCACCAGCTTTTGCCACCAGACAGCTTATTGCTTTTGTATATGTTTCAGTCTCTTGTGATTTCTTTTTACAACTGCAACTGAAATTTTCAACATTGTGTTAAAATACACAACATGCTTGTAGCAACCATTATTAAAATGTAGAATAGATCTGTTTCACGTCGGAAGTAGGGCTGTGTTGTGAGCATGGTTTTATTTAACTTTATTTATTTTGGATCTTGACCAGATCCAAGATGATGCTGTTGAGCTCTGGACTGGAGATGATGTGAAGGATGCTTTAGGTTCCGGCTGGTGATGCCCACCTTCAAAAAGAAGGAAACAATTGACTGTCCAAGGAATCCACAGCTCCCGACCTTAACAGGTAGCACATGACATGTCCATCCCTTTTCCACGCAGTCGGATTGCAGCAATTATACATCCTACTAGCACATACACACACTCATGCAACACATATACACGCACATACACACTCATACGCACACACATACAACACATATACACACGCACACACACACACACATACACACATATGCACACACACACTCATGCAACACATATACATGCACACACATACGCACACACATACAACACATATACACACACATACACGCACATACACACATATGCACACACACACTCATACAACACATATACACATACATACACACACATATGCACACACATACACACACATGCAACACATATACACACACATACATACATAAATACATACATACACACATATACACACACACATACACACACACACACGTAATTATAAATATTTGTATGTTTTTTTTATTATTGACTACTGACAAGGTACTGCATTGAGCTTATTATGTTTTGTCTTTCCTGGACGTAAGGTGTGTAAAAATTGTCCAAATGTTTTGTATGTCTGAGTGCTTTTGGCTATTTTTTTAGCCATCATGTAGGATGTTTTTCTTCATTGTGACTGTGTTCATATGTGTTGATCTTATTGAGTTTTGGCTTTTTTTACTTTTTTATTATCAATATTTTCATTATTTTTAGTCTTTTTTTACATGTAGAGTAGGCTATTATAGTTGTATTTTCTACGAGTATGTATCCTCCTGTGAAAACCAAATATATTGTGATACACAAACGCACAAGAAGTAAACATGCAAAATCACATATGAACACTACCAGACATGCATAAAAATGCCAACTAGAGACTCAAATACACACAGATACACACAGACATACATTGCACAACAAACTAAATTCCATATTTACCAACCAGAATTGTGATACACAAACGCACAAGAAGTATACATCCAAAATCAACATATGAACACTACCAGACATTAATAAAAATGCCAACTAGAGACTCAAATGCACACAGATACACACAGACATACACATGCACACGTTACAAACTAAATTCCATATGGACCAACCAGAATTGTGATACACAAATGCACAAGAAGTATACATCCAAAATCAACATATGAACACTACCAGACATTAATAAAAATGCCAACTAGAGACTCAAATGCACACAGATACACACAGACATACACATGCACACGTTACAAACTAAATTCCATATGGACCAACCAGAATTGTGATACACAAATGCAAAGAAGTATACATCCAAAATCAACATATGAACACTACCAGACATTAATAAAATGCCAACTAGAGACTCAAATACACACAGATACACACAGACATACACAGGCAAACGTTACAAACTAAATTCCATATGGACCAACCAGAATTGTGGATACACAAACGCACAAGAAGTATACATCCAAAATCAACATATGAACACTACCAGACATTAATAAAAATGCCAACTAGAGACTCAACTGCACACAGATACACACAGACATACACATGCACACGTTACAAACTAAATTCCATATGGACCAACCAGAATTGTGATACACAAACGCACAAGAAGTATACATCCAAAATCAACATATGAACACTACCAGACATTAATAAAAATGCCAACTAGAGACTCAAATACACACAGATACACACAGACATACACATGCACACGTTTCAAAACTAAATTCCATATGGACCAACCAGAATTGTGATACACAAACGCACAAGAAGTATACATCCAAAATCAACATATGAACACTACCAGACATTAATAAAAATGCCAACTAGAGACTCAAATACACACAGATACACACAGACATACACATGCACACATTACAAACTAAATTCCATATGGACCAACCAGAATTGTGATACACAAATGCACAAGAAGTATACACACAAATGTTACCTGAAATGACAAATGCATGTGAGGTCATCTTAAACAATGAGAAACAAGCAGTATGCCATGCAAGGATCAATGGTTGATTTATAAATGTGAAGGATGGACTCAGGCAAGAAAAACTTTCTGGCATGACACAGAGAACCTACTTTCCTTCCGGTAGATGAAGCTTTTGAATCAATGTATTTGTTCTACCACAGGTCAGCAGACAGCATGAGACCAAGCAGTCACAGAGAGTTGCTCTCATGGAGTTTGGCATCAGCCATTCTGATGGGAGGCAGGGAGGTTTATTTATGGTGGGTAAATGAGAGCAGTTTCATTTTGGAGGCATTAAAGTTTACAAGCCATTTCCTGCTCCAGTCAGCCATAGATTGGAGGTCCTTTTAAAGACCAGGTTAGTTTTGTCAGCAATGCTGGATTTACTATTGAGGCAGGAGTAAATATACATATTTCTTTTTTTTAATCAAGTTCACCCCAAGCAAGGGTTTAAAGCCACTAAGACACAAGGGGGTTACTGGGTGTGGAAGAATTAGAAAACAGAAACATTACACAGGAGCAAGAAGTGTAGTCAGGAGGATAGTAGACAGTGATTGACATTGCATTTAAATTTTTGCAGATTAAAGTTGGTTGGAAAGCATGGAGGTGTCAGGGAGTTCCATAAGCAAGAAGTGCAAAAAAAAAAGAAACTAATAGCATAGAATTTTTGGCTACATCTAAATTGATGCGATCATGAAAGAATTAGAAAACAGATAACTCAGGAGCAAGAAATGTAATCAGGAGGACTGTAGATAGTGATTGACATTGCATTTAAATTTTTGAGATCAAAGTTGACTGGAAGCATGGAGCCAGACATGTGAGAAAAGAAAACAGTTAGCATAGAACTTACAGGTACTTCTGGTTGACTCAAAAATAAATTGATGAGACCTTGATGCCAGTCTAGTACTGTGCTTAAATTCATAAAGTCTAGCTACCATAGTAGAGAGCTTATGAAAATATTTATGGAAAAAAGCACAGGAAGGCAACATTATGACATGGAAAAGTGATGGAAGCAGGTGCACCAGATCAGGATCTGTGGCGGACATGAGACAGAACCTGGGACGAGCACAACTGGTCGCAACTTGCCTTGTCCCCGCCAAAAAAGAGCCCGTATTTGCTTAGCATGTAAAGCTACTGCAGTTGAAATGAGGGAGAGAAAAAAAAAGCACTTACCGCTCTGAGGTAATCCATCCTCGGCCAGATAACGTAAAAGAATGAGGGGGGACTGGCATTGCATTTTTATGCAATAACGATGCAATGCATTATGGGACATGGACGCAATGAATTATGGGATCACATGAAGACGCAAGGGATTATGGGTATATGAATAACTATAAAAGCAACTACTTTTTTCCGAGTTGGGGAGTTCTTCGAGGAACGTTCACGGTTAATGGCAAGAAAGGGCAGTTAGTGTGATTTGGAGACAGAACTCAAGAAGGAACGACTCAAGGTTGAAATACCAGCTGGGAGAGCTTGAATTTACTCGCTGGTTACTGTTTTCTTTATTCGCCTCAGGATCATATATGGTTGTGGACAGAATTATTCTCCCACAACTGAATATTTGAATATTTTCTAAGGAGATACGAAGATTTGCAAGTATTTACTGAATTTATCATAAATAGTTGATTCATGAAATTTTCATGTAAATTATGAAATTATGAAATGATATGCTTTCAAACACCCTTCTAGAACATTCTAAAAGGTAATGAAGAAGACCAAATGTACTTTTATTCATTCTACAAATATGACAATATAAAGTGCATGAAAGCGGTTTTGGGGGCATCAGTGGACATTCCAACATGACAATAACCCAAAACACAGAAAATACTTAGATGACAGCAAAATTAAGGCATTGGCATACCCCACATAAGCCCCTGACCTAAACCCCATTGAAAATTTATGGGCCTATTTGAAGAAAAAAGTAAACGAAAGAAGTCCTTAAAATTTAGAAGAACTAGAAACTATTGCCAAGGGAGAATGGAGCAAAATGACTACCAGTGTGTCTAATGATCTTGTAAGGAACTATCAAAAAGGTAATGATCAACAATAATGATTACACAAGTGATTATTTAGGCAAGAGGGCCAGTAATTTTTGTCCTATGTTAAATGTTTTGTTTGGTGATTTTATATTATTGTTTGACATTAAAATAACAGTTTTCTTGTGGACATCACTGTACATTCGTTGAAATCCATTATTTCATCATTTGTGAAAAAATGCACATGAAGATTCCATAAAAATTTGAGGTATTACAGTTTTATTTTTAATTATGGAAGAGGGGGAATAATTCTGTCCAGAACTATATATATATATATATATATATATATATATATATATATATATATATATATATATATAGGGTTAGTCAAAAATATTTTGTTAACATGTTAAATCATCTTGCATATATGATGTATGATTTGTGAATAAATGATTTCTACTTTTTAAAAGTGTTAACATAATTTTGACTAACCCTAACACACACACACACACACACACACACACACACACACACATATATATATTTATTTATAGATATATAGATATATATTATTATTTAAAATATTTTAAATAATAATATTAAGCTCTACATTGTATTGAGCACTTTTTAAAAATAAAATGACAAAGAATTGTGGATTTTAATCTGACTGTTCTTTCTCTTCATCTGTATATATATATATATATATATATATATATATATATATATATATATATATATTCTTATGTTGTTTGTTGTTTAAAAAGCATCACTTGTATATTTGAGATTGACAGACAAGTAAATCCAATTTTAGGATTACAATGACAAAGCAGAGAATGTATAAATCCTTTCTTGAGAATCAATATGGCTGCAGTTTTTCATGCAAACTGCACTTCATATATCTTCAATTCCTGAATGGATGCCATATAAAAATCAAATCAAGGAGATATATTTAAATAGTATTAATTTCCATGATGACCAGCAAAATTGCATCCCTTCTACCCAATCAACCATGCAGCTATTCTCTTTCTTTCCTGGTTCTTCAGATTTTCTATTCTTTCATTTTTTCTATCTTTCTTCAATTGCACTTTTAGTATTTCTTTTTTCTAGTTTCACTCCAACTCTCTCTCCCTTCTATTTCTTTATCTGCTTATCTCTCTCTCTCTCTCATTCTAATATTTCTCTCTTTCCATTTCTTCTTGTCAAGATTTATTTCTCTTAGTTTTCCCTTCTTTTTATGGACATTTTCTTTTTACAACATTTTCATATCTTTACATTTTTCCACCTAATATTTTTCTCTTTATTTTCTTTTAATTTTATTTTTCCCATCTTTTTTTTTCTCTTCTTTCAATCTGCTTTCTTCTTTTTCTTCTTCTTCTTCTTAATATTTTTCTTTTTTTGTTGCTGTCTTTTCTTCTTTTTCTTCCATATTATTATTTTAATTATTTTTGTTGTTCTTATTTTTTGCCTTTCTTCTTTTTTTTGTCATTATTCTTTTTTCTTGCTATAATTCTTCTCCCAAGATTAAACTACTAAAATAGTAATTCCTATCATGTTAACACTGTGGCTCAATGCTCCCTAGGGACTTAGATTTATTACATCAATTATGAATACAGTCAAAATGTACTGGCCATATTCAGGAATTTAGAATATGTCTTCTTTTTAGTAATTTTTACACTGTCAACAATGGAACTTACATACCATTTATTATTGCAGAATAACTAAAATGGTAATGGTGATGGTAATATGAGCCAGTACTGTTTTCAGGGAAAGATTATTAAAATCTTTCTCATAAAAAAAGGTTATGAAATCTTTCTCTTAATATGAAATTTATAAAATCTTTCTCTTCAAACAATTCTTCACATCCTGTAGCTGTTATTGTTCTTTCCAATATTGATGTGGGTTTCCTTTCTAACCTTTTACATGAAGTAGCGTGGAATGGTAAGAGGATAAAAAACTGAGCTCTGCATGACAGATCTGGACTAATTTATAGTATATTGATGACTGAATCATATGAGGTTTAGAAAACATCTGAGCACCTCCAAGCACAAGTAAACCAGTGCCACATAATGTAAAAGTGGTAACTCAAATCAGTAAATGGTAATGGTGACTTTTGGCAGCCAGTACTGGTTTCAGTTGAAATTTATAAAATCTTTTTCTTAAAACACTTTTTTTTAGAAAAACACGTTTCTCAAGTCCAGTAGCTTTTATTACTTTTTGCAGTATTGATGGGAATTTACTTCCTAACATTTTATTTCAAGTAGTATGGAATGTCAACATCTTGATTATGTCATTATTTTCTCCCTGTGTTTTATGTGCTATCCATTTTAAGCATTGCTGCTGTTGGTATTCCTCATGTGATTTGGTTTCTGTTATTTGGTACACTTCATTGTTTGTAATTCTGTAACACTGATCCACAAGGTTCAAAGAATGATGACCTTTGACAAGATCCTCAGTCTTTACTCACTGAAAGCCTTTTTCCACGATTAATCTTAGAAAGCAGTTGTTTTCAGCTAACAGTTTAGATATTTTTGAATGAGTTTTGGTGCCATACATGGCATACTTATGAAAGTCACAATCTATATATATATATATATCTATAAAAGACAGGATGTGTGTGTGTAACGAATGCACGGACGCAATTTTCGACAGATTTGCACCAAAATTTACATGCACATGCTCCAAGTTAGTGGGAAGGCCAAGACCAACTTTGCATTTCCCAACTTTCATAGATAGTGGAAATAATCGATTTTTTCATACTTCTACGGCAGTTTTCATATAGTTTGTGGCCATTTTCTACTGGCCAGAGTGAGAGCCAATAGCTGGCTGCCACGAATAGGCAGCAAGATTCTATTGGCCAGTGTGAGAGCCAACAGCTGACCGACACGAATGTTAACTAGCATGCAAAAAAATCAATAGCTGCATTTGTCACAAGTGGGAAAAATTTAAATCTGCATGGCACTTTACTCCAATTGGCTCATTCGCTTGCTTAAACTCAACATTGATTCTGATTCCACAGAACTGGGTTGGGTGTGAAAAAGTATTTGTTGTTAACATTGTTTTTTCATTTGGTTTTTCCAGTTACGAGTCCTTTTTTAAAGCTGATTGTTTTGTGTTCATTTTGTTAGTTCTTTTTTCGTAACAGATTTAATGTTTAGTATGGAGCTTCAAAAAAATTCGCAGTGTGAGATAGGCAAGACGTAAGACATGTAGCAACATTAGCATGGCAAAGGGTACTCGTTTAAAGGTAAGGAAGGGCAAAAATATTTAAGTCAAGTGATAGTGATTACTGTATGAGTTGTACGATTTTTAAATCAAGCATGGGCAATGACGGGCCATGCTGCTAGTATATATATATATATATATATATATATATATATATATATATATATATATATATACCCAAGTATGTAATTGGTGTATACAGAATAAATTCCAATAACCAACAATTATGAATGTCCTTTAGTTGGAATATTCCATTTCTGATTTTTCTAGGTATATTCTGCTGTATTCTAGCATCTAATATGTATATATATACATATATATTGATAATATTAGTGATTAATAATATACACATACATATATGTACATATCAAAAAGCTTTTTGAATTTATAGGTCTGATGAATTGGATCATATTTACGATTCCATTGTAATAAATTATAACCATGGAGTACTAGTGTTCAAGCCTTTTTATTATATATATATATATATATATATCTGTATGAAAACAGGTAAATTTAAGCATCATTTTTTTTCATATACTGTATTTTATATGATGATAATCCCTTCTTTACAGAAGAAAGCTATCTCTTCTATTTTGAGCTCAGCAACAACAGATCCACAGATAACTTTGTAGCCAGCCTTGCTCTTGCATATTTTTTTATATATATGTTGCATTAAAGACTTTTGTATATTCTTGAAGTGACCTTCTCCTGATAACAACTCATGTACCACTTTAGCCTAATGTCAGTCCTGTAAATTTTATCAAAGAATTGCAAGTCTGTCAGGAAGGAAATTCACATAGTTGATAATAGACTGCTGATTTTCTTAGGTGACTAAACTCACATGGATATATATATATATATATATATATATATATATATATATATATATATATATATATATTATGAAATAGAGAAACAGTCACATGACAAAGACCATCTTTATTCCATTTACCTGTAGAGATGCTCCTGCATCGAAACAAAAATGAAATGCAGTTTTATTTGTAGTTAGTAAGTTGTTTTTTGTCTATATGAAAAATTATAATAAATATATATATATATATATATATATATATATATATATATATATATATATATATATATTACAATGAATCATTCATACAAAATGCAGATTAGTAAAGTTAATAATATAAATGGCAAAATTTTGCAAACAAAATTTTAAAGATTTTATATCATTAACATTATTATTTTTTACTAATCTACTTTTTGTATGAATGATTCATTGCAATATAAATTGAACTGCACCACATATTTGATATATATATATATATATATATATATATATATATATATATATATATATAATTATTTATTTAAAAAATTATAACATAAATATGTTATAAAATCACTACAAAAATAGCCATTTTGTTTCAACACCTCCGGTGTTTTATCAAGTGATGATGTTGAATATTAAATAAATGGTTTTAAAAGTTTCAAATTAATTAACAATCCTTCACAAGAGGAAAACGTTGTTACAAAAGCTAGAATTACCAATCAAAATACAAGTATAGGAAAATTCAAAAAGCTTGATAACAAAGTCATGTTATAATAGCTATTCAGATCTTTAAAATAGGGGTAATATTAAAAAAGAATTTATTCTAACCAATAATTATTAAATTATATGATAAAATTTGTTATTAAAAGTAAAAATTATCAATTTTAAAATCCAAATTTAATCACTAATAATTTTAAAATTATTAAATTGCTGAGGAGAAAAGAAGTTAATAATATAAAATGCAAATATATAACATAATATATATATAATTTTAAAGGATTTTATATCATTATATATATATATATATGTTATATAATACATATATGTTATTCAATTTATTTCTTCATTGAAATTACGTTAGAATAGATGCTTATCTGTCATCCAGTCCTCTGACAATATGTATACATTTTAATCCCAAGTGTGTGAATGGGGTCCTAACCTCACGTGAAAACAACCCAAAACACACATTATAAAAAGTAACATTTATATATATATATATATATATATATATATATATATATATATATATATATATATATATATATATATATATATATATATATATATATATATATATATATATATATATATATATATATATATATATATATATATATATATATATATATATATATATATATATATATATATATATAATTATTTTCTGCTCATATTATTAAGCCCTCTTTGAATTAATGCTGTGAACGTTTGAATTTATATTCTTTTCATTCTCATTACATTTTGATATATATATATATATATATATATATATATATATATATATATATATATATATATGTGTGTGTGTGTGTGTGTGTGTGTGTGTGCAATATCACATTGATTTCTGCTGTTAATAAAATAGTGCTTGATGCAATATAACAGAGCTATAAACTCATTGGTTAAATAATCCAAGTAGATCGTATTAATATAAAATATTAAGACTGATCCACAAAAGTGAGCTCAATATATTTATTATAGAACATATAAGTAAATTGCAAAAATGAAACCCAATTTACTTTCAGTTTCATTTTTGTAATTCACTATTAATAAATATACATATATTTTTCTCTCTGGTACTATGACTCAGAGTTTCATGCACAACACGATCTTTAGGTGCTGAATTAAGACTAACCATTACATAATTTAAATTTTATTAAATGTATCTGGTTAGCACAATGAGGAAACAGTCTTTATTTTATACAGGGATTTTTTGTTTTTAATTTTGTATTTAAAGTAAACATATTTTAAAAATAAAAACACACATATGCATTCAAGTTATAAATGTAGAGATAAAATATGAGATATTTTTTTGTTTATTTTACATATCAAATTCATATGTTTTTTTTTAGTTGCTTCTTTGAAATTTCTACATAGCCTAATCTATTTACCTTAAAGCAATGTCGTCTCCTTCAGATTTTACTTGAAAGCTGTAAATGTAAACCAGTCTTTCTAAATAATTAATGGATTTGTATTTTTAATTCAATATATTTTTATTAAATATTTTCAGTAGAATGTCACATATTTTTAACGGCGTTTATTTCTATGGCTGAAATAAATGCTGTCAGTGATGGATTTACCATTTTACTTAGGTGCACTTAAGCACAGGGTATCATTGCCCAGGTGGAGAGGCAGCTTTCTTTCTGGGTCGGCGTACCAGGCCTAGCTCCTTCAGGGCCCAAGTAAGGGGCCTCATAACTATACTAGCACAGCACCTAATTTGTCCTAAATCTGGCGATGAATGCTGTTTAAAAACAGGATGTTCCACTCAAATATGGTTATCCACTAAAAATAACATTTGAAGTCAAAAAATTGAATTATTAATACCTATATCTCACTTGCTTGACACCCTGTATATTTTCAGAAGATAATCTCTTTCTTCGTCTCTCTCTGTCTCTCTCTCTGTCTCTCTCTCTTTATATATATGTTATACCAGAACATTACCTATTCTATTGTAATAGACTCTCCCACACATAATAAGTAGTAGTAGCAGTCGCCAGTTGGGCTCAGTGAGTTGAGTGAGTCAGTCGATGTCGGACATTGAAGTATCAACCACCACAACTAGATTGCTGCGTCATTAACTATTATTTTCAAATTCCTAACGTTCTGTACGTCGGACCCTTTTAGGATCGACTTATTGAAATACAAGCCTCCACTGTGAAAACTACTATATATAAATATGACAAACTGGAAAAGTTTAATTGTTTCATCTGTTAGGATTTCCAGTTTGCCATATTTTTCTAAATACTGTTAATATATAAAATTATTCAAAATTATAATATATATATATATATATATATATATATCCATGAGTAAGATAAGTTAATTTCAATGTCCAAACATTATATTTTAAAAAAGTGCTCAGTACAGAGTAATTAGAAACCACTACATAAATGCAATCATGCTTCAACACTATAGGTGCTACTTCAGATGGTGGTGGTTAACTGAAGAATAAGTGATCATTTTATGGTTTAAAAGCAACAATACCCCAACAGGAAGAGGAAAAAAAACTAAACCTCTAACATGCTGGGGAGGGGCAAATTCGATTAACCAATCAAATGTCAGACCTAGGATAAGTTTGAAATTATTGGATTCCTATTAACTGCATAAGTTATTTAAAATCAATCAAAGTGTCAAGTTTATAGTATTATTTGTTCTTAATTCAATAAAATAACAAAATATAAACTATCAAGATCAAAACAAAGGATAAGTGTGTGTGTGTGTGTGTGTGTGTGTGTGTGTGTGTGTGTGTGTGTGTGCATGTATGTACATTGTGGTTATTTCTCCTTTTTGTCATATTTCTTGTCACTTGATACTCTCTCCTTATTGCTTTTATACATTTTCTGTTTCTCTCTCTCTCTCTCTCTCTCTTTCTCTCTCTCTCTATCTATCTATCTATCTCTTCATGACTATCCCTCTTCGTGTATTCTTATCTATCTATCTATCTTTCTATCTATCTATCTATCTATCTCTTCATGACTATCCCTCTTCGTGTATTTCTATCTATCTATCTATCTATCTATCTATCTATCTATCTATCTCTTCATGACTATCCCTCTTCGTGTATTCTTATCTATCTATCTATCTATCTATCTTTCTTTCCAGGATCTCTTCATGACTATCCCTCTTCGTATATTCTCATCTATCTATCTATCTCTTCATGACTATCCCTCTTCGTATATTCTTATCTATCTATCTATCTATGTATCTATCTATCTATCTATCTATCTATCTATCTTTCTATCTATCTCTTCATGACTATCCCTCTTCGTATATTCTCATCTATCTATCTATCTCTTCATGACTATCCCTCTTCGTATATTCTCATCTATCTATCTATCTCTTCATGACTATCCCTCTTCGTGTATTCTTATCTATCTATCTCTCTTTGACATCTATCTATATCTATCTATCTATCTATCTCTTCATGACTATCCCTCTTCGTTATATTCTCATCTATCTATCTATCTCTTCATGACTATCCCTCTTCGTATATTCTATCTATCTATCTATCTTTCATGACTATCCCTTCTTCTATATTCTCATCTATCTATCTATCTTCATGACTATCTATCTATTCTATCTATCTATCTATCTATCTATCTATCTATCTATCTATCTCTTCATGACTATCCCTCTTCGTATATTCTCATCTATCTATCTATCTCTTCATGACTATCCCTCTTCGTGTATTCTTATCTATCTATCTATCTATCTATCTATCTATCTATGAAAGTTTGTTTATATATATCAAGCTAACTAGCTGCCACTGTCTGATTCTATCTATCTATCTATCTATCTATATATATATATATATATATGATAGAATAAAGAAAGAGTAGGAAACAGATCTTAATCTAACATGTTTCTCTTTATTAAAGCTTTGTCAAAGTTCAGGATAGAAATGCTAAAGATGATCAAAAGCAAAGAGACCAAATTAATAGTATGTTGTCTTTGGCTATTTATTATTTATTAGATACATGATGTAACGGATAATATTCAAATATGTGTGACAAACATTCCCAATGCATATGTATATACATATATATGAAGAAAGTTTTAAGTTGTGCTATATTTATGGGATGAAGTGCTCAATATCAGAGATAGAACGTATGTAAATATAAAAGTGAACACTGAAGTCAACACTCAGAGGCGACTGGCTGTTTCATGCATCTGTTTCATTATGTCTACCCTGAAACAGCCTGTTGCCTCCGAAGTGTTGACTTCAATGTTCACTTTTATATATATATATATATATATATATATATAGAGAGAGAGAGAGAGAGAGAGAGAAAAGAGAGTTTCTAGACTTTATGAATTTAAGCACAATACTAGATTGGGAGTAAGGTCTCGTCTTTTTACAGTTGAAATGGCTAGATGCAACCATAAGTTCTATGCTGACAGTTTCTTCAATCACACTTCTTGCTTGTGGAACTTTCTTCTGGCTTCTTGTTTCCCAGCTAACTTTGATCTTCAAAAATTTAAATGCCATGTCCACCATTATCTACTGTCTTCTTAATTCTTCTTTTTTAATGGTATTAATAACAGTGTTATTTTTCCTCACATTCCCTTACACGCACTAACCCATTATGTCTTAGTGGCTTTATTGCCTTGCTTGGGGTGAAATGATTAAAAAAAATCTTCTGAAGATATTCTTGACAAACAAGAGATATATAATTATTACTAATTCAAGCTTAGTAAATTTTGATTAGTTTGCTACTAGCTCACAAACACAGGGAACTTAGTGAGGATCAATGATACTATAGAGAGTGCATGATTTGCTTGATAACAATTACTCTATGGGAGGTACCCAAACAGGTGCCATATTAAAATCATTTTTATTTAGTCCAACAGTTACGTCCCAGAAGTACTCCTCGTTTTCTCTTTTTCATTTTTGTTTCAGATACCATATCTTTTTCTTACCCAATCAGTTAATTTAATCTATTTCATCAGTCATTTTGACATCTTGCTTCATTGCTTCACAGCCAATATTTTCTTTTCTCTAATTTCTAATCATGTCATATGTTCTTATTTTATTTTGTTATTGGCTTATCATTTAAGCTTGGCATATTGCTTTCTTTTTTTTTTATCAGCATTTCAAACATGAATCATGCGAAGATGAAATACTTTGATTAAAACATCAGACCAAATTTTGATCTTATTCGGAAATGACACTAACCAGAATATAGCTGAAAAAAAAAAAAGAAAATGCAAATATTTATTTCTGACTTTTATAATTTCCAATTACATTAAATGATTATGTGGAATCTTCCACATTTACCACTTACCCCCGTGGGAAAATGCACTCTTCTCCTGTGGTGATTATCACATACACACAAATCATGTGACAAGCATTCATTGGTTAATCTCCTCAAAACTAGCTCCCTGATTGGTCAATTCCGACCAATCAGATATCCTGCATGCGAGGTATGAAATTTCCTGCACACTAAGGCTTGAGCCAGTCATGTGATGCACCACCTTATATAAACAAAACACATGTAAGCTCTCTCTTGCATTTTATTCCTTGCTGCCAAAATGTAACCTTCAAGAACTCCTGTCTTGACCATGTGGTCAGACGTTAAAATCATTACCAACATTCACTCAAGTATGAACTCTTGACTCTTCTGAACTCTTACCTCTTCTGAACTCTTACCAACTTTACCAATTCACATTTCCTAACATGCAACAGGAACTTTATTCTTCTACAACTTCAGTTTAATAATTACTTCATCTTT
>CAHIKZ030002025.1:140000-237500 GCA_903632075.3 Acanthosepion pharaonis | reverse complement strand
TAAAAACCTATTATTCAACATTTTGTAAAAATATCTTCAAAGAAACCACATTCTATAAAAACATAATCATCAAAAATTAATAATGGATTCACATTTATGTATATATTATGGATAAAATCATTTTTTTGGACAGTGACATTAGTAAATAAATTTTGCATTCTTCCAAAATTCTATTATTTTTTGTTGTTTGCTTTTACAGCATAAAGAATATGTATAAAATGATTTGTGGATTAATATAATATTTACTTGGAGGCTAGGGAATATAATTAATTTGTTAAAATTTTTCAGGATATATACTAATTGTAATCATATTTGTAAAATAATAGGTCATATTAAATCATAAGTCGATCTTTTTTATTTAATTTTTCCATTTTTATTTTTATATATATTATTGATTGATAGTCAAATGTAATCTTTTGAAGTTTATGGTGAAATCCTGTGTCATCATTTTTTTGGAAAGTTTTCGTGATATGGTTTTTTCGTTGGGAATGGTGATTTTATTAATTTTTAAATTTATCATTTTGTTCAAAATGGTCTGTAATTTTGAGTGGTGCATATGTTTGTTTTTTTGTTAATGAAAGTATTATTTTTATCAGCTCATTTCATATAAATTTTAATATTTTTTTAATAATAATAAAAAGGATACAACGTCTCAAAAAAAAATTTTAAATGCCTTTTTATATTTTAATCAAAAGATAGTCAAGAAATTGAAAATTATAAAATTCACATTTTCACCCACAGAAGACAGACATGCTTGAATAAATTGTGTGGAGGCCTCACATCTTATACACACAAGAAAAATTATATTCACATGGAAATTCATACTCACTCACTCCCCTAATGAGCCAAATTGATAACACACACCTACACGAAAATACACACGAAGAAATATAAATATAATCTGATTTAAAAATATAACCAAATAGCAAACACAAAAACAAATAAACAATAGACACATCCCCTCAGTAGGTTTAATAAAAAAGATGTTAATAATTTTTTTCAGAATAATTTTCTGTATCTATCCAGATATAAAAAAATAATAAACTTTCCAAGACTGTTTTGACCAACACAAGGAATGTTAAAAAAGATTCATGTTAAAAAATGAAAAATTTTTAAAAACTAAAGACAAAAATGATAAAAAGTTTTTTAAATAAAATTTCATTTCTGTAGTTCATTGCTACCAGCAAGCAAAAATTTTTTTCCTCCCGATGATGGCCATTTGGTCGAAACTAGTTGAGGAATTTTAAATGGAATAATAATTTTAAAAAAATTTAAAGAATATTAATCTACAAACCCAGTTGTCTAAAGATTTTAATTTTTTTTTTTTTTATTTTCAATATATATATATATATATATATATATATATATATATATATATATTTATTTTATAATATATTAATTACATAACGTTTTTTTAATATATAATGAACAAAACTTTTTAATATTATTAATGGGCTTTAGCATGTCTAAACTATTATGTTTTTGAGGGTTGTTCATGCTATTCCATTATCATCGCATAGCAAACTTCTATGTAAATATAAAAGAATGTTGTCTTTGATTAGTGAACATCACCATTGTAATATTCTCATTATAACAAAATGATGATGGCTCATTTTTTTAGAAAAATGTTTAAATTGAGGAAAAAAACATAATAAATATCCAAATTTTGGAAATTTTTGTGTTTATTTTTCTCCCAAAACTACAAAGTACTATACAAATCTTATTATTTTCATGATGAAATAAGAATAGATTTTCGTTGTTGCTATTTTTAAATACAATATATGCTTGAATAAGCTGCACTATATATATATATATATATATATTTTATATATATATATATTATAAATTAATTGATTTAATAACGGCATGCTCTAAAAATTTACATTGAATTCTATTTTGTAAAAAATAAAATATCTATAAGAACAGATTATATATTTGCTTGTAATTTCTTTTTTATATATATATATAAAAATCCCTAAAAAATTTGAAAAATTTATTTAGTTTTCAAAACTAAATTGAATATATATAAATATCCTGAATTTGTCCATTTATTTTAAAACTTAATTTTTTTTTTTCCTGGCAAAAAAATTTTTTATTCTATTTATTACCATCTGCTTTTTTTATTGATACTTTTTACATTTTTTGAATTCTTTATAAATCAAAATTTATTTTTTAATAATTAGACTAATATTTTTAAGATATTTTTTATTGTTCAATAACGGACATGCATTTATTTGATATTTTTATTTTTTTTTTCATTTTTTATTTTATATTTTTTTTTTTGAATCAATTTTCCGAAAGGTTTCTAAAACTGACGAGTCATCCTAGGTTTTTCAAGATTTTTATACTGTTAATATATATATATATATATATATATATATATATTATATATATATATACAATGATACATAAGATATATAGACATATATAAATATGGGTTGGTACCGAAGATGGGGAAATAATAAAATTCTAAGATTTCGAATCGAGAGACTCTGGTATCCCTGCGATTTAGTCAACCCATTATGCAGGAACAGTCTTCCCAAGAATATAAAAAAACTAACTGTAAATATTGTGTAACTTTTCCTTGATTTCAATACATTTTGTTTACGTACATTTTGTGTTGTATTATTATTATTCCATGCTTATCCAAGTTTCAACTATATATATATAATGTATTTTCTGTTTATATGTTATTTTTATATACACTTTTTTAAGTAAAAATTCTGTTTTAATTAAATGCAAATTAATTACATTTACTGTTCTGAATGTTCAAAAATTTCATAGAAAATATGCATTCTCTGACAGGAATCAAACCTGTACTGCTATAGGGAAACTGTAATTTAACCTGACATGCTTTACCATTCAGCTACAGAGAAGCATCTGGTTAGCAATGTCTGAATTACTGTTTATAAACAATCCTCGATCATTTTTCTCATTCAATCATTTCTACTCATAAAATATATCTTAACATAAACAATGACAACATATAATGAAATGGATTAAGTCCAACAATTACTTAACATATTTTCTGTTTATACATTATTTTTATCGATACAATTTATTTAAGTAAATATTAAACATTATCTAAGTAAATATATTAAGTAAACATTTAAGCTGGTAAATGTAATTAATATTGTTTAATTAAAATGCATGAGTTAAATAGGAGTGCAGATTAAAAACATTTATTTATTTTTCCAGTTATAGAAGAAGGATAACTCCCAATTCAAAATCTGTGGTAGGTCAGTTGAAAGCCAAAGCACACATTTTGCCTCAGACGATCTCTGTTTCAGTTCTTCCACAAAGTTAAATCAAACGTTCTTTATTCACAAATTTCACCACTATAATCAAGCCATATGTGTAATTAGTCTAGCTGTTCTATTCTAAGAATTGAATTATTGGATCCTCATCATCACAATATATAAATATATCCATATATACCATATGCAATATAAAATTGTCCAAATCATGTAACAGTATGGGATAAAAAATCCCATCCCACAAAATGTTTAATATTTTTTGTTTTTTTTCAGGTTTTCAGATAAAATGTTTAGCCATCTTGACACCATTTGTCATAAGAATCACTGAAAAAATCTTTGAGTCATCCAGTTAGAAAGATAACAGGTAAAAATCGTTTTGTGTCAGCCCCACTGTCTTCCCAAATGAGCAATGGTGAGAGGAAAAAGACCATTCAGGCCTTCAGTAATGGTACCAACATTCATACACTGGCTTTCATCTTCAAAGTCCATTCAAGAACCATCAAGAGAACGGTGAATAAGTTTTAAAAAGAGGGAACAGTAGAGAGGAAAACTGGATCAGTCAGTCACAAAAAAAGAGGGATCATCATTTCAAATTAGAGCTAAAGAAATCAATTAGAAAAGATCCAACTCAATCCATAAGATGTTTCACACATGAGACAGGAGTTTCAGCTAAGACAGTCCAAAGATCAGTGGAAAAAGACTTGAAAATTAAATCATACGTGAAACCTGTGAAGCAACTTTTTACTTCAGGACAGAAATTTAGAACGTTAGAGAGGGTAAAGACCATCTTGAATAAGTTGCAAATTGATCCTTGAATAATATATATATATATATATATATATATATATATATATATATATTTTATTTCACTTCCTTCATGAGCTTAGCTATGATTAATTAATGATGAACATGTCATTTTTGTTTATGATCGATTTCATTATGATTCCTCTGTTATGCTTGGAGAGTAATTATACATTGTTATTGCTTAAAGTAGAATCCAGTTGTGTTAAAGAAAGAATTCCAGTAAGTATAATTATACAGGATGTCCATAAAGTCTCTTTACAATTTAAAATAATTATTATAAAAGCAAAGGAACAGACAAATATGTGGAAATTATTACAAAATGAGTAGATATTGAAGTTTTTTTTTTAACTAATTTAATACACCAATTTATGGGCATGAAGCACATCAAGATGATACTCGATTTCTTAACTATGATTAATTAATAATAAGCATGTCATTTTCATTTATGATAGATTTCATCACAATTCTTCTGTTAAGCCCCAAGAGTAATTATACATTCTTATTGCTTAAAGTAGAATCCAATTGTGTTATAAAAACCTTGGAGAATTACAGTAAGATATCTTTAATCATTTCTGAGATACAACGGTTCAAACTTAAATGGAAATTTAGCATTTACACGATTTGGACAATTTTGCTGTTACACCCAGTATATGGGATGTGAAGGAAGCGTAACAAATTCCCTTGCAGAAAAAGTATGAAAACATGTCTTCTTACCAAGAAGCTGTTATACAGGGTACCCAAAAGTCTCTTTACAATTTAAAATAATTATTACAAAAGCAAATGAATAGATCAATATGTGGAAATTATTACAAAATGAGGAGTAGATAATGAAGTTTTTTTTTAACTAATTTAATACACCAATTTATGGGCATGAAGTACATCAAAATGATACTCGATTTCTTAACTATGATTAATTAATAATAAACATGTCATTTTCATTTAAGATAGATTTCAACACAATTCTTCTGTTAATCCTGGAGAGTAATTATAAATTCTTATTGCTCAAAGTAGAATCCAACTGTGTTATAAAAACCTCGGAGAATTCCAGTAAGATATCTTTAATCATTTCTAAGATACAATGGTTCAAAGCTTAACTAATAGATACAAATTTAGCATTTACACGATTTGGACAATTTTGCTGTTACACCCAGTATATATGGGATGTGAAGGAAGCGTAACAGATTCCCTTGCAGAAAAAGTATGAAAACATGTCTTCTTACCAAGAAGCTGTTATACAGGGTACCCAAAAGTTTCTTTACAATTTAAAAACAACTTATTACAAAAGCAAAGTAACAGACAAATACGTGGAAACTGTTACAAAATGAGGAGTAGATACTGAATTTTTTTTAGTTGCATGAAGCACACCAAGACGGTATTCTATTTACAGATCTGTAGTGAACAAAACAAGAACTAGATTTAAAATTCAAATGCTAAGCACTGGCTCATTGATTTTGTTAGAAATTAAAAAGACTCAAATTTACAAACTTTGCTTAACACACATGCAAAAGTGAATCCAAAACAAAACTCATTAAATTTTGCACCTTGATGCAAATTTTTTTCGGCCAATAGAAAACTAGGAAACATTTAAAAACAAAATTCAAATAATCTTCAATTCTAAGAAAACAAATTCTTTTACGAACCTTTTCACAAGCCAACGTGAAGTTTGTTCATCAACCAATGGAAAGGGCTGAATCATATCCTGGAGTGAATTCCTAAATGACCTTTTCAAGCCCCACAAACAAAATAAAAAACGGGTAAGTTCGCCTGTCACCACAGAGAAGGAGACAAGTATATTAACACATCCCTTGACAAACATCAAGCGATCGTTATTATTATCTCTACCTTTCTCCCTCACCTCTTTTATACTTGATAAACTAATGGAACATTTTAAGACTGAGTGACTACTTCAAGGACATTCCTATGCTATGATAATGCTTACACATACATACATCCACACATACATTCCTGCCTATGTACACATAAACTCATTCTTGCAAGGACTACTATGAATATTTTGACGACCTTGTATCAACCAAAATACATTAATTTTATTTGTAAAGACCTAAATTGATTTATATGTATATAAATTTGTTGTTTCACTTTACAATTTGATTTTCTTGTTTTATACCCCTCTTATGGTGGGCTATCTGAAAAAGGCCAAATTGACCTGTTTCAACACTATATACTTCACTATTATGGTATAGATCAATTTTTTTCTCAAATGTTCTTGGTCATTCATTCTTACCATTATTTAACACTATATTTTTCATAAATTTCTTGTGCTATGGATGAATTGACAGACATTTGGTGACTCTTTTCCATCTAGTTATATATATATATATTCCCTGAGTCTGCATATCTATTTTAAAGAAACCTATGAAACACATAGTGCTTTTCTTGAATATGCCATTTTAAGAGTTCATTTAACATTACCTTTCATCAACAGGATACCGGAAATACAAAAAATGCAATATGATGAAAAACTTTTGATAACTATGTATATATAAATTAAATCTGATTATATATATTTTATCAATTGCCTTTGTAATATATTTTTAAAATGTAAAGAAACTTTATAACAACGAAGTTTCAAGATGGTATTCAAAAATTTGATCAATCGTTTTCCTCAGTTGGTCATTCATTCTTCCCATTATTTAACATGAATTTCAAAAAATTTCATGCATGAATTGACAGACATGATGGTGAATCTTTTCCATAGTTAGTTTTGTAGTTTCACTGAGTCTGCGTATCTGATTTTGTTTCAATAATCCATGACACACCTTGTGCCTTTTCTGGAAGAGTAGTCATTTTTTAAGAGTTCTTTTAACAGTACCTCTTTCATCAACATAATACCTGAAATACAAAATTCCAATGTGATTAAAAACTTTGATAATATAGAACAAATCTGATTAAGATATCTCCTCACTTGCCTTTGTGATATATTTTTTAAATTATAAAGAGACTTTATGGACACCCTGTATATCAATCTCTATAATCTCTAATGGTAAATCTGCCAAAAACAGTATCAAAGATAGCCTTGAATATGTTAAATTTTATTTACATACATAAAACATAAGTTGGTTTATATGTATAACAATTTCTAATAGCAGTTCTAACAAAATCATAGATGACATTATGCAAGGATTTAAATACACAAAGCAGCTGTGAATAAGTCTATAGACGGAAATGTTATTTTTTAAAATAAGCCACAAATACTTATATTTAGACGTCATTGTGCAGCTATGGATTTGCTTTCTAGCAGGTATTTTTTTACATGTACGATCACCTTCATTATTCTCCTGTTTTGACCCAGTCTATCATCTGTTCCTTATCATGAAAAAAATACTTGACTTTTTGACCAATCGGACGAAAACTGCAACACCAATAGGAGAAGTGCGTGGACCGTAAAGTAGGTGGAGAGGCTATGCTGAAAAATAAATTGTAAAGAGAGAGTTTATAGACAACCTTTACTTCTTTCTCAAGAAATCAGAAGAATTCTAAGATGATGAGAAAATGAAATCAGTGGCAAGTCATCTTTCCTGACATACTGCAGGAATATTTTGTTTAAAAAAAAAATTGTAATTTGGTGATGGAATATTTTGTATTGAGTTTAATGCTATTTCTTTCTTTCCTAATTAAACATTGTAATTCGTGAATACGCTTTTAAGTAGGCGCCCAAGGGGGTCGTCAGTGATGTTTTTGACTTGGTTCATCAGGGAGTTTCGAGTCTTTCAACATCATACTCCCCATCACCAAATCAACCCAATCAGGGGAGATCAACCCCTGATTCCCCCTTCCAACTAAACGCTAACAGCCACTCTGGCTTTTTTAAAGAATAAGAGGAAGAAAGACCACATATTCCGCACATTCGATTGGATGTTTGTAACAACCAATCTGGTGTGCAAAATATCTTTTAAATGGCCCGTGGTGGGGACTGGCTTCTTTTCTTATTTCGGTGGATTGCGGTTACGATGGATAACTGAGGAGGTAATCTTAATGTTCCTAAATCTTCTCCTTCTCCTTAAGTATTGTATGGTTTAAATTATTTGCCGTTTTTATTTTATTTGTACTTTTTTCTTTTCTTTTGACGGGGATACTTAAACTCAACCTTATTATCACATTTTATCGTTTAGACTGTTTCTTAACATTATTGCATGTTAACTTTTATTGGATGTATTCGCAAAATTAAGATAATAATTGTCCGTAAACATGGTGTATATATATATATATATTTCCGTACATACAAAAATGAAATTAAAAAATAAAATAAAATAAAATAAAAGTACAATAAGCACTATAATATTCCTTAACATTGATTTAAATTTGAAGTCATTAAATATAATAGACGACGAAATGATCTTGGAGTATATCAAGTATTAACGAAGCTTCATATTATATTTATTATATGTATCACTTAAAACCGATGACAATTAAACTAATAAAATAAAAATAATATACAAACAAATGTATATATGGTAATGACCGAGAGAAAAAACACTATCAATACACTATATACGTGTTATGATTCCGATTTAAAATATACAAAATGCAAAATGTTCGTATATATGTAAAATTTAAAAAAAGACAAAAGGTCTTACTTTCGAATAAATAAAATAGTCTTACGTTCGAATAAAAAAAAAAATAGACAAAAGGTCTTATGTCTAAATAAAAAAAATAAATAAATAGATAAAAGGTCTTACATTCAAATAAAAAAAAAAAATGTTTACAATATTGCCATGTTGCAATTATATTAATAATATTTACAAATTTACCCGGCTTGATAATTCTTTGTTACATTGATGTCCAAGGGCTATCACGCTTAATCCATAATTGTGACTATAATGAACAAAATGAAGACACCAGTCCAAGGAAATACTTGTAAACTAATGACTAGAATTTTTTTACACACGCATACTCTACAAGAGTGGTCATGCACCCAATCCTGGCTCAGGCAGTGAGTGAATATATACTTGTTCAGTGGGAAAAGCAAAAGTGATATCAGAAGGATAAATTCACAGGGAAAGATTAACAGATTTTGAAATGTCCTCAAGCACAGACAGTTGAATGAGACCAATTTACCCATGTAGATTGAACATAGAGTTTCATTCCAAATTCCCAGATTAATGAAAATGCTAGACACATGAACAAGTCCAGAGGGTATATTAATAGAAACCTGACTATAACAAACAAAATGAGGAAACTAGTCCAGATAGATCAATGGGTAATAATGATAATTTCTCATCTCAGAAATAAGTGAAATGTGAAAATAGGCAACCAAGATAAGAACACTTGTTTGAATCTGTTCATGTATAAGAATGGTAATTGGTCATTTCAGAAATGGACAAAATGTTGTGACAATGACGACCCAAGTGGAGAACCATATTGCAAATAATTTATATCAAAAGTATTTGAAATATATCAGTATCTGATAATAATAATTCCTGTCATATGCATTTAAAAGGTTGCAATGTTATCAACCAAGTTCAAGAAACTAGTTCCAATATATCAACATATAATAATAATATGCAATATAAAATCATTTGAAAGGTTGTGACATTAACAACCAAAAGTAGGAAACTAGTTCAAATATATCAACATATAATAATAATATTTAATATCAAAAATATTTGAAAGGTTGTGACATTAATGACCAAGATTAGAAAACTAGTTCAAATATATCAACATATAATATTAATATCTAATATCAAATACATTTGAAAGGTTGTGATATTAACCACCAAGATTAGCAAACTAGTTCAAATATATCAACATATAATAATAATATTTCTTATCAAAAGCATTTGAAAGCTTGTGATGCTAACAGCCAAGATGGGGATGTTAGTTCCAATATATCAATATATAATAATGATAATTTATATCAAAAGCTTTTGGAAATTAATGACTTTAATGACTAAGATGAGAACACTAATTGACCACTGTGTAATAATGGTAATTCGTCATGGAACCAATCAAACAATATTTTGTATAATTTAACAGGGAACACATTTTTTCAATTCCAATGATTGTTAAATAATAAGCAGATCCATCACACTTTCCTTTGATATAAAAATTACATTTTAAAAAATTTCACACTGATTCTTAAAATCATATAACTTAGAAAATGTCTTTGCAAAAGTCTACACCCCCAGATATTATACTGTGTTATCATCACGTAGTTTATCATTGATGTATACAATCCAGAACAATCAAAAGTGACATGTGTGTTCTACCATAACAAACAAACTTGGCCAGTCTATTATTTTGCTATATAAGGTGATTTAACTGCCTACAAAATCATCCACCACATGGTTTCTTGGTATGTTGGTCTTTGGACTCTGACTGTAAACACAAGGTGTCCAACTTGGGAAAGAAAATGGGCAAGCCTCTGTCTCAGGAACTTAAAAACCTTATTATTCAAAAAACAATGAAAATAATGGCTATAAAAAAGACTGCAAAAACTTTAGAATTGCCCCTAAGCACTGTTAAAACTGTAGTTAAGAAGTGGTTAGTGCACAAAACCACTGCTACCCTACCAAGATCTGGGAGACCAAGCAAACTTACCAGAAGAGCAAAATCAAAATTAGTCTTTGAGGCAACCTCCAACCCTATTGCAACACTGGAAGAGTTGAAAGCTTCAGTTTCCAGTACTGGGACAGATGTCCATGCATCTACAATTTGCAGAGTATTGCACCGGTCTGGCCTGCAAGGGAGGGTAGCTAGAAAAAAAAAAACCCTTCTGAAGCCTATGCACAAGCAAGCTAGGCTAAACTTTGCCAAAAGTCACATCAATGATTCCATGACCATGTGGCAAAAGATTTTGTGGTCAGATGAGACCAAAGTCAAGTTATTTGGAAAAAATACGAAATGCTACGTTTGGCAGAAAAAGGCACTGCTCACCAACCTCATAACACCGTCCCCGCTGTAAATCATGGTGGTGGCTCGATCATGCCTGAAGAGCTGGTAACCATCCAAGGTGTCATGGACAGTGTCAAGTACCAAGAAATATTGGAGGCAAACCTGCTGAAGTCTGCTAGAGCTCTGCGCTTGGGTTGCAATTTCAAGTTTCAACAAGATAACGACCCCAAGCATGTGTCAAAAAGCACTAAAGCTTGGTTTGCTAGCAAGAAAATCACATTTTTGGAGTGGCCCAGCCAGTCTCCAGACCTCAATCCTATAGAAAATCTATGGCAAGATCTAAAATAAAAGTGGCTGTGCACCAAAACAAATTATTGGATTCCCCATCCAATCTGACACAGTTCTGCCATGAAGAATGGCAAAAACTGTCAGCAGACCACTGCAGCAAGCTCATGGAAGGCTATCCGAAGAGTCTGCAGGCTGTAATTGAAGCAGCAGGATCATCCACAAAGTATTAGCTGAAGACATTCCAAAGGGGTGTAGACTTTTGCAAAAAAACATTTTTCAAAATTATCTTTGTTTAAGAATCAGTTTTAAATTTTTCAAATGTATTTTGTGTATTAAATAAAAAATGTGATAGATCTGCTTATTAAAACAAAATACTCCATAACCTTTGTCCTCTTTGAGCTTTGAGTTCTTCAGTTTAGTGAACTCAATATAAGTAAAACTGGAGATTGAAGTTCATTTTACATACAATTCTAACCCCAAGATAAACTAAATACTTTGGTAATAAAGTAAGCCCACCCATCTCCCCTCTCACTTGTTACATTACAATATATATAAGACGTTCTTCAATGCTAAAGCTAATTTAGTTTAATAAAGCTTCCTAGGCTTCTACTTTGTGTTGCTATTATATTAGAGAGATAATATCATTGGCACTCTTGAAAAAGCCATTTTAACCAAGAATCTTGTTTTATGAAGAATTTGATACAAGAAGCAAGAAAGCTTTTCTTAAAATCTTCTGTTTCAATTTAACAAGACAATATTGTTTGATAGCTGAATTAACACATTGACTATCAAACACGAGATAACATTTTCATTATGACAACGACCACAAGTCATCTTGTTTTTGTGGCCTTGCCATCAAGGCTAAAACCACAAATTCTTTTATTGTTTTAATGTAAATAACTGGTACCTGACATCTAAGGGAGGAATGAAAAATCCTACTGACATCTAAAGAAAAACTTTTTATGGAAGAAATTTATTGAAAATAACACACAAATAAAGCATTTAAAAAGCAACAGAAATGTCCAATATCCAAACTAGGCAGTCAAATTTTTTGAAAAAATAAATAATACAGAAAGGTGCTTTGTTTTCCCAAACTGTCCAGAAGTACTCTGTTTCTCACTGGATTTTGTTTTGTTTTTTGTTTTTTTTGCACAAACTCTGCAGGGTTTGATTAAATGTTGCATCTTCTCAGGTGGAAGTATAGCTCCTAAATAAGGCCATTTACCAAAATCCATTCTTGGATGTTTTGTGTCGTAGTTGATTACAAAGCAATATTGAACATTGAAAAAACAATGTTAAGACTTCAGTTGAAGCTATGAATCAACTCGTAAAATTGTTTATTGACTAACAGTAGTGCTTGGAAGGCAAGTGTGTAAAATGTGATCATGTTACTAAACAACAAAAACGTTTTTGAAAATTGTCATAAGTGACAAATCATGGTTCTGTGGTTAAGACCTTGAAACCAAAGTCTTTGTAGTGGAAGACTCCAACCTCTCTGTGACTGAAGAAAGCAGAAATGATTTGGAGCAATCTGAATACTCTGTTGACAGTTTTCTTTGACTAGAAGGATATTGTTCATCATGGGTATGCCTCACCTTGTCAGACAGTAAACAATGAGTACTCCTGTAATATGTTGCAGTTGTTGTGGTATACTGTTTGTCAGAAGATTACAGAATTGTATGTTGCTGGTGAGTTACGGCTTCATCATGACAATGGACCAGTGCATTGTGCAGCAGTTTTTGGCTATGTACATTATGTCCAACAATCACCATAATCCCCAGTTCTTACCTCTTTGTGACTTTCCAAAAATCAAATCACATTTGAATGGTATAAGATTTCAAGACGTCAAGAAAATTCAAGGGAATGCAATAATGCAGCTGCCCTCAGTATTCCCAAAAATTAATTCCAGGAATGCTTCCATCAATAGAAATGATGCTGAATAAAGTGTGTGGCATTAGAAGGGGACTATTCCAAAGAAGATTAAATGCTTTATTGATATGTTTTGTAGTTTCCTTTTTGTAATGCTAGTCCTGATACTTTTTGATCAGGCATCGTATGAAGTATTCTTAGCTGCAATATAAAAAAAAAAACAATGCCTGGTGTGCATGTAAGATATACTTGGTGCACATAAATAGAAACTGCACTAAAGTTGCAAACTACATGTAACATACATATAATGCAATTGTTGCTTGAATGCAAAAAAAACATTATGACTGAGAGAAAACATAGTACAACTGAAAAGAAATGGTTAAAACTGTTAAATTGGTTTATGAGAATTGTGAAAACAATGTTAAAACTGAGAAAATGTCAGTTACAACTGAAAATAAAGGTTAAAACTGAGAAAAACACATTACAATGGAGAAAAAACAAGTTGTATCTGAAAAAAAACCGTTTAAAAGATAAACATGTAAAAATTGAGAGAAAAATGTGTTAAAAAGTAAGGGTTACAACTGATAAAAGTTATCATGTAATAAAAACAAGTTGTATCTAAAACGTGTTTGAAACATAGACATGAAAATTGAGTGAAAAATGTGTTAAAGTTAAAACAAAATGCTTGAGAAAAACAAGTAATTTTTCATGGCACTGTAAAAATCCTTTTATTGTTTTTACACGAGATTTTCTTCTATTTTATAAAAGACAATAGAAACACTGCCGCAACTGAATGCCCTGCAAGGCTTTTTTTTTATTTGTGTTTACATAGGCAGACAATTTTATCTAAATATTCATTACAGGTTTTTCAATTATTTTTTATCTTATCACTGCAAGTTACTTTCTTATTGTATCAATAAAATTGCAGTAATTTAAGATAATTAAAATGTCAATCACATAAATAAATGTTCTCCTACTTCTTTGAAAAGATATTTGCCATAAAAAACAAGAGTTATAGAACCAATGAATTCTTTAATTCAAGCAAGATTTACCTGCTTTATTGAGCAGTATAGTATTTTTCTTTGATCAAACCTTTTCTTTAATTAAGCCTTGAGCCTTGGTGTATTGTAGGTGTGAGCATGAGCATATGATTTTTTTTTTTTTTTTTTAATCGGTAACACCCCATGCAAGAGAGTTTCTTTCACTAACACAAAAGGTGTTACCGGGTGTCGAAAATTAGGAACAGAAACATTAATAATGAGTGGGAAAAAGAAAAGAGTATTCAGGACAGTAGATAGCAATTGATATTGCATTTAAATTTTTGCAGATTAAAGTTGGCTGGAAAGCATGGAGCCAAAAGGGAGTTCCACAAGTGAGAAGTGTGAGAAAATAATCTGTTAGCATAGAACTTATGGCTACATCTAAATTGATGGGATCTCAATTCCAGTCTAGTACTTAATTTATTTAGTGCTTAAATTCAAAAAGTCTTGGTGCCATAGTGAAGGGCAATATTTATTTTGTAAAAAAATGCAAAAATATGGCACAAGGCCAAAATGGGAGATAGGCGAAAAGTCGGTCTTCTTCTGTTTTATAATTAAACTTACCTAGCCACAATCACTGACCCAAACATACCATAATATTCTTTATACCAAAACAACACATTTTTACTTACCATTCTAACAACATCCTTCATGATATCTCAGAATATAGCAAAAAGCTCATCTGAACAATTACATTGGAATTATTTATAGAAAAGACACAGAGCAACAATCTTATAGTGGTTGGAAAGTGCCTGAAGCTGAGCTGCCGGATCAGAACCAATAATATTGCTGATTCTTCTTTGGATTTTATCAAGAAGCTCAAGTTAATTAGCAGGGGCACCTGACCATATGTGGCAGCAATATTCTGAACATGGATGAATGGTAAACATATAGATATGTAAAATAGATTCTGGAGAGAAAAATTGTCTCACATGACACAGTGAAACAATTTTCTTAGCAGCTGACCTAGCAATGGATTCAGTATAGTCTTTCCCCTTCATGTCAGCTGAGAATGTTAACCTGAGAATTAGATTTGTATGATAGGTTCTGGAGAGGAAAATTATCTCGCACGATAGAGTGAACCAACTTTCTTTGTAGCTGACCTTTACAATGGATTCAATAGAGTCTTTCCACTTCATGTCAGCTGAGAACATTAGCCTGAAAAGGCACAATTGAGTAAGTCTTATTTGATTTTTATCATTAATATGATGCTTATACTTACTTACCCTAACTCATGGACCAAAAGGAAAACAGATATATACAAGAAACATTAAGAAATTTGTTTCATTACAGTTGCCATAAAAAGAGAATAAATGACCCATAATAGAAACCTAAGTTTTTGTATGCTTCTATCTTCTTAGGGTAACATATGAATATGTACCCTGCCTAAAATACACACCACCATACAACATTTAAATTCTATTTTTTTTTACCTGGTTATATGGAATGAATAGACATGGTCTTATAGATATGTAAGATAGATTCTGGAAAGAAAAATTGTCTTGCATGACTCAGTGAATATTCTTAGCAGCTGAACTAGCAATGAATTCAGTATAGTCTTTCTGCTTCATGTCAGCTGGGAATGTTAGCCTGAGAAGGCACAATGAGTTACTTTCCAGAAGGTTAACCTCAATTTAACCATTAAAGAAGAAGCAACAGAACTTGCATTTCTACAAAAAAACTGTTTATTCTTTTTTATAGAAATTTTAGTATCAGTAAGACCGAGATCATGACCGTCAGCAAGAGACCAGAAAAAAAAACAGACATTAACATTAATGGAACCCACCTAAAGTAAACCAGTAAATTCAAATATCTGGGCAGCATATTTACTGAAAACAGCAAACTAAGCAGAGAAATTGGTACCAGATGTCAGAAAGCCAAAACGGTCAGTTACCACCTTGGCCCTCTTCTAAAAAACATCCTAGCATTTCCATGAGCACCAAGGCAAATCTCATCAATGCCATTTTCCTACCAGACATGGCTTCTAACAAAAACCCTTGAGAGGAAACTGATCATTTGTGAAATGAAATGCCTGAGGAAAGCAGTGAACAGGAGCAGGCGAGACAAGATCAGGAATGTGTAGCAGTCAAGTGACTTACCTGCTAACATGGCTGCCTTCTTGTGTCTTCTTGAAAAAGCAAGCCAGCTAATTTTACCTCATTTTTATAGGAGAGTGCCTAATGTTGCATGTGGGTTGGTCCATCTTTCTAGAAAGGACCTGCATAAGTGGTCTCTATTCACCCATATATCACTCCATTAAGTGACTCAGAATTAGTTTTTAACTTGGTGGCTACACTAGTTTACTTGTGTGCCAGACCACTTGCAAGCTAACCAATATTCCACAGAATGAGGCAATAAGAGATATTGGTAGGAGCAATACCAATCATACAACATATCAAACGACATAGGATCAAATATTCTATTTACATTATTCAGACTAATGTCCTCATCTTTGTTGCCATATTTATCACAACATTTCGGCCGTTGTACACCCTGGCCTTCTTCAGGTGGTTTGAATGTCAAACTGAACCCTTTATTTTGCTTGCTGGGGTAGACTGTTCTCGTTCCATGTACCATGTCTAATATGTACAGCTGCGGAAAGAAATATAAAGGAGAGACAGGCCGCCCCCGGAAGGTAAGGCTTTGAGAACACCAAAAAGCTGTAACACGAGGGGAATTATAAAAATCATGTGTGGCTGACCACATATGGAGAGAAAAGGGAGATCACTGTCCTCTGTGGGATCAGGTTGAAATCATAGACAAAGAACATAATTGGAAAATTCGTAAACTTAAGGAATCAGCACATATGCTAGGCCACAAAAATCTCCTGAGCCAATCAAGCATAGAAATGAATATAATATGAGAACCATTAATAAGGAGTGTCAGAGAAAAGCAATAATAACAATATGAGCTCTGGATAAAAAAATATAAAATGATAACAGCTAAAATTGCAATATGAGCACTGGTAAAAATGGTTGCTGGAGACATTAAGTTTATAAGTCCCAGAAATTCATACACAGATGTCCTTAAGGGTACATGGCACAGTGGATAAAGGCATTGGTGAGTTCAATACCTGGCTAAGGCAGTGAAGAACTTGGAGAGGTTAATTCACTTAAAGTTTAGGGTCAACCACTATCAATCCTCTTTATCCTCATAATGTTCACTTTCTTCTAATTTTGGTTTTCGTATCACATACCTCATTCAGTAAACATCTACCATGAGTGACTCTTGAGCCTTGTAATGGATGAATTTAGCATGAAAGGAACAAATCTGTCATGATCCTATAAAAACTGTCTTGGATTACTATCTGATTCACCAACAAAGAAATTTTTCACGTAATAACTCATTTACTCCAGCACAGTTGTAGCCAGCACTACCTTAATGACCATCTATGAAATGTTTTGAATCAATATTTGAGTCATTGCTATAGCTAGAAGACTTAGGACAAAGAAATTTCTCATGAAAAATCCAGTCAGCTACTCCAAATTAATCATTGCATCAATTGGCTAGTATGATTGGTTAAGGATTAGTCACCATTATGTTATAGGAATCAACATATTGGATAGGAAATATTTATAAGTCCCTGGAAAATTTATCCCACAAACAATATTAGTGGACTCAATGTGAGTTCAGGTAAAAATGACTAACATGAAACAATAAATATAAAACAAACAACAATTCATGTATTAACAAAAGGAGTTATATATGAAAACAGTTGTAACAAAGAGAAAACAAACTTGTATGTGTATATGTATATTTCAGTTTTGAAAAGTGTCTAAACGATCCATAGTTGCGTTTGTTTATATTTTGCTTTGTGTGTTTTTGTATCCAGGAGAAAGTATTGTGTCAGGGTCACCATTTGTTACAAAATGCAAAAAACAATGGAGATAGAACAGAAAACCAATTTGTGGCAAAAGGAAAAAACATATTAAAGCGATTTATAATAAGAATCTGCTTCTTTGCTCATGTGTGTGTGTGTGTGTGTGTGTGTGTGTGTGTGTGTGTGTGTGTGTGTGTGTGTGTGTGTGAAAGAATACAAAAGTCAAGAGAGAAAAACTGAACATGCTCCAGATGAGGACATTTTACCCACATGTGACTACATTTGAAAGCCAGAGCTAAACAGGATTTAAAGAGAGTGAGTGAGAATATCATTTCCTAAGCTTAAGGATTATCCCATAGCAAGTGCTTTGGCCAGAGCCAAGTGGGGTAACCCACAATCTTGACTCACTATTGAATGTCTTGTTGGAGAAAAAGTCCCATAATTTGAAAGAATATCAAAGTTTCGAAAAGGGAATTTGCATGCTGCTTCTTTATGAACTGTGCCATTTTTAATGTTAAATATTAAAATGTTCTTTTTATACAGTGTAACCCGGATATAAGAGAGTTGTCAGGACCGGAGAAGAAGTCTCTTATATCCGGGTTTTTCTTATATCCGAGTTTGGTCTATTTTATATACATTAACACAGGCTCTAATTTGGGACCAGAGAAAATCTCTTATATCCGGTTTCTCTTATATCCGGGTTTGGTCTATTTTATATACATTAACACAGGCTCTAATTTGGGACCTGAGAAAATCTCTCTTATATCCGGGTTTCTCTTATATCCGGGTTTGGTCTATTTTATATACATTAACACAGGCTCTAATTTGGGACCAGAAAAATTGGGACCATATCCGATTAAATCTATCTTATTTGGTCCGGGTTTATACATTAACACAGGCTCTTACCAGAGAAAATATATCCGGGTTTCTCTTATATCTATTTTCTATTTTATATAACACAGGCTCTAATTTGGGACCAGAGAAAATCTCTTTATATCCGGGTTTCTCTTATATCCGGGTTTGGTCTATTTTATATACATTAACACAGGCTCTAATTTGGGACCAGAGAAAATCTCTCTTATATCCGAGTTTCTCTTATATCCGGGTCTCTTATAAGCGGGTTACACTGTATTTTGACAAATTGACGTTTACCAGTAACAGGTTTTACTTTGAATATCATTGCAGACCTCAGGTTTGGTGCTCCTGCTGTATATTCAGAGATTCTTAATAAAATCCAAAGAAGAATCTGCAATGTTATTGGTCATGACCTGCTACTTCAGCTTCAGTCACTTTCCCACCACCATAACGTAGCTTCCCTGTGGCTTTTCTATAAATACTTTCATGGTAATTGTTCCAATAAACTTTCCTCTTTCATTGGGGTTCATTTTTTAAAAGTTGCTATTTTTATTCCCCACTCCATACAGACAAATTAGGACTTCATAGAGACTTTGGGGTGTTATGGTGGCTGTAGTAAGAATGGTAAGTAAGAATGTCATGTTTTGATGTAAGGTATACTGTGGTATGTTTGGGTCAGTAATTGTGGCTAGCTAAATTTAAGATAAGGCAGATTGAAAACAAGCCTTCCCCTATTACCAATTTGGCCTTGTATATAACTGACTGCAAATGCTCCATCAGGATAGTGGCCAAAATCTTTAACTTTGTATTTAGCAGAGTTATGGGCCTGTAATTGTTTAATTCCATTTCAGGTAATTACAAGAATTTTTACAGGTGTGACATCATATTGGAAAAATTACCATGTCAACTATACCAACACAGAAATACTTCATGTATGATATCTGATTTGTTTTGGTACTAGTAAAAGATCTTAAACTGATGTGCTGAAGTGGGAGTGGCTCCAGAGCCAAAGCATAGAGTAGAGATGAGAGCTGACAACCTTGATGAACCAACCATGACAGCACAAAACCAAACTAGAGAAGCAATATAGCAATCTAATCCTCTTGTAGAAGTTGGGATGGAATCTAGCAGTCTACAGGACAGCCACCAGATACTTATACTTAACCCTGTTGAATGGTTTGGACTGATCCAAATTGATCAAAACAGCTTCATCGTCATCTTATACACCCTCTATAATCATGCAGGTTGCTCTGAATTATACAGCCCTTCACAGCACAAGGCTGTTCTGATCCAAACAAAATCATGGTAAGTCATTGCAAACACTGCATCAGGAAAGCACTGCGGAAAGGAATATAAAGGAGAGACAGGCCGCCCCCTCAAAGTAAGGCTTCAAGAACACTAGAAAGCTGTAACATGAGGGGAAGTAGCGAAATCAGTCATAGCTGAGCACATATGGAGAGAGAAGGGAGATCACTGCCCTCTGTGGGATCATGTTGAGATCATTGACAAGGAACACCATTGGAAAATTTGTAAACTTAAGGAATCAGCACATATGCTAGGCCACAAAAATCTCCTGAGCCGACCAAGCATAGAAATGAATACAATATAGGAACCAGTAATAAGGAGTGCCAGAGAAAAGCAATGATAACAACATAGTTGCAAAATGAGCTCTGGTAAAAACATGAAATGATAACAGCAAAATTGCAATATGAGCACTGGTAAAAAAGGTTGCTGAAGACATTAGGTTTATAATACCCAGAAATTCATACCCAGATGTCCTCAAGGACACATGGCACAGTGGATAAAGGTGTTGGTTAGATACAGTGACAGGACCCAAAGAGTGTGAGGCCGGAGCGTACAACAGCCGAAACGTTGTGATAGATATGGCAAAAAAGATGAAGACAATAATCCGAATAATTTAAATAATGTGCATCAGGATAGTGGCCAAAATCTTTAACTCTGTATTTAGCATAGTTATGGGCCTGTAATTGTCCAATTCCATCCCAAGTAATTACAAGAATTTTTACAGATGTGACATCATATTGTAAAAATTACCATGTCAACTATATCAACACAGAAATACTTCATGTATGATATCTGATTTTTTTCGATAATATCTTAAACTGATGTGCTTGATGCTCTTAGAATTCAGATTTTAGAAATTTTGTAGGAATTTTAAAAGCTGGGTAATATAATAGTCACCTTCCTGAATTTAGAAGGAAGAGATTTTATTTTTGAACCTTAATGTTTACTGCAAAATGGCCAGTCTTATTCAAAATAAAATTTAATCAAGAGATTATATAAAACTATTTCATAATGGCTGATGAAGGATTTTCTAATTTAACAAGATATGTGCATTTATAAAAATATGAAGAAAATATAAAAGATATTTGTATTTATTAAAACTAATTCTATTTACATTATTCGGACTATTGTCCTCATCTTTGTTGCCATATTTATTACGTTTTGGCCGTTGTACACTTCGGCCTTCTTCAGGTGTTTGGAATGTCAAACTGAACCCTTTATTTTGCTCACTGGGGTAGACTGTTCTAATTCCATGTGCCAGGTTTAATGAATGTCAGTTATCAGTTATCTCCTGTTAATTTCCCTCTCCAAGTTCTCCACTGCCTTAACCGGGTATTGAACTCATACTCTTTGGGTCCTGTCACTGGATCTAAACAACACCTTTATCCACTGTGTCATGTGTTCTCAACGACAAAATAATAAATAATGTAAATAGTGTACATAATACCTCATCTCAGAAATATAGACAGAAAACTAATTCTGTTTCCTAGATATTAGATAAAAATCATTATAAAACAATATTAATTAATATTTATGGTCAGTAAATGACAAGTTTTCAAATGAAATATGCTTGAATAAAGTCAACACTCTTTTCTTTGTTTCTAAAAATATTTTCCTTTGTCTTAATACTCTGCTCAATATATGAAATGGCTTGATATTTATGCTGTCAATTCAAAGCTCATACCTATGACTATCTCTCTTGATGACGACTATACGTCCTATTTACTTACAATTAATGGTTAGTCTTTTCTTCTTGATTTCCACTTGATTTTGATGTCTCCAATTCAAAGCTCACACCTTTGGCTGTCTCTCAGAAATTATTATTATTATTATTATTATTATTATTATTATTATTATTATTATTATATTTTGATTTCTGCTGTGGTCACACTCTCTCCAAGTCTGCAGAAAGACATAAAGCTTGTAGTAGTGTGCTGTTATGACTACATTTCATGATTTGTTTTTATAACTTCCATAACATCACTAGCATTATATGGACAAAGTTCTTAGTGTGTGGTCTGTACTCATCAAGATATTTTTTGTATTTTTCTGGGGTTTTCAGGGTTTTATTTCAATGTGTTGTTGTGTTTCTTCTGTATCCTTCTAAGAGTAGTTACTATACTTGTTTTCAATTTTCATATTTTTTCTATTTTGATTTCTAGGTGTTTATACTTCAATAGTTTTTCAAACTCCTTGATTGCTACATTACAATTCACTGGGCATGCCATATAAATTAGTAGGCAATTTTTTCTTTTTGGCTTTTGACAATTATGTCCGGACTATTTGCTTCAATGTTCTTGTCTGTAAAGATGGTGTAATCCCATAGAATTGTGATGTCTTCTATTTCTGTATCCAATGCTGGGTGATCTTCATACCACTGTTTATTAACATCTTTTCTGAAGTGTTTGCACATTGTCAAGTGTAAGTATGGCCACGCTCTATTGTAATTATTATTATTATTGTTTTTATTTTCTTTGATTTCTGGCGTTTACACATTTCTTTCCGGGTCCCGCCCAGAGACCTAAGATTAGAAATGGCATCATGTCACTTTCCACTGACAAAAAAAAAAAATATTTTACATAGATAAAGCCCTTTGTAAAGTGTGGGCTGTACTTGTGAGAACAATTTTTTGTATTTCTTTGAGGAATGGACTTCCAGGAATCACTTCAATTAGTCTACTGGAATTTTTCCAACCAGTCCTAAGGCTCCAACTACAGCAGGGATTGCTGATGTTCCCATTTGCCACATTTTTGAGATTTCAATATCAAGGTCCTTGTATTTTGATAGCTTTTTGAATATCTTCAAATTTACATTGCTGTCTGCAGGGACTGCCATATCAATAAGGAGGCGCCATTTTGTTTGTGGTATTATTATTATTATTATTATTTGTGCTGTGTTCCTTTAGAACATGGTCGATTGGGTTCTCCAGAATTTCTCATCCCTTGTAGCTGTTATCCATATTAATCATTTTTATATTTCTCCTTTTTTCTTCCATCCATTTACAAAAGCTCGTTAGGTCAGTTACTTGCTGTTTCTCATTATGTGTCCTGGAAATTTCAACACTCTCTTTTAGGTTTTAAGTATAAGTATCCTTTTTGTGTCTAGGTTTCTTAAAACTTTTGCATTGGTCATATATTTTGTCCAGGGTATTCTCGAGAATACCCTTGTCAAAATATATGACCAATGCAAAAGTTTTAAGTTTTATATTTTGTCCAGGGTATTCTCGAGAATACCCTGGTCAAAATATATGACCAATTCAAAATTTTTAAGTGTTATATTTTGTCCAGAGTATTCTCGAGAATACCCTGGTCAAAATATATGACCAATGCAAAAGTTTTAAGTTTTATATTTTGTCCAGAGTATTCTCGAGAATACCCTGGTCAAAATATATGACCAATGCAAATAGTTTAAAGTGTTATATTTTGTCCAGAGTATTCTTGAGAATACCCTGGTCAAAATATATGACCAATGCAAAAGTTTTAAGTTTTATATTATTTCCAGGGTATTCTCGAGAATACCCTGGTCAAAATATATGACCAATGCAAAATTTCTTCTGTAGAACCACATCTTTGTCACTGAGTTTCTTTGTGATCTGTAAGAAAATTGTCCTGCATTTGCTACCACTTTTTTTTCTAAGAAAATTTTCTTATCTCATAACTGTTTTAATTTCTGAAAGGCATCTTTGACTAAACTAATGACATTCTATTTAGGTATATATATATAATATATTAGGTATATAATGACATTCTATTTAGGTATATTTATAATGTATATATTTATATACATTATAAATTATTTATTATTTATATGTATATTTAGGTATATATATAATATATTAGGTATATAATGACATTCTATTTAGGTATATTTATAATGTATATATTTATATACATTATAAATTATTTATTATTATATGTATATTTAGGTATATATATAATATATTAGGCATATAATGACATTCTATTTAGGTATATTTATAATGTATATATTTATATACATTATAAATTATTTATTATTTATATGTATATTTAGGTATATATATAATATATTAGGTATATAATGACATTCTATTTAGGTATATATATAATATATTAGGTATATAATGATATTCTATTTAGGTATATATATAATATATTAGGTATATAATGACATTCTATTTAGGTATATATATGATGTATATATTTATATACATTATAAATTATTTATTATTTATATGTATATTTAGGTATATATATAATATATTAGGTATATAATGACATTCTATTTAGGTATATATATAATATATTAGGTATATAATGACATTCTATTTAGGTATATATATATAATGTATATATTTTTATACATTATAAAATATTTATTATTTATATGTATATATAGGTATATATATAATATATTAGGTATATAATGACATTCTATTTAGGTATATGTGTCATATTTTCTGTTGCTTCTTATTCCACTACTCTGTCCTTGTCTACTCTGTCGGGAAAATCTTGAAAATATCTTTGTAGTTTCCTTACACATTTATTGCTTGAGTAATCAATCAGCTACAGAATGTTGTTTTGAAGTCTCAGGAAAATCCTGGAGCAAGAAAAATGTGTTCTATATGAATTATCCAAACAAACAGTCAGTGTTTAATCTCTCTTTTTTCCTTTTCTTGTTCAATGGAGAAATAAAAAATCATACTTTAAGACACTTACTTTATTTGTGATGAAAAATAGGTTTATTACAAAAATCAAAAATTAAAAAAATCATGTCTACCTTCAACTTTTTCAGCCTAAAAAACATCTACAAGAGATAAAGATTCATCATTGTGTTTGGTGAAGTTTTTACTATGAACTACCTAGACAATTGGTAACAATTTCAGAATGTGAAATTGATGAATTTTAAATGTTTCATATACATTGGTGTATGGATCAGTTATAACACATTTAGTAAAGGTGATAAGAAAATGGAATAAAGGATAAGTTACACTAGAGGTAGTCTCACACAATACCACAAGATGTTACAAAACTAAAAGATTGATAAAATGAGTCATGGCAGAAATCAAAAGTCAACTTTTTGAAGAGAGACATTAAAACTAGATTCTAATGCATGATATCCAGATCATGCAGAAATCTCTAAACAGTCATCGCTAAGTAAGCAATCCACATTGTGTTCTTAAATAGCCTTGTTGGATATAAATACTAATACAGATATGATGCAATCCAATTTCTGTATACAACTGTTTTCTCAAATCAATGCTTGTAAATAGCTTCAAATGAATTAATCTTATGAATCATAAAAAGTCAGTTTTTCATCAGACCTCATTGACTGGTACTAAAAATCATAAAGATATTTACTAAATAACAACAATATATCACTTTGACAATTCCAACAGCAGCAACAATGAAAATAGTTAGCTCATGTAACTACAAGAAAAAATCGATAATATGGCTTCTTGATGTGGAAGTTAAGATTTTTTTCAGCATGCTGGCAAAACAACTAACAACGTTCTTGAAAATTAATAGATGCATGGACACATCAGTACAAAAATGCGGAGTAGCAGAAATACCAGGTTTCCTTGAACACATGAGTGTCATTACACAGGTACTAAAGGAAGCAAAAGAAAATAGCGGCAGTCTGGTAGTCCTATAGTTGAACTTAGCAAATGCAACCCCACAAAATAATAAGTCTAAAACTACACAGACACCACATCCCAGTTAACATTATAAATCTAATCATGGACTATTATAAAGAATTTAAACTAAGAATCAAGACAAATGGCTTGTATTCAGATTGCCACATTATAGAAAAAGCTATAATAACAGGATGGCTATACTATTCAATTCTGTCATGAATCTAATAGTAAAAACAGCTGAAAAAGAATGCAGAGGCCCCTCATCTTTAACTGGCACCCAGCAGATCCCCATGAGCATATATGGACGATCTCACTGTAACAACATCAACAGTAACATGTGGCAGATGGCTATTGAGAGGGCTAGAAAAACAAACCCAATAGGCAAGGATTAAATTCAAGCCTGAAAAATCAAGATCAGACATTGGTTTTAACCAGCAACTACACAACTCCAGGATCAGACATCGGATTTGACCAGCTACAATGCAACGCCAGCACCGGCAACTGGACTCAACCTCCTCTTTCATCAGACTCACATGCTAACCTACAATGACTCTGGTCTGTATTGTAAATAAATTTTGTGTTAGTCTTTAAATATCTGCGTTCTGTTGTCCATTTTGTTTCACCTGTCAGATTGCATGTCTTTGAAAGGAAGAAGTTGAGAATAGACAGATTCAAAATAAATGAAGTATCTATTCTAACGTTCAGTGATAAGCCGATTAAAAGCATTGGAAAAGTCAATGACCAAAGTCTGAGAGACAGCAAAGCAATAGAAAAGGCAGAAAAGAACCTGGACACATAGCTAACAAAAAACAACAAGTCATTGTTACCAGGCTGGTTCAAAAGCTGGATCTATCAACATACAATTTTGCCAAGGATATTGTGGCCATTATTAAACTGTGAATTTCCTATCAAAATAATTACTAAGCTGGAAAGAAAAATAAACCATTACTTCAGATGCTGGTTAGGAGTGCCAAAATCGCTGACCAGTTTAGCTTTATATGATAAAACTAACCCTCTGCAACTTCCATTAAAACGTTTGGAAGAAGAATTCAAAAACATACGCACTAGAGAATTATTCCAATATAAAACATCAAAGGGCTTAAAAATAGCTTCAGCTGGCATTGATGTGCGCACAAAAAAAAAAGTGGTGAGCAAATAAAGAACTTCAGATTGCAGAGGAAAGAATAAAATACCAGAGTATCCAAGAAACTGTAGCGGAAAAATGTGCTGGATTTGGGTACTTCTGTAGTAAACAATATAGTAACAAGAAAAGACAGTTAATCCAAGAAGAAACATGAGCAGCCAGAAAAGAGACACACTTAAGCAAACTAGTTGGGTGCATGTAGAAAATGGGAGGAAATCCTGCATCAAAAAGTAACATGGACGGACATGTGAGGGATGAACTACAACCAAATCCAATTTACCATCAATTCAGTGTATGATGTCCTGCCAAGTTCTGCAAAAACAGGGCAACAAAAAAGACTCAACTTGTCACCTGAGCAATGGAATAGGTACATTAAAACACATTCTGAATAATTGCCTGATAGCACAAGGGGAAGATAGGTATAGGTGGTGCCACAACAAAGTATTACATATAATCGCAAATGTATATGCCCCAACCAAAAAATATGATAAAATTTGTCAAAGCTGGATCAAAAGAAAGACCCAGACAGAGAACTAAATCCAACCTTCTAACAAAATCAAATGACGGTAGATGAAAGTAGACCATTAAAATTTCCAGAACACATTATCGAAACATCACTGAGACCTGACATTATCATTATTTACAAATAAAGAAAAAATGTTAATAATATGTGAAGAGAATATTTTGCAGGCACATGAGAGGAAAATTGACCAGGAATTAAAAGAAAGAGTAAAGATTGGAAGTCTTTCTACCAAACATTAAAAATAGGTTGTCATGGGTTCACGTCACTGTTGATAAACAAAGCAATGTCAGACATGAGGTTAAACGGAGCTTCAAAAGAGAAAGTCATAAAAGAGATAATTAAAACAACAGGAAAAGAGTCAAAAAAAGGAAAAAGTTCATTAGGTAGAAGTAAAAAAGAAATACTAACAAGACACATGTTTTTTTCATTTCTATCCTACCCTCCACCCCTTGGCAAAATATCTTGGTTGGCTGATCCTCTCCATTCTGGGAGAAGCACTTGGTTGCTTTCAGCAGGAATGGCTACAAGTGGCCTAGTGTCCATTCTCTTATAGACTTAATCAATCAACTGGGTCTCACAGGGGTGGGAAGCAACACCACTAATTCTTTATTTTATTTTACAAAATAAAATGGCATCAAACTTTCTGAAGAAAAGGCAAGAAAAGAGAAAAACAGGCAAAGGAAGAGGGGAGGAAAAAAGAAGAAAAAGAGGGGAGGGGGAAGGGAATCAGAGGAGAAGAAGGTCAATATCATAGCAAAGATGAGAGACAAATTAAACCTGAGTTCCTCATTGGCTAAAATAAACACCAGCAGGAAAACATCTTAGTTTGCTGATTGGGAGAAAATCCAGCTACTACCCCCATAAAAACCTACTCATAGAGGCCATACGCAGAACTTGATACATAAAGTAGCTAGAATGGTAGCTGGAATTGCAATAGCTTACAGTTGGGTAGAATGGGAGAGGAAGTCTGTTGTCCAGAAGGCCTGAAACTTTAGATGACTCTCCTGAGACAATGCTGAGGAGGCATTCTGCAGAGCACTTACACACACAAGAAAAAAAATGACGATAAAATCATGATAAATTCCCACACTTTTAAAAAGTGAAAAGTTTTGAAGAAAACTTTCACCAGCACTAGAAAGAGATATAACAGTAGAAATGATAAATCTAATTTCCTTCCAAACTGTTTTTAGCGTTTACCTCATGTCTGCACATATAATTTGATTATAGTGGTGGAGGATTTTGCAGAACCAAGCACACTATTTGGAAGATCCAAATACAGAGAACTGGTGCACACTATTCGACAAGATCCCCAAAAGACTTTCTGCAGGTATGTATTCAGACTTGTTCTTCCCCTAGACTGGTTACCACAAAGGCTATAGAAACCAGTTTATCATACTATTTACTCATAGTTGCAGGGAGAAAAGATGAATTCATAATGTTCCTAAGGGTATTATCACACAAGTGAATGTAATGAATTCAAATGGAATTCAAATTTGGCTCACAATCCCTCACTCCACTGTGTCTCCATATATATATATATATATATATATATATATATATACCGTCATCCACAGACAGACTGTTTCGCTGTTTCACAGCTCATCAGTGTGGCTAGACATCCGGTTGCCTCTAGCTAGGATCGAAACCCGACTGAATTGGTGTCAGTCGGAGATTCTAACCATTAAGCCGTCGGCGCATGGTAGGGATGAAAGTGGATTTTTTAGCGTATTTATTTTTAGAAACACGCCCAGTGACCGACAGTGACTCAATTCGCATCTGCGAAGAGTCTCGCTATATAGCTATAATAGTCACTGTTTACCAACCCACACCTAAATTTATAGATAGATAGATAGAAAGAAAGAAAGAAGGCAAGATGGAGTAGTGGATGGCAGATCGCACTGAGGGCTTGGAGAGCCAAGTTCTAATTCCAGTAGAATCCATTACATTCACTGACGTGCTAATAGCCTTAGGAAAGGTATGAATTCCCCTCTTCTCCCTCCAGCTATGGGTAATTAGCAGGACAGACAGGGTTCTATAGCCTTGGATAGCAACCCTTCCAGGAGAATGGAAAACTCTAAATTCAAAACCTGCAGAAGATTGTTTGGGGACCTTGTGGCACATAGTGCACCAGGACTCTGTATTCAGCCCTTCTAAAAGGGTGCTTGGTTCTGAACAGTCTTCACCACTATAATCAAATAATATATACTGCTGTCTGGCTGTCGGTTCCTAGGAACTGAGTTGCTGACCCTCATACATCGAATATGATGAGAGAGGTCACCATATATATATATATATATATATATATTGGCAGCAAACTTTCTTTTAAACATTTTTCATTGGATACAACTGACAAGGAAGATTGAATTAATTTTTTTATTAAGTTTTCCAGCTTCCTAACATTTTTCTGTTTTATAGGAGGTAAGGAATATAAAAATCTTACATAATATTTATTATCCCAAGAGCATTCAGCCACTTCTATAGCCATTTTCAAGGATATTTTGTCTCTGGTGTTGTTATTTTTCCTCATGTTTTTAATGTTACATTGTAAATTATGTTTCTGTTGATTTTTTTTCATGGAACGTTCATTCCAAGCTCTCATGACTGGAATTTGTATGAGCATCCTTCTATTTTTTATTTTTAAAAGATTGCATTCAAGCAAGAAACAGACTGTCGCCACTCAGTGTCAACTTTTATATTTATATACACACTATCCCTGGTTATGAGAACTTTTAACAATAAGCACAGCATATCTTGAAACTATTTTTTATCATAATTATATATACAGTAAGAGACAGAGAGAGAGAGGAAGAGAGATAGAGGTTTGTTTTTCTTTATATAAAACAGAAATCCTGTCAAATAATATTATGTGAATAATTATCTTTTAACGCAATTTAATCAATGTGTGTTTTGAAAATGATATTAAGCCTGGATGTTGTTTATTTGGATGCTGCTAAAAATTCATTAAATATCTTTGGGTAGTTGAGCTAACATCTTGAAAATCCTGCATGTTATTCCTATTGAGAATTCATCATTTTTTCATCTTCTTTTTATTAGTAGTAATAGTAGTATTAAAGATGCAATTACATTAGCTAATCATTAAAAAATACTTGAAATCCAATAATCATGTTTGAAATACATTATTGACAGTTTCATGTTGTCTATTTGAGAATAGGCAATTTTGAATTTGGGGTCTCGATGAGTTGAGCATCCAATTTAAAAATAATGAATAAATTGCTTCATTCCTTTCTTTTTTTAAATGTCATTCATTTCTACAACATTATAAATATGTTAACCAAACTACACTTGCAATATGATGGAAAGTAAAAAAAAACAAATTATTATAATTGTTTGCATGATATAAAAGATCAACAAAAAATGTGAGAAATGCCAATGAGAAGACAAATGCAAATTCAAGATGGCTGCCACCCATCTATTCAAGGGTATTTTTCTTACAATAATAATTCCTATGGCATTATTTTTAAAGGTAAAAAATGAATGGCCATGATTTAGTAAGTGTATATTACCAAATAAACCCATTATTGTAATTTCTTCTATATATTTATACTCCTCATGGCAAAATAGAAGTATCACTTTTTTCCACAATTTACATTCAGACTATTGTCCTCATCTTTGTTGCCATATTTATTACAATATTTCGGCTGTTGTACACTCAAGCCTTCTTCAGGTGGTTGGAATGTCGAAGTGAACCCTTTATTTCGCTCACTGGTGTAGACTGTTCTAGTTCCACGTGCCACGTTTGATGGATATCAGTACCTGGTTAAGGCAGTGGAGAACTTGGAGAGGGGAATTAACAGGAGATAACTGATAACTGACATCCATTAAACCTGGAATGTGGAACTAGAAAAGTCTACCCCAGTGAGAGAAATAAAGGGTTCAGTTTGACATTCCAACCACCTGAAGAAGGCTGGAGCATACAACGGCTGAAACGTAATAAATATGGCAACAAAGATGACGAAAATTGTCTGAATAATGTAAATAGTGTACATAATACATCATCTCTGAAATATAGACAGATAATGAAGAATTGGATAAATATGGCAACAAAGATGAGGACAATAGTCTGAATAATGTAAATAGTGTACATAATACATCATCTCAGAAATATAGACAGATACTGAAGAATCGGATAAATATGGCAACAAAGATGAGGACAATAGTCTGAATAATGTAAATAGTGTACATAATACATCATCTCAGAAATATAGACAGATACCGAAGAATCGGATAAATATGGCAACAAAGATGAGGACAATAGTCTGAATAATGTAAATAGTGTACATAATGCCTCATCTCAGAAATATAGACAGATACTGAAGAATCGGATAAATATGGCGACAAAGATGAGGACAATAGTCTGAATAATGTAAATAGTGTACATAATACCTTATCTCAGAAATATAGACAGACACTTTTTTTTTCCATTGTTTATTATTACTCTTTACAATATTGTTTGTGGTTTCTTTTCTAAACTTTTTGTTCAAAGTAGAGCAGAATGTCAGCATCTTGATTATGACATTATTTTCTCTTTGGGTTAATTATGCTATCCATTTTAGTTGTTGCAGCTGTTGGATGACCTTAAGTTTATGACTCTGTAATGCCAGTCCACAAGGTTTGAAGAAAGATGGTCCTCCTTAAGACATTCAGTCTTTATTTGCTGGAAGTCATTTTACATCAATGATTGATGAAAATAATTGCAAACAGATGACTTTATATATTTCTGAACAAATTTGGTGCCCTGCAAAATATTAATATGAAAGTCTTCATCAGATGGGGGTTATTTAATAACATCACTTGAGTTCTTAGGTTAATGTTTTTACGTTTGCAGCAATTTGAGTTTTCAGCACAACTACCCTAGAGAAGTCTATCCTATGTTCAAATTTTCTTATCTCTTCTATACTATGTGTCTATCTATAGAAGCAGCTACATTTACTATTACTGTTATCATTAATTTTATGAAATTTAACATTAGGCTTAATTTTGAAGAATTACCATTAATTTGACCATTACTATTGATTTTACCATTGCCATTAAATTTATAATTGTCATTAATTTTATCATTACCATTAATTTTACCATTACCATTAAATTTATCATTAATATCATCATTAATTTTACCATTGCTATTACCATTATTTTTATCATTATCATTAATTTTTTCATTACCATTATCATTAATTTTGCCATTGTGATTACCATTATTTTTACCATTCATTTTATTATTACCATTGATTTTACCATTAATATTATCATTGATTTTAGCATTATGATAAGTTTTTGCAGCCTTTCTGGTTCCACTCACTTCCTTCTCCATTTCATTCCAACAGCTTCTAGTGATGATGCAATAGAAAAACTTATTTCATGAAATGGTTTTCATTTCTTACCCATTTCATCACTAGGAAAATTTGGGGCTGAGAAGAAAAGTACGGAATTCCAATCTTGAATTGTCAAAATTTAAAATAAAAATAAAACAGAGTTTTAAGCTGCAAAACTAAAGGCATATTATGCCGAGCTTTAACGCTGTAAGTTAATAAAGAATTCTGATCTATTTTATGCATGGAAAATTGTAGATTCAAACAGAAATCTGCAATGTGATTCACTGCTTGGCTTGGCTTGGATGCAATGAATGCAAAGTACACAATTAATGCATGTTTTACACTGATCCCAAAATGTTAGTGATTGTTCGAGGAAACAGAAGATAGATAAATAGATATGAATAGATTAAGATAGATAGATAGATAGATATGAGTAAACTGAGATTGATAGATTGATTGATAGTGATTGTTTAAAGAAAAGGAAATGCTACCTCAGGTTTAGCATCTTAAGCACTGTCATGTACCTGATATATATATATATATATATATATATATAAGACAGATAGATGGATAGACAATCTCAATAATATAATTCAAGCAAATTCATTTTAATAACCCTTCTTTGATATATTGTTCCATTATAACTCAATTCGAAAGGTATATTTCTCTTTGATTCAAAGGCTTACAAAGAGCTTCAATGTTTTATTCCATTTACAAAAGCCATATAAACATCCTTTCCTGCCAGCATATTAGTTTAAAATTGCAACATTTGATGCTTGAATATTAATATTATTGCATCATGTAAGATCTTTTTAAGCAAATCAGTGTTTTTTTTGTAACCAATATTAGTATTCCCACACTAGTATTTTCACCATACTAGTATTAAACAAATCTTGAGACTCAATCAAGTTGGAGAGTTACTGTTAAAAATGTTGATTTGTTTGGTTTAGTGGCATATCAACCTCTATATAGTATTTAATGCTGAAATACATTTGTTGTAGAATAAAGAGTACACTATTAGTGATTCTTTGAACTAGTCTACTACTATAAAGAGTTCCATGGTATGAGGTCGGTAGTAGTTGTGTTGGAGTCAGTCTTCATACTACCTATACAGGTGTTATGGCTGTAGCCTAGAGAATACTTTAACGAATTACATTATACCAAGTATGAGTGTATGTGTTGTAACCGAGAAAGGGTTACTGAATGAGGAATAACCAAAATAGAGGTTGGAAATGAAATGGTAATCTTTATAACAACAAAATACAATACTCGCCAGCGGCGTGAAGTAGGTAAACCACTGCTAATAGTAGACTACATAGACAGCATATTACCCTCACTTAGAATAGTGTCTAACGTATTTATGAGGATTGGGACATATCCATTAGTGTTCATAGGTATGGTATATAATAGTGTGTTATAACAATAACCTTACAATAGGAAGTTATAATAATATTGTACATAATTTTATGGCTTCAACTAAATATATTTCGAACATAATTGTGTGCCTTCAATGACAGATAAAATGTACTGCTTGTAATTTTGTTATAAAATGTTTTCTTTATAATTTTACTATAAATAGTTATCGTTGGTAATTTTTTTGATATAAAGATATATTGCTAGTATTTTTACAATAAAAATGCATTTTTACATTTTTGCAGTGTTTTGCTCTTGTTTATAGGTTCACTATTTGCCCATAGCTGGGACCCATAGCAGGTGCTACTACCTCGAGACAGGGTGAACCTGGGAATGACAGCAATTAAGTGTTGGTTTCAGTCTCCTCAAAACTTCCAATCTCTTGATCAGAGGCCTTGCTGCCAGATTTAGTTAATCATCATACCCAGGACTATGTTAAACATAATTATCATGAATGCGGAGAATGATATGAATGAAAGAGTATCTGATAGGAAGAGAAGATTATGAGGATGAGAATTGAAGTTCTTGTAAGAAAAAGTTGAGTCAGCCTTTCTTCTTCTATTTGGAACACGGAGTAAATGAGGATGCAAGTGGTACAGTGTCCGAGCTTTGAGGATTAGATGCCTGAGTGAAACTTTCTTATATTTGGAACAATGGTAATGAGGGTAATTCAACACCCTGAAACTGAAATAGAAATCAAGACTTTGTATATACACACATATCTATCTATCTAAAAAATGAACCCTGCCTGAACTTCATTTTTAAATAAGGGACTCTCCCTGTGCTTCATTTCCTGCATCTTTTGAAATATTTTATTTTTGGCCTATGAAGCAGTGTTCCTCCCATGTGACATCTGTGTATTTTTATAAAAACATAAGATATACTTTGTGCCTGATGAGCTGGAAAACCAGCAAAACTTAAGTTGCACACCAAAATGTAGGTATATTTATATGTATATTTATTAATATCTATCTATCTATCTATCTATCTATCTTTCTCTCTCTCTCTCTCTATATATATATATATATATATATATATATACATATTTAAATTTAAAAGACAATAGGAAAACTGTAATACTAGACGATGCATTTCATCCAATGTGGACTTTTTCAAGGTAAAAACAAAATGCATCAACTAATATTTCAGTTTTCTTATTGTCTTTCTACAGGTTAACTCTGAGTTAATTTTTGATAAATTTATATATATATATATATATATATATATACCTGGTGGAACAGGAAAATTGTCCAAATAAGTGCACAGCATAATTATCCATCCCACAAAATGTTTAATATCTAAAAACCACTAAACTAACTGAGTTTCTATTCTACAGGTTTTCACAAAGCACCTTTAGTCATCTTTGACACCATTTTTCATAAGAATTAGTGAAAAATACTTTGAGTTATTCAACTAAAAAGAGAACAGGTTAAAATCATTTTATGTCAGATCAACTGTCTTCCCAAATGAGCAAGGGTAAGAGGAAAAAGATCATTCAGTCCTTTCTATCTTCAAAGTCCATTCAAGAGAACAATAAATAAGAATAAAAAGAGGGGTCAGTAGAGAGTAAAACTGGATCAGGAGGTCACCACAGCAAGCGGATCATCATTTCAACTTAGAGCTAAAGAGATTAATTAGAAAAGAAAAAAATCATAAGACGTTTGGCACATGAGAGAGGTGTTTCAGCTATGACACTCCAACGCTCCAAAGTGCAGTGAAAAAAGAATTGAAAATAAAATTATATTTGAAAAGGTGTGAGGAACCTTGTTACCCAGGATAGAAAATTAGAAGGTTAGAGAGGGCAAAGATCATCTTGACTAAGTTGGAAAATGATCCTGGAATAATAAAACTATATTTGAAGTTTATTTCAATCCTTCATGAGCTTTTGATCCTTAGTTATGATTGATAATGATGAACATACGATTTTTGTTTATGATCAATTTCATCATGATACTTCTGTTAATCATATATCTTTTGATCTACAACTACAGGAGGGTTCAATGCTAGGTTTGTTGTCGGTTCCATAAAAATTCCTTAAAATTTGTTTGTTGTGTAAGTTGATAATTTTATAAATATTGTTGGGACAAGAGTAGCTAATCTTCATCATTTTCTGATTGAAAATCTTAGAGAGTTATATTTTTGAAAATGCTTATTTATTAACTTTAGAAAATACTGTCCAATGTTAATAATTGACAGTTTACAGTAGGTGGGGGTGTTGAAACATTTCATTTCAGATATCTTGGTGTTGTTCATAGGGCTTAGGTAGGACAATTTATTTTTAAAACCATTTTTTGGAGAGCATTTTCATATAATTTTTTATTTTCATTAAAGATATTGATTTTAGATTACAATTCACTAATAATAGTGTTAACAGTGGTAGGGATCTGTTTCACAATGGCTTTAGTGTGGTTAGAATTAGCATTAATATAGGTTGCGATTTCGTTGATCAGTGTCATAGAAATAAAACGTTCTTTTGACACTCTGTGTTTTTGTGGACATGAAATTCCATGTTTACCAAAAGTGGAATACTAAAAGCAACTGGTACTCATGGTAAGAACTTTCACCTATCTGATTTTCTTGAATGTTTTGTTCTAAGTTGCAGCAATAATCAGCCAAAATTACACCCTCCCGCGCTGTCCTAAATTATGTTACTTGCATTATTTACATTATTTGAACTTTTATCTTCAATTCATTGCCATATTCACAACATTTTGGCTTCTTCACACTCCAGCCTTCTTCCGGTGATTGGAATTTCAAACCAAACTATTTGTTTCCTCCACCAAGGTAGATTGTTCAAGTTCCACGTGTCATGCCTCTTCCAGAATTATTATATTATGTTATATCACTAAAAAATTAAAAGTTTCTATTGCAAATGTTAGGATGGCTTATGGCCATATCATGCTGAAGCTCCAGCAGTCCAATCACTGAAGTTAAGCAATGTCAAACCTGGTCAGTACCTCTTGGAAATATCAGGTTCTGTAAGCTTTGATGCAGCTGTGGTGTAACAGATAATTGGAGAGATGAGTTCAAATTCCAGTTGGGCTTGTAACATTCACTTTTGTTTATTATTTCTCACCCCAGATATTGGCTAAAGAATAGGACTTGTATCAGAAAATCATTATTATCACCAAAAAATTGCAAATATAATATTCACTCACTAAAAAAAAAAAGAATTATTGATAAAACAGGATCTTGATCAATAAATTGAGCGACAGCACTTCACTAAATAATAGAAAATTTCATCCTGGGGAGAAATTTCAATAAACTTAAATAATGACTAAAGTTTAAATCCACTTTGGCAGGAAGAGAGACAAATCTGCTACTGTCACTATTTGGAAGACATCCATTAAGTTGAGGAGCGGCAGTCTATCATCTTCAGAAATTTATTAGCCAAGGATGGTGAGTTCAATCCTTGTTAGGCCCACAAGAGTCAGCATACTTAACAGCTCTTCTGACATGCAAAAAGAAAATAAGGGCTCATTTGAAGCTTAAACACAATCTAAGTGGGAAATGAAATGCAATTTCTGAATTACAAAGAAATATATCACAATAAGTGATTAAAATTGGTGTAAATATGGATTCCATGACACTTATGTATCACAGCTATTTATCATCTCTCAGAGTGCACTTAGGGGCAACTCCGTCAAAGGACAGAGTTGCAACTGAGAAAAATTACACAGCCCTAGAAAATAGCTGCCTGAGGACATGTCCTCTTATTGCACCAGAGAGAGGTATTGGTGCTTGCACTGAGGCCCTCACAACCAACGGTTGTGGGGGCTGTGTGCAATTTTTGTACCTTGCCCGGATGTACACGCTTGGGTCCCCACCTTAAAAAAGACCTTGTATCACAACTCGTCTTAGTGCAGAGACAGAGTAAATACCTAGTTAATAGCTCTCCCTCTTTACATATAGACCAGGAGTTATCAAACATAGTCTGAACAACCACCTAGAGGTTGGTGATGAGTTCTAGTGGGGGTTGATGATAATTGTGGGGATGAATGGGGGTTGGTGTGCAAATGACACTAAGCTAAATTTTAGTTAGTGTACATGTATGTTTTCTTTAGTGAAGGTGAAAGAAAGGCACTGAAATCAAAGCCTTAGTTACATCTACCGAAGTAGCTTTTAATGAGACTTATTTAATGTTACTTGGCTTGAGCTTGGCTTGAACTGGAAATCCATTTAAGTTTATGTATTACCCTTTGTTCAAGCATTTCATTTTCTTCAATATTTGAGTAGATAAGTGAGCAGATTTTTATAGAGGCCTGCAATGTCAGTTTTACATATTACTGGAAGATTTTCCAGCTTGTCTTTGTTATAAAATAAAATAAGACATATCTCAGCTGATTTGCAGGCAAATAAACTAACATACTCAAGAGCGAGAGCCAGATGTGAACGGGACAAGGCCCCATCACAAAATGACCATTATCTTTGTTTACGTATGTTCCCGACGTACGAATTCCAGTCGGAAAATAAAAAAAATATTTTAAAGTGTTTCTATTTTTCGACCAATAAAAATGCTTCCCTCCTAATTATACTCGCATTGATTTTCGAGCCTGTTAAGCCATAAAAAAATGCCATAAAAGGGGTCACACGGAAGTACATGCAGTCAACAGGAGGCCAGGGAACAGACCTGTCTCGGTCAGGCTGAGCGGTCAGCAGCAGTCAGCAGGGGGAGTGCCAGTGCCAACCAGTGTGAACTACTATGACAGATCAACCCAGATTCAAAGCCGGCTTATGAACTTTACCACAAGGTAGCTGTCCCAAACCCCACATGTTCCTGTTGAAATAAATCACATAAATCTATTTCTCCTGTTGTATTTCTTTCTTGCAACCATACGCTTGTCTATAACATCTTCAATACATAAAATTTCTAGAATATATTTTCTATAAAATAAAAAAATATATATCCAAAAATATGTTTTGGTCTTCAATAACCTACAAAGAGTTGATAAGCTATAAAAAAGACAAATCAATCAATCACAAATGTTTGGTGCAGACTATGTAAAGTTATTATATCCACTGATTTTATATTGTTTCTATACATAATGGGAAATGTTCAGATGACTTCTATTGTTTAGTTCAACCAATTCAGACCTTTACTGCTAAGAAATCTGTTTCTAATAATTGAATCATCACTCATGAAAATTTGACTTAAATAGCTTTTTCTTAGGAGCTACCATTTTGTGAAACAGACTCCGTGAGGATGCTTCTTCAAACTCTTTAAACCTGACCTCTTCAAGTCAAGGGACAATCATTATCTATCCTCTTTATCCTCAATAATCTGCCCATTTTACCACCTCCTCTTTCGCTCACATCTCATTCATTATTATTATTCCAACTGTAACCCATTATTTATGAGGAAATGGAGTGAATACAATCCTTTTTCAAACCTAGTGGACATGTGCTATGGGATCACAAAGATCTGTACAGGATGACAGAAACCACATCACTTGAGGACATTTCAAATAAAAGGAATAGCACATGTCACTCAAAGAAAAAATAATTGACATAAATAACTGGTTACATTCCCTCACCACAGATCAGACCCCGAACTACGACCAGTAATAGATTTCCCCTTAGGAAACCAATCATTTTACCTGCATCTTTAGCAATGGCTTGTATATAAGAGTTCCACTTGAGGTCAGGTGTGAGTTTGAGGCCCAATATTCTCTCAAGGCATAGTAGGGTCAGTTAGCCACTGCTTATGAGAAAAAGAGCACCATGATGCAATTTGCACCCCCAGAAATTTGGAAACAGCATGCTGTACTACTTGTTATTCACACCAGATGCTCTAATATGAACATTTCAAAGTGTTTGGGTGTCAATCTGAGGATGGTGCAAAGGATTGGAAAGAGTTGAATGAGTCTAATGATGATTACGAAGGTACAGCAGCTCAGAAAACTCACTCAGATTGTGCTGATCAGAAAAGAACACCTGAATTTGTTGGTGAGGGCCTCAGACTGAACACGGCAGTCTACAGTAAGTGCCTTGAGGAGATAGTACTGCCCTACGTCAAGAGGGTGGATGCTGGAAGAACCTATGTCTGGCAACAGGACTATGCCCCATGTCACACAAGTATGAGAACCCAGACATGGCAGTCAGACAATTTCTGCAATCACATCACCCACTTACATCTGGCCACCTAACTCCCCAGACTGAAACCACCTTGACTATTATGTCTTGGAGTTCAGTTGAGCAAGAAACTTACAAAACTCCTTGTAACACCAAAGATGAACTGAAGTCAAGGATTATGGCAGCATTTGCCAACTCTGAAGTCATCAGGAGGCTGCAGTAGAAGCGAATGGCAATTTTATTGAGTACATTTACTCTTTAGTATTTCAAGATATTTTTGTGTGATTTTAGTAAATATATCTGTTAAAATGAGATGTCAGTGTTATTTTCATTTTTACATAATTAAAACGACAATTTATAAATCGCACCTATATATATATATATATATATATATATATATATATATATATATATATATATATTTATATATATATGCATGAATTCATTCAAACAAGATTTATTAAGTAACACTGATATGGTCTGTCTATTCAATTTCTGTCTCTCCAATTTTTGAATGAAGTCTTTTAGATTAGGATTAAAAGGTTAATAAATTGTCTAAATTCATTTTTTTTGTTACATTCAAGTACTTTTGACTGTGATAGTCAGTATTAAAAGTTGTGAGTGACCAGTATGATTTGTAAGGAAGATGTCAGTGTTATCTAATAAAACTTATATATATATATATGTATATATATATATATATATATATATATATATATATATATATATATATATATATATATATATATATATATATATATATATATATATATATATATATATATATATATATATATATATATATATATATATATATACACACTATATGTACATACACACACATATATATAAACACTATATGTACAAATACACACATACACACACACATATATATTTATATATATATATATATATATATATATATATATATATATATATATACACATGTATATACACATATCTACAAGTTTCATTGGAGATTAAACACTATTATATTTTTCTTACATTTGTATAAGTGATTTCTTTTCTGGACATATAGCGTGTAAAAACTGTCTAACTGATCTGTTGGAGGTCGCTGAGTCATTTAACAAATTTTTTTTATTCAGAAAAGAAATAACTTGTATGAATGCAAGAAAATTTAATAAAAAAGCCTAATCATAGTGCTTTTTTACTTATCTTTAATGAAATTTGTATAAGAATGGAATAAAATATCTATGTATCTTCATATCTATCTATCTATCTATGTACAGCTATGTGCGAAAGTAAGTGAACCCCTAAGATAATATTTAAAATTAAAAAAAAAAACCTTTATTAAATCAATTACAATCAGTTTCAAAGATTTTTATCAAGCTGGAATAAAAATATTAAGATGTACAAAAGTAAGTGAACCCTTACATTTAATATTTCCTGACTGCTCCTTTTGCAGTTACAATGTCAACCAGTCTTTTTTTTTCTATAATTTTAAGAAGTTTCTGGCAGTAGCAAGTGCTGATTTTTGACCATTCTTCTTGGCAAAACTCCCACAATTGCTTGATATTACCAGGATTTCTTGCATGCACTGCCTTCTTTCACTTGAATCACAGATTTTCAATTGGGTTTAGACCAGGAGTTCGACTAGGCTGTTTCAAGATATTAAATTTCTTTTTAAAAATTTATTCTTTTGTGGATTTGCTTTGATGCTTGAGATCATTGTCCTGTTAGAAGTTCCAGCCCCGACCTAAACCCAACTTTTGAACTGAGGACAAGACACTCTCGTTCAAAATTACTTGGTATCATGCAGAGTCTATTGTGCTGTCAATGCATACTATTTTGCCTGTTTCAGCTGCAGCAAAGCACCCCTAAATCATAATGCTCTCACCGCCATGTTTAATGGTGGGTATGAAAATCTTCTCTTCAAAATACTTATTAGGAGCTTACCGGATATATAACCTATTATTCCTCCCCAAAATTTCTAGTATGGTCTAATCCGACCGTAAAAACTTCTGGCATAATATTTCTAGCTTATTAATATCAGCTTTGGCATAGTTGAGGTGAGCATGCTTGTGCTATGAAAATTGGCATTGTTCAGATTTTGTCGCACTGTAGATGTATGCACATTGATTCCAACATTAGCCAGTGAGCATTGGACAAGCTCAAATATCAAATGGATTTGCCTGGGTTTGCCAAACTAGTTGTCTACTTGCTCCTACTCTGATTTTTTACAGACAGCCACTTCTTAATTGTGATGCTGTCATACCAAAGCCCTTCCATTTATAAAAAATTTCTTTCATGCTGTTATGGTGGAGATGTGAACTTCAAATCATTTTTAATAGATTTTTGTAAACTTCTTCATCATTATAAGCTTCAACCATGTTATTTTTTTTTAAAGATTACTCTCTAATTGCACACCTTTGCATGCACCCTGAATTATATTGTTTGACTTACAATAAAAATGAGCACATGCTATTTTGATTTTTACATGCACACAAAAAATTATTCCCACTGGCAACCATGTAAAATAAAAATACAGAGTGTAAATGTAAGGGTTCACTTACATTTTCACATCTTAATTTTTAATTGATATTTTTATTCCAGCTTAATAAAATTCTTTGAAAGTAGTTGTAATTCATTTAATAAAGGTTCTTCTTAATGAATATATAGTTTAATTAAGATTTGTTGAACATCTAGAAGAAAAAAGAGAATTATTTTAAATATTATCTTAGGGGCTTACTTACTTTTGCCACAGCACTATATATATTGGCAGACTGATGATTGCGTCTAGCATGAAACATCCTGTTGCCTCTGCATGTTGACTTCAATGTTCCCATTTATTTTTATATATATATATATATATATATATATATATATATATTGATAAATATAGTTTATATTTATTCATCTATAAATATAGTTTATATATATATATATATATATATATATATATTTATGAGTTAAAGTGCTCAATATCAGGGATAGAGCGTATGCAAATATAAAAGTGGATATTGAGGTAAGCACCTTGTGGCAACAGTCTGTTTTATGCTTAAACACAATTGTCAGTCCTGATATTGAGCACATCAACTCATAAATATAGTATACCTTAAAACTATATTTTACCATATATATTTGTACCATGATATTTGTAATCTGTTCACAAATGCCCCTCTTGATGATACTATTGACATTTGTGCAAACTATTTGTATTGTGGCCTCCTTAATCCTCCATCTTTTCCTGAGAGTGTCTGTGTCAAGCTGATGGAAGTGGCTACTAAGTCTGTCTCTTTCAGCTTTGATAACAACATGTATCAACAGATTGATGGGATAGCAATGGCTAGACTTTGGGACCCTCTTGTGGACAATATTTTTGTAGGGTTTCATGAGAGGCAATTTTTTTTTTATATGTTCCAAAAACTTGTTTCCTCACCAGTTTATATAGGAATCCTACTTTTACTGGGTTGTATCTCAGTTGGGACTCTTTTGCTCCTAAGTCTAGGAAAATTAACCTTGTCAAAACACTTACTCATTATTTATTAATGACATGTTCAAATGCAAACTTGATGCCAAACTTAGGAAAATTACCAATATTTTTCTCACCAACAGCTATCTGGAAGGTGTCATCAAAACAAACATTAGACTTAAAATTTCTAAGTTTAATGAAATAAAAACATTTGAACAACCTAAGTGTCCTGCCTACATTGAATTGGCTCTTATAGTCAATGGTGCACTAATAAGATCTCCTCAACTGTCATTTACTGCTTTAATTCTGTAGTAATACATTATATCTTTGCTATAGGGAGTGCTTTCACATTTGTCTATAAGGAAGTCTTGACCCTCAATCAACAAAGTTCTGTTATTTATTATGTTAAGTGTTGGTGTGAGGCCGGCTACACGGATAAGACTATCCAATGGCTGAAGGTGTGGATTGCACAGCCCATACCTGACTTTATACATAGATATGCTACATTAACATCCAAGCACTCACAGGCACATGAGTCTGCCATCAGGAAGCATTTATTGAGTACTGTCACTTGTGAGTCCTATTATTCAGCAGAGTTCTTCTCTGCGCTGCACAAGGCTTGGATAAAACACCATCTTAACATCTTGGAGGTGGTTGTTATCAACACATCAACTGGCACTCTTTGGCAAGTTTTGTCTTGTTCTGGCCAACTTTAAAATTTGTTTTCTTCTCCTTGACCTTAACTGTTTCAACTCTATTACAAGCAGGTTTATTTCCTTTCAATAGTTCTTCTTAATTCCAACAATTTTTTTTTCTGATGAAGCAGTGGATGAAAGGTATTTTAAAATTTCTATTTTTAATCAAGACAATACTTTTGTATCTGGCGTTTGGATTAAAAGTGTTCCATGTTTTAAGAATACTATATATATATATATATATATATATATATATATATATATATATATATATATATATATATATATATATATATATATATATATATATATATATATTATGGAGGCATGGTGGAGTAATTGATAGCAGCTCGGACTGAGGAAAATTGGAGAGCCGAGTTCAAATTCCAGTCAAATCCATTACTATCACTTACATGCTAAAACCTTTGGGAAAGGTATGAATCTTTTTCTCTCTCCCCCAACTATGGGTAAATAGAGGACAGACCGGGTTCTGTAGCCTTGGATAGCAACTGGTCTACCGGAGAAAGAAATAGCAACCTACTGCAGAAAAAAATCTGACTCGTCAATCATGTATCGAATGATACATGATTGCCTATGTGTGTATCCTACATGGCACATAACTAACTGACTCATATATATATATATATATATGTAAGCAAATGTAAATGGATATAGATCCGACAGAATGAAGAAAAATTTGGAAAAAACAAATAAAAATCCTTAAATGCAATTATGTTGTTTAAAATGTATGAAATGTCGACGTCTGACATTTCGGTTTATCCGATGCTTGCATCTATCAAATATCATGCAAAAACTGTAACCTAAAATATGTGGGTGAAACATGTAGGTCCGTAAAATCTCGTGTTTTTGAACATAAACGAGATATTCGCCTCGGAAATTTTAACAATGCTTTAGTTGTACACACAACTAAAGCAGATCATAATTTCGATTTCGACTCCGTGAAGGTATTAAAATATTTTCATAATAAAAATCTCAGGAGGATTTATGAAGCAGGTATAATATCCATCTCACGCACGGTGAATACTAGACCTGGTTTCTTTAATATTTCCCCTTTTTTAGCGAGATTAATGCTCGACAAGCATACACATAAAAATTTTAGATCCTAATAGAATTCTTTTCATTTTCTTTTTCATTCAAAATAATCAAAAATTTTTAGGAATACGTTTTGAAAGCGTCGCCCATGTGACGACAATGTGACCATGCTAAACGGAAAGCTGATCATTTTAAAAATTTTCAGTTATCTGTTTTGGATAAGACTTGTTTTTTATGTCCATCGTCTTTGTCAAATTGAACTGAATTGTATTTTAATGAATATTGTCTTGAAAAAGGTTTATTAAACCGAAACGTCAGACGTCGACATTTCATTCATTTTAAACAACATAATTGCATTTAAGGATTTTTGTTTGTTTTTTCCAAATTTTTCTTCATATATATATATATATATATATATATATATATATATATATATATGTGTCATTGAATATATATATAAGTTTTGTCTACTTATTTTCAGTTGGATCCTTTCATGTTCAGGGAGAAGTTTCTTTTTTTTTTAATAATAAAATAAGAGCGAAAATTACCCTGTTGATATATGTTATTTTATTCCAAGTACTTTTGGCATAGCACAATGTCATCATCAGTATGTTTCAGATGAATACAGCAATTTTGTCTTTGGAAATGTTGAACAATACAATATTTCTCTTGAAATAAACAACACTGCGATGATGACTTTGTGCTATATCAAAAGTACTTGGAATAAAATAATATGTATCAACATGGCGATTTCCTCTCTTTCTTTAATAATGACACTGAAAAGCTTGTTTGTAAATATAAGTAGACACAACTTGTCTAAACTATTCAATGAAACGTGTCTTAATGGAAAATATGCTGCCAAAATACATGCAATATATATCTATATATATATATATATATATATATATATAATTTTGTATTTAGGTAGCAATACCTCTTTTATACAAGTTTCCTTTAAGACAACAGGCAAGGTTCTGTAATTAAGCTTTTTATTTAATATCCAGAAAAAAAAAACTTATACAAAAACAAGAAAAACTGAATAAAAAGCTTCATTATAACACTTTATCAGTCCTTGGAATATATATATGTGCATCTGTGTTTGTGTGTGTGTGTGTGTGTGTGTGTGTGTGTGTGTGTGTGTGTGTGTGTGTGTGCATCTGTGTGTGTATGTTGTCTAAATCGTGTAAAAGCAAAATTGTCCATTTGTTAGATTAAGCTCTGAAATGTTGTATCTTAGAAATGATTAAAGATATCTTACTGGAATTCTCCAAGGTTTTTATAACATTATTACTTTGAGCAATAAGAATGTATAATTACTCTCCAAGCATAAAAGAAGAATCAGAATGAAATCAATCATATACGAAAATGACATATTCATCATTAATTAATCATAGCTAAGGATCGGAAGCTCATGAATGAATGAAATAAAGTTCAAATATATACTTATTATTCCAAGATGATTTTCTAACTTATTCAAGATGATCTTCACCCTCTCTAAACTTCTAACTTTCTGTCTTGGGGTAATAAGTTGCCTCACACATTTCATTTTTAAGTCTTTTTTCATTGCTCTTTGGACTGTCACATGTTTTAAGTTTAACTGATGAACCCTCTTCTTGTTGATATATCCTGCTCCAGTTTTCCTCTTTACTGTTCCATCTTTATTAAACTTATTCACTGTTCTCTTAATGGTTCTTGAATGGACTTTGAAGATGGAAGCCAGAGTATGAATGTTGGTACCATTACTGAAGGCCTGAATGATCTTTTTCCTCTCACTATTGATCAGTTGGGAAGACATAATGGGACTGACACAAAAGGATTTTAACCTGTTCTCTTTCTAGCTGAATAACTCAAAGGGTTTTTCAATGATTCTCAAGACAAATAGTGTCAAGATAGCTAAAAACCTTATCTGAAAAGTTGTAAAATAGTAACTCAGTTAGTTTAGTGGTACTTTAGACATTAAACATTTTGAGGGATGGACAATTATGCTGTAATATCATTTGGACAATTTTAATAATAATAAATCCTGATAGGTCTTTTAGTCCTTTTAGTATTGACTCACTGTATAGATGGAAACATATATTTGAAAACTATTATTTTTGTACTCCCTTTTCTCTTTTCTCTGCATTCACAAAAAGTCATTCACTATCTGCATTCAGACAGTTTCTTCCCAGTACAGGTTACATATTTTCTGTGTAAATCAAAGGGTTCTTAATATTTCAAGATGTTCATGTCATAGCTTACCAAATACCTTTGTGTAATCTATTAAATATAGGTATAGATCTTTCTGCACTTGTCTTTCTCATTCTGACAGCATGTTTATGCATAAGTATTATTTTGCAGGCAGACACCTTAATACTCGTCATTTGAATTCTTTCCATGAATTTGCTCTTCTTAAATTCATTTAATCAACAGGAATATCTGAGCTTAACCTACACTTGCAATATCCTTTCCCCAAATGGTTAAAACTTGGAAAATCTATGTTCTTTAAGTGCTGTGACTATCTGCTTAGATATTCATAGGAAGACTAATAGTCCGAGAAAATATTAGATATTTCAGAAATTATTACATAGGGGGTGCTGAAAAGTACTGACTGGGAAACCTTTTAAAAGAATTAAAAAAGAAGATAAAATAAGAAAAAAAACCTGATATCTGGTCAGATTTTGGGAAATGAGATAAGTCAAAGATTTTTTAGCACCTTCACCACTTACTCATTGTAAGATCCATTGACTCAGAATTTTATTTGCCAAGTTGTTTCAAAGAATGTGCAATCATGTTTCTTCACAAGTCTATTTTAAGAATGCAAAATTATATTACTATAAAAAATTGTCAAATATATATATATATATATATATATATATATATATATATATATAAAACCTAATCCAGTTTAGAATCAATACACACACACACACATATATATATATATATATATATATATTTAATTAATTCATTGAGTCTGATAGAAACCTCAACAGGAATAGAGGAAGCACTTTAATACTATTTTTGTCATATAATTGGGACTCATCAGCAGTGCGCATCCACCAAAAATCTGTCGAAAAAATGACTGTTGGGTTTTCAAATGAACAACATACCAACTGTACCAAATGGGCCTCAACAACTGAACCTTTTTAGAGATTCCAAATCAGACTCAACTTAGTGCCGCTTCAATCATATATTCCGTGGTTAAACTCGACTGAGTTCTCTGTAACCATAGGACTGTGTGTATATATATATTTTCTGTTTATATGTTATTTTTATATATACAAATATTTAAGTAAATGGTTTGTTTATAATAAACAGTATTAACTATTTACCAGCCTGAAAGTCCATTTCATATATATATATATATATATATATATATATATATATATATATTTTCTTTTCTCTTAAACCACCTTGCCTACTAGTGGCATTCCTGCCTTGCTTGGGGTGAAATGATTAAAAAAGGTAAAAATAAAAAAAAATAAATTAATCCCATACTAAAATAATTTATATATTAATTGTATAAAAGAAAATTCAATGTCATTAACTCACTTTCATTCATTAGTTGCCAAATTAAGTCATTTAGCTTCCTTCATATTTTATCTAGACTTTTCAGTTAACCTGATGAATATTAATGAGTGTCTCTTAAATTAAAAGATGTGGAAATACTAACAACACTTTTTACCTTTATAGAAACTTGTTGCAAAATAAAATCCTCACATTTGCATTGATAAAATCCATCGGAGGATGAAATGCACGGGCTTTTGTCTTTATTCATATTGTCCTTTTAGGGATATATTTTTAGTCATATCTGAAATTCACACACACACACACACACACACACACATATATATATATTATAATAAATGAAAGAATAGTAAGATATATAATCCGGTGTTCTTATTAATATTGTGAAATGGATTAAGTATGACAATGATTTTATATATTTCCTATTTATACATTATTTTTATAGATATGATTTATTTAAGTAAATTCTTGAAAAAAATCAAACTTGTAACCCTAATCTGGTTTGCAAAGTCTGAACTACCATTTGAAGAATACACACCTTGGACAATTTTTTCTTGATCAATCATATCTGCTCCTGAAACATATTTTAATATAAAATATGAGAACATATTGTGAAATGGATAAAGTTCAACAATTATTTAATATATTTTCTGTTTATATGTTATTTTTATAGATATAATTTATTTACATAAATGCTCCATTTTTTTAATTAAACAGTATTAATTATAATTACCAGTCTTTACTTAAATGAATTATATCTCTAAAAATAATATATAAAAAGAATGTATATATATATGTAAATGTATAAGTTTATATATACTTATTTATATATATATATATATATATATATATATATATATATATATATTATATATATCAACCATTGTACATTTATATATATAAAATATATATATATATATATATATATATATATATATATAGATAGATAGATAGATAGATAAAGATATAGATAGGATGCACGGTGGAGTAATGGATAGTGGCTTGGATTGAGGAATCGCAGAGCCGAGTTTGAATTCCAGTCGAATCCATTACATTCACTTACATTCTAATACCCTTGGGAAAGGTGTGAATCCTCTTCTTCTCCCTCCAGCTATGGGTAAATAGCAGGACAGACTGGGTTCTATAGCCTTGGATGGCAACTGGTCTAGGAGAAGGACAACTCTGAATTCAAAACCTGCGGAGGGTCGTTTGGGGACCTTGTGGCACTTGGCGCACCAGGTCTCTGTATTCGTCCCTTCAAAAAGTGTGGATGATCCTGCACAAAACTTTCACCACTATAGTCAAATCTCATGAATTTATTTTTAGATAAACACAAAATGACTGAGAGAACTTGATTTGATTTACTTGAAGAGTCTTGCATTTTTTTTATATATATATATATATATATATATATATATATATAGTATTTATGATTCCAATGGAATAAATTATGACCATGGAATATGAGTGTTTAAGCCTTTTTATTATATCCTTACTCTGTCCTGGACATTCAGTTCTACCTGGATTCTATCCACTTGAATTTTTATTCAAAAAAATACATGTATGTGTATGCATATATGTATATATATCTATATATTTTGCATATGTATGTGTATATTTATCAATAATATTATCTATATATATATATATATATATATATATATATATTTATATTTATGAGGAAATAATGAATTGAGCTTGAGTTTCATCCAAGTTCATTATATTCATTTTTGCACAAATAGCCTTGGGAAATATATGAATCCATCTTTTCTACCCCAACTGGGTTAAATAGTAGAGTAGAGTGGACTCTTTAGCCTTGATTGTCAACCAGTTTAGAAAAAGAAGCCAATTCCTTATTCTTTTTAAGATTCCCTCTATTTGTATTAGGCATCTAACACTATATCCCCAAAAAAAAAATGACATTGAAAATACCTTTTCTATTAATGTTTTGTGCAATATTTATCCAAAACTTCTTAAGTTGGATCACATAATCACTTTTGTATTCTGTTATCTTTTAAAATTCAATATAGTCTTTGTATTTGTTATTTACTTAACTTCTATTTTTAATTTTTGTCATCTGGAATCTTTATCTCTACAATGAGAAAGATTCTTAATTTATTGATAAAATGTATTGTAACAAAAATTGAGTTATGTTTTAATGTCTACCTAAGAATTATCCTTAGAATTAATTTATATTAGCAGAAAAAAAATGAACTAAAAAGTTACAAAGCTAAGTAAGTATAAGTTTTGCCACTCCTATATGGCTTCAGGTATCTGTGTTATATTTTCAAACATCAGTTACTATCTGCTCAATTTGGACATTTTATTTGCTACAAACCATACATGAAGTCTTCTTACAGTTAATAGTTAGTCCTTTCTTCTTGCTTTCCATTACTATCTTGATTAAGAGTTCTTTCAGTTTCCTTTCTGAGTTGGCCATCAGTATCATCTCCATGTCTTATATTGTTAAGATTATGTTAGCCAAGAATAAATCCTATTAAGTCTTGTAGGATCTTAGAATCATCTTGCTTCATGAACCCTATGGCAAAAATTATGGAATTATCACACTTAAAGGACATATATTTTGGTGTTTTAGTTAGCTGTAAATAAAAAGTAATGGCTAAAATGCAAGACTTTTTATTTAATAGCTGAACATTCTGGTTTCAAAAAATATAACTTAAATTACTGGCCTTTTCCTATTCTGTTATCATTAAAAATTCCAGTCTTTTTATCCATTATCTTCTGGAATTGATATGTATACTATGAGAAAGTTTCTCCACTTATTGGTAAAATAAGTTTTGAAAAAAAATTGTCTAATGTCTTGATAACTACATAAGTATTATTCATAGAATTAATTAATAATGTTACTACATGTGGGGAGTCATGATCTTCTTTGTCTTGAATATATATAGAGAGAGATTTTTAAATTATTTTAATTAAGTGAAAAAAAAGATAGATAAAGTAACTACTGTAGAATAAGAACAAAAAATATTGCACTGTTTTCTTAATACTTTGCTTAGCTTTTGGAAGGCATCTTTTGTTATATCTATATAAGCTCTGTTCCATCTTCAAGCGAAATTTTTTTGGAATTTCACTTTCTTTAACTCAATTTAATTCAAATAATTATATTGAAGTTTCCAGCTCTTGTTTTGAAACATGAGACCTCTTATGTTGCGAGTTGGAATCATATTTTTAAATAAATAATTATATTTATGCTCTACATTTGTATCGAGCACTATTTTTTAAAAATAATAACTAAAATACTAAGGAACTTTGGATCTACCTAACCAGTCCTTTCCTATTTTCTATATATTTTCACACACACACATATATATATATATATATATATATATATATATATATATATATATATATATATATGTATTACTTTTTTTAGTTACTAAAAGTAAATGTCAACACTGTTTTCATTTTTAATAAACATACCCTCAATAATAGGTCCAAGAGCCACTCAAGGTAGATGCTAACTAAATGAGATTGTTGTATGGGTGCATGAGGGGAGGGGGAAAGAGGCAGTTCTCAAATAAATGGTAGACAGCAAATAAGAGGGAATCTTTTAATTTCCAAAAAATTCATAAATAAGCTGGGATCAAATAAAAGCACATATAAAGGCAGAGGGATGTGTTGAGATTTCTAAAACCATAGAATACACCAGTATACATTTTTTTGTTTTTACTAAACATTCAATACAAGGCCCAAGAGCCACTCAAGTTACAGGGTTAGTGGCTGTTCTGAAGAAGCTGTCTAGATGGAACTTCTTTCTTGCCAAAAACCTGTTTCTTATATCGAGTAATGCCAACATCTTTACTCAATGAGCCTTTATATCTATGCTAGTTTCTTTACTGGAATGAGTTATTGCCATATGTCATGATCAGTACAAGAGAAAGATAAGAATTGGCTCTCCTTCAGAGATATCTGCAGAAAATAAAGATAAAAATAAAACAATTGCATTGTAAGCTCCAAGAAATTCCTGATAGTATGGCCATCAACTCTTGTATTGTCTTTAATAAGATCATTATTATTTATGAGAAGGATGTAATCAATCCATTTGCCAAGAGCATCCATCTCATTCTGAGAAACTCAGACCATTTTGTCAGGTCTGATTGGAGACATTGGCTATCACTCAACAAATGCAAGTCACCAGTCCAGACTTTGTCAGTATATCCACCTTGGTTCTGATGGATGGAGTTTTGTAAGTACTTTAAAAAAAAAAAATGGTAAATAATCCAACTTTCTTTCAGATAACAATTTTCATGAATGAAAATAGTCCAGTGGCCAATATGTCTTCTACCTTTTAATGATGTTGGATATGATATGGCCACTCATTTAATGTTTAGTAAATATACAAGTTAGTGACTTGATGAAGCTCAGTGGTTAGACAATGAGACTGTGCAGGATTCTAGCTCAAAAGCTGTGGTATTGTGTCACATTTAATGCTTTCCAACATATGTATCTATATTTTTACTATTGTTTGCCCAATACAAATCTCAAGAGCCACTTAAGGGAGAGGCTTATTGAATAAGGTTATTGACAGCAAATAACAGTTGACACAAAACTATAAAGATTTTAATATTGTAGTGATTGAGGAAGAATCCTCTCAAGAGTCTCTTCCAGAAATTACCAGTTCTTAGGAAGAAGCTATTTGAATGGAACTTTTTTTTCCATTGGAATACCAAGAGAGATTCAACCTCCTATACATGACATGATAAATCAGGACTGTAAAGTTCTGAACTAGTGGAACAAAAAATTTTTTAAATTCAAATTTTTAAATATAGTTAAATCAAAGATTAAGCAGCAATATACCATTTTTGTTTCACATCTGAAATTGAATGATGATAGAGTTTTTGCATAAGGTCTCATATGACCCTTTTTAAATAGAAATTCGATTAGTTACAAGAAGTTTATAAAAAAAAGGGAGGCTCCACCAGATATGGCAGCAATAATTCAATTTTGGTCTGATCTGTAGATTTAAAAATCATATAGAGATGGATTCTGATGAGAAAACTTTTAAAAATACAAGTTGGAAAGTGAGGATTGGGCAGCTCCACCAATAATATTACAATTCATTCATTTTTGTCTGATCTGAAGATATATAAAGAAGGAGCACCAGACCAGATATTTTAGCAATTTTTAAATGATAAAGGATGAATGGTAGATTTATAAATGTATTCCAAGATGGATTCTGATGAGAAAAACTTTGGCGGTGGGAAAGTAAAGTCTTGATTCTAGGTGAGGACCAATAACATTACATTCTTTTGATTTTGTTGAGAATCTCAAGATATATAACAGGAGCACCAGACCAGATATGGCAGCAATATTCAATTTTGGTCTGAATGGTAGATTTATAAATGTACAAGATGGATTCTGATGAAAAAACTTTTTTAGCGGTGGGAAAGTAAAGTCTTGATTCTAGGTGAGGACCAATAACATTACATTCATTTGATTTTGTTGAGAATCTCAAGATATATAACAGGAGCACCAGACCAGATATGGCAGCAATATTCAATGCACGGATGAATGGTAGATTTATAAATGTAAAAGATGGATTCTGATGAGAAAAAACTTTGGCGGTGGGAAAAAGTAAAGTCTTGATTCTAGGTGAGGACCAATAACATTACATTCATTTGATTTTGTGGAGAATCTCAAGATATATAACAGAGCACCAGACCAGATATGGGCAGCAATATTCAATGCACGGATGAATGGTAGATTTATAAATGTACAAGATGGATTCTGATGAGAAAAACTTTGGCGGTGGGAAAGATAAAGTCTTGATTCTAGGTGAGGACCAATAACATTACATTCATTTGATTTTGTGGAGAATCTCAAGATAAATAACATTAGCACCAGACCAGATATGGCAGCAATATTCAATTTTTGGATGAATGGTAGATTTATAAATGTAAAGATGGATTCTGATGAGAAAAAACTTTTGGTGGGAAAAATAAAGTTTTGATTCTAGGTGAGGACCAATAACATTAAGTTCTTTTGATTTTGTTCAGAATCTCAAGATATATAAAGGAGCACCAGACCAGATATGGCAGCAATATTCAATGCATGATGAATGGTAGATTTATAAATGTACAATGGATTCTGATGAAAAAACTTTGGCGGTGGGAAAGTAAAGTCTTGATTCTAGGTGAGGACCAATAACATTACATTCATTTGATTTTGTTGGAGAATCTCAAGATATATAACATAGAGCACCAGACCAGATATGGCAGCAATATTCAATGCAAGGATGAATGGTAGATTTATAAATGTACAAGATGGATTCTGATGAGAAAAAACTTTGGACCAGAAAGTGGCAGCTTGATTCTAGGTGAGGACCAATAACATTACATGGTTTGATTTTGTGAGAATCTCAAGATATATAACAGGACACCAGACCAGATATGGCAGCAATATTCAATGCACGGATGAATGGTAGATTTATAAATGTACAAGATGGATTCTGATGAGAAAACTTTTTTGCGGTCTGAAAGTGAAGTCTTGATTCTAGGTGAGGACCAATAACATTACATTCATTTTTAAAGTGTGGAGAATCTCAAAGTATATAACAGGGCAGCACCAGACCAGATATGGCAGCAATATTCAATTTTGCATCTGATGAATGGTCTAAATGTACATCTGGATTCTGAAGTGATGAAAAAACTTTGGCGGGTGGGCAAGAGTGATTCTAGGTGAGGACCAATAACATTACATTCATTTGATTTTGAAAGAATCTCAAGATATATAACAGGAGCACCAGACCAGATATGGCAGCAATATTCAATGCACCATTTTTGAATGATCTGATTTATAAATGTAGAAGATGGATTCTGATGAGAAAAACTTTGGCGGTGGGAAAAGCTAAAGTCTTGATTCTAGGTGAGGACCAATAACATTAATATTCATTTTTGATTTTGTCTGAGAATCTCAAGATATATAACAGGAGCACCAGACCAGATATGGCAGCAATATTCAATGCATGGATGAATGGTAGATTTATAAATGTACAAGATGGATTCTGATGAGCAAACACTTTGGCGGTTGGTCTGATCTGATTCTTGTAAAGATAGAGCATTAGGCATAACATTACATTCATTTGAAGGAGTCAATCTCAAGATATATAACTTTTGGCAGCAAAATATTCAATGGAAAGATGAATTGGTAGATTTATAAATGTACAAGATGGATTCAATGAGAAAAACTTTGGTCTGATCTGAAAAGTCTTGTAAAGATTCTAGGTGAGGACCAATAACATTCATTCATTTTTTAAAGTGTGAGAATCTCAAAGTATAGGATTGGAGCAGCCCAGACCAGATATGGCAGCAATATTCAATTTTTGGATGAATGATCTAAATGACAAGATGGATTTTGAAAGTAAAAAACTTTGGCGGTGGGAAAGGGCAGTCTTGATTCTAGATGAGGACCAATAACATTTTTGGTCTGATTTGATTTTGTTAGAGAGAATCTCAAAAGATATATAAAGTGAGGAGCACCAGACCAGATATGGCAGCAATATTCAATCTGCACTCTTGGATGAATGGTAGGATAAAGCTGGAAAGATGGATTCTGATCCAGACCAGATATGGCAGCAATACACCATTTTTTTGGTCTGATCTGACTCTTGAAAGATTACATCTTTGGCATTTTTGGGAGAATTTAAATATATAAGCTGGAAAGGAGGATTGGGCAGACCCAGATATGGCAGTATTTTTTGCAGGATGAATTTTTAAAAATGATACAATGGATGGAAAGTGAAACAAGTGGTGGGAAAGGATTGGGCAGCTCCAGACCAGATATGGCAGCAATCATTTTTGATTTTGTAAAGATGGTCTGATCTATAACTTGTAAAGACCAGATATGGCAGCAATAAGGAATGCAGGATGAATTTTTTAAAATGATACAAGATGGAAAGTGAGGATTTGGGCAGCTCCAGTCCAGATATGGCAGCACCACACCATTTTTGGTCTGATCTGATATCTTGTAAAGATAGAGGCAGGGCAATATTCAATGCAGGATGAATGGTACTTTTATAAAGTGATACAAGATGGATTCTGATGAGAAAAACTTTTTCAGTCCAAAGATAAAGGGCATAAGGAGTTGATTTTTAAAGTGGTGAGGACCAATAACATTACATTTTTTTTGTTTGATCTGACTCTTGTAAATATAGAGCAGGACCATAAGGAGTCAGGTATTTTTTAAAGTGATACAAGATGAAAGTGAGGATTTATAAATGTCCAGATGGATATGGCAGCAAACACCATTTTTGGTCTGATCTGACTCTTGTAAAGATAGAGCAGGGCATAAGGAGTCAGGTACTTTTTTTTTAAAGTGATACAAGCTGGAAAGTGAGGATTGGGCAGCTCCAGACCAGATATGGCAGCAATACAATGCACATTTTGGTCTGATCTGACTCTTGTAAAGATAGAGCAGGGCAAAACTTTGGCGGAGTCAGGTACTTTTTCTAAAGTGATACAAGCTGGAAAGTGAGGATTTTGGGCAGCTCCAAGATATATATGGCAGCAATACACCATTTTTGATCTGACTGAATGGACTTTATGAAGATAGATTTATAAATGTAAAGATGGATTCTGATGAGAAAAACTTTGGCAGCAATACATTTTTTTTGGTCTGATCTGACTTCTAGGTGATAGAGCAATAATAAGGAGTCAGGTTTTTTAATTGATTTTGTTGAGAATCTGAAGATATATAACAGGGCAGCACCAGACCAGATATGGCAGCAATATTCAATTTTTTGGATGATCTGGTACTCTTTAAAGATAGAGCAAGATGGAAGAGTCAGGTAAAAAGTTTGGAGGAAAGCAGCTCCAGCCCAGATATGGCACCAATACACCATTTTTGGTCTGATCTGACTCTTGTAAAGAAAGATAGAAACAGGGCACCAGACCAGATATGGCAGTAATATTCAATGCAGCAATGAATGGTAGATTTATAAATGTACAAGATGGATTCTGATGAGAAAAAAGTGATTGGCAGGGGAAAGTGAGGATTGATTCAGCTCCAGCCAGATATGGCAGAATATGATCTGACTAGCAATACACCATTTTTTTAAATGATCAAGCTGATCTGAATGGTAAAGATAGAGAAAGATAAAAATTCTAGGTAGGGCAAAGGAGTCAGGTACTTTTAAAAATGATACAAGCTGGAAAGTGAGGATTGGGCAGCAATAGACCAGATATGGCAGCAATACACCATTTTGGTCTGATCTGACTCTGGTAAAGATAGAGCAGGGCATAAGGAGTCAGGTACTTTTAAATACAAGCATAAAAGAGGATTGGAAAGTGAGGATTGGGCAGCTCCAGACCAGATATGGCAAAAATTTTTGGTCTGATCTGACTTTGTAAAGATAGAGCAGGACATAAGGAGTCAGGTTACATTTTTAAAGTGATACAAGATATAAAGTGAGGAAGCTCCAGACCAGATATGGCAGCAATATTTTTTGTCTGATCTGACTCTTGGAAAATGAGTAGGGCATAAATGAGTCAGATACACCTGATGAAAGTGAAACAAGGTCTGAAAGTGAGGATTGATTCTAGGTGAGACCAGATATGGCAGGCACATTTTTTTTGGTCTGATCTGACTCTTGTAAATATAGAGCAGGGCATAAGGAGTTTTTTAAAGTGATACAAGATGGAAAGTGAGGATTGGGCAGCTCCAGCCCAGATATGGCAGCAATACATCATTTTTGGTCTGATCTGACTCTTGTAAAGATAGAGCAGGGCATAAGGAGTCAGGTACTTTTTAAAGTGATACAAGCTGGAAAGTGAGGATTGGGCAGCTCCAGCCCAGATATGGCAGCAATACACCATTTTTGGTCTGATCTGACTTTTGTAAAGATAGAGCAGGGCATATATATATACAGGAAAGCACCAGACCCAGCCAGATATGGCAGCAATTTTCAAAGTGAATACAAGTTTTTAAAATGTACAGGATGGAGGGGGCAGCTCCAGAAAAATATGGCAGCAATACACCATTTTTGGTCTGATCTGACTCTTGTAAAGATAGAGCAGGGATTTAAGGAGTCAGGTATATTTTAAAATACATACAAGATATGGAAAGGATGAGGATTTTTTTGGTCTGATCTGATGGATTCAGAGAAAAACTCCAGCCCAGATATTGGGCAGCTCCAGCAATATGGCACATTACATTTTTTTGTCTGATCTGACTCTTGTAAAGATAGAGCAGGGCATAAGGAGTCAGGTACTTTTTAAAATGATACAAGCTGGAAAGTGAGGATTGGGCAGCTCCAGATGGATATGGCAGCAATACACCATTTTTTTGGTCTGATCTGACTCTTGTAAAGATAGAGCAGGGACATAAGGAGTCAGGTACTTTTTAAAGTGATACAAGCTGAAAAGTGAGGATTGGGCAGCTCCAGACCAGATATGGCAGCAATACACCATTTTTGGTCTGATCTGACTCTTTATAAAGATAGAGCAGGGCATTAAGGAGTCAGGTACTTTTTAAAGTGATACAAGCTGAAAGTGAGGATTGGGCAGCTCCAGAGGATATGGCAGCAATAGATTTTTTTGGTCTGATCTGATCTTGTAAAGATAGAGCAGTCAGGTACAGATTAAAGTGATACAAGCACGAAAATGAGGATTGGGCTGCTCCAGTCCAGATATGGCAGCAATAGATCTGATCTGACTCTTGTAAAGATAGAGCAGGGCATAAGGAGTCAGGTACTTTTTAAAGTGATACAAGCTGGAAAGTGAGGATTGGGCAGCTCCAGACCAGATATGGCAGCAATACACCATTTTTGGTCTGATCTGACTCTTGTAAAGATAGAGCAGGGATAAGGAGTCAGGTACTTTTTAAAGTGATACAAGCTGGAAAGTGAGGATTGGGCAGCTCCAGACCAGATATGGCAGCAATACACCATTTTTGGTCTGATCTGACTCTTGTAAAGATAGAGCAGGGCATAAGTCTATCAGGTACTTTTTAAATGATACAAGCTGGAAAGTGAGGATTGGGCAGCTCCAGCCCAGATATGGCAGCAATACACCATTTTTGGTCTGATCTGACTCTTGTAAAGATAGAGCAGGGGGCATAAGGAGTCAGGTACTTTTTAAAGTGATACAAGCTGGAAAAGTGAGGATTGGGCAGCTCCAGACCAGATATGGCAGCAATACACCATTTTTGGTCTGATCTGACTCTTGTAAAGATAGAGCAGGGCATAAGGAGTCAGGTACTTTTTAAAGTGATACAAGCTGGAAAGTGAGGATTGGGCAGCTCCAGACCAGATATGGCAGCAATACACCATTTTTGGTCTGATCTGACTCTTGTAAAGATAGAGCAGGGCATAAGGAGTCAGGTACTTTTTAAAGTGATACAAATAACACCATTTTGGTTGCTGATCTTTTGTAAAAGAGTGATGGATTGGGGGCAGCTCCAGACCAGATATGGCAGCAATGGTAGCATTTTTTGGTCTGATCTGACTCTTGTAAAGATAGAGCAGGGAGTCATAAAAGTGATACAAGTTCTAAGTAGGATTTAAAGATGATACAATTTTTGGTCTGATGGAAAGTGAGGATTGGGAGTCAGCTCCAGACCAGATATGGCAGCAATATGGCAGTAATACATTTTTGGTCTGATCTGACTCTTGTAAAGATAGAGCAGGGCATAAGGAGTCAGGTACTTTTTAAAGTGATACAAGCTGGAAAGTGAGGATTGGGCAGCTCCAGCCCAGATATGGCAGCAATACATCATTTTTGGTCTGATCTGACTCTTGTAAAGATAGAGCAGGGCATAAGGAGTCAGGTACTTTTTAAAGTGATACAAGATGGAAAGTGAGGATTGGGCAGCTCCAGACCAGATATGGCAGCAATACACCATTTTTTGGTCTGATCTGACTCTTGTAAAGATAGAGCAGGGCATAAGGAGTCAGGTACTTTTTAAAGTGATACAAGATGGAAAGTGAGGATTGGGCAGCTCCAGACCAGATATGGCAGCAATACACCATTTTTGGTCTGATCTGACTCTTGTAAAAGATAGAGCAGGGCATAAGGAGTCAGGTACTTTTTAAAGTGATACAAGCTGGAAAGTGAGGATTGGGCAGCTCCAGAAGATATGGCAGCAATACACCATTTTTGGTCTGATCTGATTTGTAAAAGATAGAGCAGGGCATAAGGAGTCAGGTACTTTTTTAAAGTGATACAAGCTGGAAAGTGAGGATTGGGCAGCTCCAGCCAGATATGGCAGCAATAACCATTTTTTTGGTCTGATCTGACTCTTGTAAAAAGATAGAGCAGGGCATAAGGAGTCAGGTACTTTTTAAAGTGATACAAGCTGGAAAGTGAGGATTGGGCAGCTCCAGCCCAGATATGGCAGCAATACACATTTTTGGTCTGATCTGACTCTTGTAAAGATATAGAACAGGGCATAAGGAGTCAGGTACTTTTTCAAGTGATACAAGCTGGAAAGTTTTAAATGGGCAGCTCCAGCCCAGATATGGCAGCAATACAATTTTTGGTTTGATCTGATCTGACTCTTGTAAAGATAGAGCAGGGCATAAGGAGTCAGGTTTTTAAAGTGATACAAGCTGGAAAGTGAGGATTGGGCAGCTCCAGACCAGATATGGCAGCAATACACCATTTTTGGTCTGATCTGACTCTTGTAAAAATAGAGCAGGGCATAAGGAGTCAGGTACTTTTTAAAAAGTGATACAAGCTGGAAAGTGAGGATTGGGCAGCTCCAGCCCAGATATGGCAGCAATACACCATTTTTGGTCTGATCTGACTCTTGTAAAGATAGAGCAGGGCATAAGGAGTCAGGTACTTTTTTTAAAGTGATACAAGCTGGAAAGTGAGGATTGGGCAGCTCCAGACCAGATATGGCAGCAATACACCATTTTTGGTCTGATCTGACTCTTGTAAAGATAGAGCAGGGCATAAGGAGTCAGGTACTTTTTAAAAAGTGATACAAGCTGGAAAGTGAGGATTGGGCAGCTCCAGACCAGATATGGCAGCAATACACCATTTTTGGTCTGATCTGACTTATTGTAAAGATAGAGCAGGGCATAAGGAGTCAGGTACTTTTTAAAGTGATACAAGCTGGAAAGTGAGGATTGGGCAGCTCCAGACCAGATATGGCAGCAATACACCATTTTTGGATGATCTGACTCTTGTAAAGATAGAGCAGGGCATAAGGAGTCAGGTACTTTTTTAAAGTGATACAAGCTGGAAATGGAAAGTGAGGATTGGGCAGCTCCAGACCAGATATGGCAGCAATACACCATTTTTGGTCTGATCTGACTCTTGTAAAGATAGAGCAGGGCATAAGGAGTCAGGTACTTTTTTAAAGTGATACAAGCTGGAAAGTGAGGATTGGGCAGCTCCAGACCAGATATGGCAGCAATACACCATTTTTTTGGTCTGATCTGACTCTTGTAAAGATAGAGCAGGGCATAAGGAGTCAGGTACTTTTTAAAAAGTGATACAAAGAGGAATGGAAAGTGAGGATTTTTAACAGCTCCAGACCAGATATATGCAGCAATACACCATTTTGGTCTGATCTGACTCTTGTAAAGAAAGAGCTGATCTGGCATAAGGAGTCAGGTACTTTTTAAAGTGATACAAGCTGGAAAGTGAGGATTGGGCAGCTCCAGACCAGATATGGCAGCAATACACCATTTTTTTGGTCTGATCTGACTCTTGTAAAGATAGAGCAGGGCATAAGGAGTCAGGTACTTTTTAAAGTGATACAAGCTGGAAAGTGAGGATTGGGCAGCTCCAGCCCAGATATGGCAGCAATACACCATTTTTGGTCTCATCTGACTCTTGTAAATATAGAGCAGGGCATAAGGAGTCAGGTACTTTTTAAAGTGATACACACTGGAAAGTGAGGATTGGGCAGCTCCAGCCCAGATATGGCAGCAATACACCATTTTTGGTCTGATCTGACTCTTGTAAAGATAGAGCAGGGCATAAGGAGTCAGGTACTTTTTAAAGTGATACAAGCTGGAAAGTGAGGATTGGGCAGCTCCAGCCCAGATATGGCAGCAATACACCATTTTTGGTCTGATCTGACTCTTGTAAAGATAGAGCAGGGCATAAGGGGTCAGGTATTTTTTAAAGTGATACAAGATGGAAAATGAGGATTGGGCAGCTCCAGCCCAGATATGGCAGCAATACACCATTTTTGGTCTGATCTGACTCTTGTAAATATAGAGCAGGGCATAAGGAGTCAGGTACTTTTTAAAGTGATACAAGCTGGAAAGTGAGGATTGGGCAGCTCCAGTGATACAGATATGGCAGCAATACACCATTTTTGGTCTGATCTGACTCTTGTAAATATAGAGCAGGGCATAAGGAGTCAGGTACTTTTTAAAGTGATACAAGCTGGAAAGTGAGGATTGGGCAGCTCCAGCCCAGATATGGCAGCAATACACCATTTTTGGTCTGATCTGACTCTTGTAAAGATAGAGCAGGGCATAAGGAGTCAGGTACTTTTTAAAGTGATACAAGCTGGAAAGTGAGGATTGGGCAGCTCCAGCCCAGATATGGCAGCAATACATCATTTTTGGTCTGATCTGACTCTTGTAAATATAGAGCAGGGCATAAGGAGTCAGGTACTTTTTAAAGATGATACAAGCTGGAAAGTGAGGATTGGGCAGCTCCAGCCCAGATATGGCAGCAATACACCATTTTTGGTCTGATCTGACTCTTAAAGATAGAAAGATAGAGCAGGGCATAAGGAGTCAGGTACTTTTTAAAGTGATACAAGCTGGAAAGTGAGGATTGGGCAGCTCCAGACCAGATATGGCAGCAATACACCATTTTTGGTCTGATCTGTCTGATCTAGAGCAGGGCATTGGTAAAAGTGATACAAGCTGGAAAAGTGAGGATTGGGCAGCTCCAGCCCAGATATGGCAGCAATACACCATTTTTTTGGTCTGATCTGACTCTTTAAAATAGAGAGCAGGGCATAAGGAGTCAGGTTTTTTAAAGTGATACAAGCTGAAAAAGTGAGGATTGGGCAGCTCCAGCCCAGATATGGCAGCAATACACCATTTTGGTCTGATCTGAGATCTTGTAAAAAGATACAAGCAGAAAGCAGGGCATAAGGAGTCAGGTACTTTTAAAGTGATACAAGCTGGAAAGTGAGGATTGGGCAGCTCCAGCCCAGATATGGCAGCAATACACCATTTTTTGGTCTGATCTGACTCTTGTAAAGATAGAGCAGGGCATAAGGAGTCAGGTACTTTTTAAAGTGATACAAGCTGGAAAGTGAGGATTGGGCAGCTCCAGACCATATATGGCAGCAATACACCATTTTTGGTCTGATCTGACTCTTGTAAAAAAGATAGAGCAGGCATAAGGAGTCAGGTACTTTTTTAAAGTGATACAAGCTGGAAAGTGAGGATTGGGCAGCTCCAGACCAGATATGGCAGCAATACACCATTTTTTTATCTGATCTGACTCTTGTAAATATAGAGCAGGGCATAAGGAGTCAGGTACTTTTTAAAGTGATACAAGGTGGAAAGTGAGGATTGGGCAGCTCCATTCCAGATATGGCAGCAATACACCATTTTTGGTCTGATCTGACTCTTGTAAATATAGAGCAGGGCATAAGGAGTCAGGTACTTTTTAAAGTGACTTTTTGGAAAGTGATACAAGCTGGAAAGTGAGGATTTTTTTGGCAGCTCCAGCCCAGATATGGCAGCAATACACCATTTTTGGGTCTGATTTTGACTCTGACTGTAAAGATAGAGCAGGGGTATAAGGAGTCAGGTACTTTTTAAAGTGATACAAGCTGGAAAGTGAGGATTGGGCAGCTCCAGACCAGATATGGCAGCAATAATACACCATTTTTTTCAGTCTGATCTGACTCTTGTAAAGATAGAGCAGGGCATAAGGAGTCAGGTACTTTTTAAAGATACAAGCTGGAAAAGTGAGGATTGGGCAGCTCCAGACCAGATATGGCAGCAATACACCATTTTTCTGGTCTGATCTGACTCTTGTAAAGATAGAGCAGGGCATAAGGAGTCAGGTACTTTTTAAAGTGATACAAGCTGGAAAGTGAGGATTGGGCAGCTCCAGACCAGATATGGCAGCAATATTCAATACACCATTTTTGGTCTGATCTGACTCTTGTAAAGATAGAGCAGGGCATAAGGAGTCAGGTACTTTTTAAAGTGATACAAGCTGGAAAGTGAGGATTGGGCAGCTCCAGACCAGATATGGCAGCAATACACCATTTTTGGTCTGATCTGACTCTTGTAAAGATAGAGCAGGGCATAAGGAGTCAGGTACTTTTTAAAAGTGTGATACAAGCTGGAAAGTGAGGATTGGGCAGCTCCAGCCCAGATATGGGCAGCAATACACCATTTTTGGTCTGATCTGACTCTTGTAAAGATAGAGCAGGGCATAAGGAGTCAGGTACTTTTTAAAGTGATACAAGCTGGAAAGTGAGGATTGGGCAGCTCCAGCCCAGATATGGCAGCAATACACCATTTTTGGTCTGATCTGACTCTTGTAAAGATAGAGCAGGGCATAAGGAGTCAGGTACTTTTTAAAGTGATACAAGCTGGAAAGTGAGGATTGGGCAGCTCCAGCCCAGATATGGCAGCAATACACCATTTTTTTGGTCTGATCTGACTCTTGTAAAGATAGAGCAGGGCATAAGGAGTCAGGTACTTTTTAAAATGATACAAGCTGGAAAGTGAGGATTGGGCAGCTCCAGACCAGATATGGCAGCAATACACCATTTTTGGTCTGATCTGACTCTTGTAAAAGATAGAGCAGGGCATAAGGAGTCAGGTACTTTTTAAAAGTGATACAAGCTGGAAAGTGAGGATTGGGCAGCTCCAGCCCCAGATATGGCAGCAATAATACACCATTTTTGGTCTGATCTGACTCTTGTAAAGATAGAGCAGGGCATAAGGAGTCAGGTACTTTTTAAAGTGATACAAGCTGGAAAGTGAGGGGATTGGGCAGCTCCAGCCCAGATATGGCAGCAATACACCATTTTTTGGTCTGATCTGATCTTGAAAGATTGTAAAGATAGAAAGGGCATAAGGGTGTCAGGTACTTTTTTGGTCTGAAAAAGTGATACAAAGCTGGAAAGTGAGGATTGGGCAGCTCCAGACCAGATATGGCAGCAATACACCATTTTTGGTCTGATCTGACTCTTGTAAAGATAGAGCAGGGCATAAGGAGTCAGGTACTTTTTAAAGTGATACAAGCTGGAAAGTGAGGATTGGGCAGCTCCAGCCCAGATATGGCAGCAATACACCATTTTTTTGTCTGATCTGACTCTTGTAAAGATAGAGAGCAGGGCATAAGGAGTCAGGTACTTTTTAAAGTGATACAAGCTGGAAAGTGAGGATTGGGCAGCTCCAGACCAGATATGGCAGCAATACACCATTTTTGGTCTGATCTGACTCTTGTAAAGATAGAGCAGGGCATAAGCAGTCAGGTACTTTTTAAAGTGATACAAGCTATATGGAAAGTGAGGATTGGGCAGCTCCAGCCCAGATATGGCAGCAATACACCATTTTTGGTCTGATCTGACTCTTGTAAAGATAGAGCAGGGCATAAGGTGTCAGGTACTTTTTAAAGTGATACAAGCTGGAAAGTGAGGATTGGGCAGCTCCAGACCAGATATGGCAGCAATACACCATTTTTGGTCTGATCTGACTCTTGTAAAAGATAGAGAGCAGGGCATAAGCAGTCAGGTACTTTTTAAAGTGATACAAGCTGGAAAGTGAGGATTGGGCAGCTCCAGCCCAGATATGGCAGGAATGCACCATTTTTGTCTGATCTGACTCTTGTAAAGATAGAGCAGGGCATAAGGAGTCAGGTACTTTTTAAAGTGATACAAGCTGGAAAGTGAGGATTGGGCAGCTCCAGACCAGATATGGCAGCAATACACCATTTTTGGTCTGATCTGACTCTTGTAAAGATAGAGCAGGGCATAAGGAGTCAGGTACTTTTTAAAGTGATACAAGCTGGAAAGTGAGGATTGGGCAGCTCCAGCCCAGATATGGCAGCAATGCTCCATTTTTGGTCTGATCTGACTCTTGTAAAGATAGAGCAGGGCATAAGCAGTCAGGTACTTTTTAAAGTGATACAAGCTGGAAAGTGAGGATTGGGCAGCTCCAGCCCAGATATGTCAGCAATTACAATTTTTGGTCTGATCTGACACTTGTAAAGATAGAGATGGATTCTGATGATCAGGTACTTTTTAAAGTGATACAAGGACATAGGAGGGCATTCAGGATATTTTTTTTGGTCTGATCTGAAAAGATAGAGCAGGATACAAGTGGTGGAAAAGATGGATACAAGAAAGGAGGATTGGGCAGCTCCAGACCAGATATGGCAGCAATACACCATTTTTTTGGTCTGATCTGCTTGTGTAAAAAATAGAGCAGGGCATAAGGAGTCAGGTACTTTTTTTAAAATGATACAAGCTGGAAAGTGAGGATTGGGCAGCTCCAGCCCAGATATGGCAGCAATACACCATTTTGGTCTGATCTGATCTTTGACTGAAGAAGATATGGGGAAGGAGTCAGGTATTTTAAAGTGATACAAGATGGAAAAGTGAGATTGGGGCAGCTCCAGCCCAGATATGGCAGCAATACACCATTTTTGGTCTGATCTGACTCTTGTAAAGATAGAGCAGGGCATAAGGAAAGGTAAAAGTGATACAAGCTGATTCTGAGGTTGAGGACTCAATAATATGGCATTCTACACCATTTTTGGTCTGATCTGACTCTTGTAAAGATAGATATTAAAGCAGCTCCAGACCAGATATGGCAGCAATATGGCAGCAATACATTTTTTGGTCTGATCTGAATTGTAAAAAAGATAGAGCAGGGCATAAGGAGTCAGGTACTTTTTAAAGTGATACAAGCTGGAAAGTGAGGATTGGGCAGCTCCAGCCCAGATATGGCAGCAATACACCATTTTTGGTCTGATCTGACTCTTGTAAAGATAGAGCAGGGCATAAGGAGTCAGGTACTTTTAAAAGTGATACAAGCTGGAAAGTGAGGATTGGGCAGCTCCAGCCCAGATATATGGCAGCAATACACCATTTTTGGTCTGATCTGACTCTTGTAAAGATAGAGCAGGGCATAAGGAGTCAGGTACTTTTTAAAGTTTGGAAAGTAATTGGGCAGCTCCAGACCAGATATGATACAATGCCATTTTTGGTCTGATCTGACTCTTGTAAAAGATAGAAAAGGGCATGGAAGGTACTTTTTCTAGGTGATACAAGAAAGTGAGGATTGGGCAGCTCCAGATAGATATGGCAGCAATACACCATTTTGGTCTGATCTGACTCTTGATGAATGGTAGAGCAGGGCATAAATGTCATTTTTTTCTGATCAAAAACTTTAAGTGAGGATTGACTCCAGATTCAGATATGGCAAATACATTACATTCAGAGCAGGTCTGATCTGACTCTTGTAAAGATAGAGGAGGGCATAAGGAGTCAGGTACTTTTTAAAGTGATACAAGCTGGAAAGTGAGGATTGGGCAGCTCCAGCCCAGATATGGCAGCAATACACCATTTTTTGGTCTGATCTGACTCTTGTAAAGATAGAGCAGGGCATAAGGAGTCAGGTACTTTTTAAAAAAGTGATACAAGCTGGAAAGTGAGGATTGGGCAGCTCCAGCCCAGATATGGCAGCAATACACCATTTTTGGTCTGATCTGACTCTTGTAAAAAAAACTAGAGCAGGGCATAAGGAGTCAGGTACTTTTTAAAAATAGATACAAGCTGGAAAGTGAGGATTGGGCAGCTCCAGAATCCAGATATGGCAGCAATACACCATTTTTGGTCTGATCTGACTCTTGTAAAGATAGAGCAGGGCATAAGGAGTCAGGGGACTTTTTAAAGTGATACAAGCTGGAAAGTGAGGATTGGGCAGCTCCAGACCAGATATGGCAGCAATACACCATTTTTGGTCTGATCTGACTCTTGTAAAGATAGAGCAGGGCATAAGGAGTCAGGTACTTTTTTAAGTGATACAAGCTGGAAAGTGAGGATTGGGCAGCTCCAGACCAGATATGGCAGCAATACACCATTCATTTGGTTTTGTTGATTTTTGGTCTGATCTGACTCTTGTAAAGATAGAGCAGGGGATAAGGAGTCAGGTACTTTTTTTTCTAGGTGATACAAGCTGGAAAAGTGAGGATTGGGCAGCTCCAGACCAGATATGGCAATATTCAATACACCATTTTTGGTCTGATCTGACTCTTGTAAAGATAGAGCAGGGCATAAGGAGTCAGGTACTTTTTAAAGTGATACAAGAGGAAAGTGAGGATTGGGCAGCTCCAGACCTCAAAATGATATGGCAGGGCAATACACCATTTTTGGTCTGATCTGACTCTTGTAAATGCATAGATGAATTTTTTGGTGAGGGCATAAATGTAGAGTCAAGATGGATTCAGGTACTTTTTAAAAGATGACAAAGCTGGAAAGTGAGGATTGGGCAGCTCCAGACCAGATATGGCAGCAATACACCATTTTTTTGGTCTGATCTGACTCTTGTAAAAGATAGAGCAGGGCATAAGGAGTCAGGTACTTTTTAAATGATACAAGCTGGAAAAAGAGGGATTGGGCAGCTCCAGCCCAGATATGGCAGCAATAATAACACCATTTTTGGTCTGATCTGACTCTTGTAAAAAGATAGAGCAGGGCATAAAGGAGTCAGGTACTTTTTTAAATATACAAGCTGATGAAAGTGAGGATTGGGCAGCTCCAGATGGATATGGCAGCAATACACCATTTTTGGTCTGATCTGACTCTTGTAAAAGGTAGGAGCAGGGCATAAGGAGTCAGGTACTTTTTAAAGTGATACAAGATGAAAACAGGATTGGGCAGCTCCAGACCAGATATGGCAGCAATACACCATTTTGGTCTGATCTGACTTTGTAAAGATAGAGCAGGATTCTAATGAGTCAGGTACTTTTTAAAGTGATACAAGCTGGAAAGTGAGGATTGGGCAGCTCCAGCCCAGATATGGCAGCAATTTTTTTGGTCTGATCTGACTCTTGTAAAAAGATAGAGCAGGGCATAAGGAGTCAGGTACTTTTTAAAAAGTGATACAAGCTGGAAAGTGAGGATTGGGCAGCTCCAGACCAGATATGGCAGCAATACACCATTTTTGGTCTGATCTGACTCTTGTAAATATAGATAGAGCAGGGCATAAGGAGTCAGGTACTTTTTAAAGATACAAGCTGGAAAGTGAGGATTGGGCAGCTCCAGATTCAGATATGGCAGCAATAACACCATTTTTGGTCTGATCTGACTCTTGTAAAAGATAGACCAGATAGAGCAGGGCATTCAATGGAGATCAATGGTACTTTTAAAATGATACAAGATGGAAAGTGAGGATTTGGCAGCTCCAGCCCATTCTAGGTGGCAGCAATAACCATTTTTTTGTCTGATCTGACTCTTGTAAAAATAGACCAGATAGGGCATAAGGAGTCAGGATACTTTTTTAAAATGATACAAGATGGAAAGTGAGGATTTGGGCAGCTCAGACCAGATATGGCAGCAATACACCATTTTTGGTCTGATCTGACTCTTGTAAAACAGATAGAGCAGGGCATAAGGAGTCAGGTACTTTTTAAAGTGATACAAGCTGGAAAGTGAGGATTGGGCAGCTCCAGACCAGATATGGCAGCAATACACCATTTTTTGGTCTGATCTGACTCTTGTAAAGATAGAGCAGGGCATAAGGAGTCAGGTACTTTTTAAAATGATACAAGATGGAAGCTGGAAAGTGAGGATTGGGCAAAGACCAGATATGGCAGCAATACACCATTTTTGGTCTGATCTGACTCTTGTAAAGATAGAGCAGGGCATAAGGATTTCAGGTACTTTTTAAAATGATACAAGATATAAACAGGAGGATTGGGACCAGCTCCAGCAGCAATATTCAATGCAGCAATGAATGGTAGATTTTTAAATGTACAAGATGGATTCTTGTAAAGATAAACAGGGGTGGGAAAGTAAAGTCTTGATTTTTAAAGACCATACAAGCTGGAAAGTTTGGATTGGGCAGCTCAAGATAGATATGGCAGCAATACACCATTTTTGGTCTGATCTGATTCTTGTAAAGATGAATGGTAGGGCATAAATGTCAAGATGGATTCTTGAGAAAACTTTGGCGGTCAAAGGTAAAGTAGAAGTCGTGATTCTAGGTGAGGACCAATAACATTACATTTTTTTGGATTTTGAAAGTGAGAATCTCAAGATATATAAATACACCACCAGACCAGATGATCTGACTATTCAAAAAATGCAGGGATGAATGGTAGAGGTTTTTTAAAGTGATACAAGATGGATTCTGATGAGGGCAAAGCTTGGCAGGAATACACCATTTTGATTCTATCTGAGGAAAGATAGATTACATAAGGAGTCAGGTTTTTTTTTTTGTGAGGATTGGGCAATGACCAAGATATATATAACAGGATTTTGGTCTGATCAGATCTTGTAAATATTCAATGCAGGGATGAATCAGGTACTTTTAAAAATGATACAAGATGGAAAGTGAGGATTGGGCAAAACTTGGCGGATATGGGAAAGTAAAAGTCATTTTTGGTCTGATTCTAGGTGAGGACCAATAGACATTACATTCATTTGATTTTTTTAAATGATACAAGATATATAACAGGGCAGCACCAGACCAGATATGGCAGCAATATTCAATGCACGGATGAATTTTTTATAAATGTACATCTGAATGAAAAAACTAGAGCAATGCATAAGGATGGATTCTTAAAGTGATACAAGCTGGAAAGTGAGGATTGGGCAGCTCCAGACCAGATATGGCAGCAATACACCATTTTTGGTCTGATCTGACTCTTAAATGTAAAGATAGAGCAGGGCATAATGAATGGTAGTTTAGGTACTTTTTAAATTGATACAAAAACTGGAAAAAGTGAGGATTCTAGGGAGGACCAATCATTACATTCCAGATTTGGCAGAATACAAGATTTTTGGTCTGATCTGACCAGATTGTAAAAGATATTCAATGCATAAGATGAATGGTAGATTTATAAATGATACAAGATGGAAAGTGATGGATTGGGCAGTGGGAAAGTAAAGATATTCTAGGTGAGGACAATAACATTACATTTTTGGTTTTGATCTGAATCTTGTAAATATAACAGGGCACCAGACCAGATATTTTTAAATATTCAATGCACGGATGAATGGTAGATTTATAAATGTCCAAGATGGATTCTGATGGCAAAATTTGGCATTTTTTGGTCTGAAGTCTGATTCTTGAAAGACCAATAACATTACATTCTTTGGATTTTTTTAAATGATACAAGATATAAAACAGGATTGGGCAGCTCAGACCAGATATGGCAGCAATATTCAATTTTTGGATGAATGGTAGATTTATAAATGTACAAGATGGATTCTGATGAGGAAAACTTTTAAGTGGGAAAGTAAAAAGTTGATTCTAGGTGAGGACCAATAACATTACATTCATTTGATTTTGGTCTGAATCTCAAGATATATAACAGGAGCACCAGACCAGATATGGCAGCAATATTCAATGCACGGATGAATGGTAGATTTATAAATGTAAAGATGGATTCTGATGAGCAAAACTTTGGCGGTGGGAAAGCAATCGTGATTCTAGGTGAGGACCAATAACATTACATTCTTTGATTTTGTTGAAATCTCAAGATATATAACAGGAGCACCAGACCAGATATGGCAGCAATATTCAATGCACGGATGAATGGTTTTTTAAATGTACAAGATGGATTCTGATGAGAAAAAAAATTTGGCGGTGGGAAAGTAAAGTCTTGATTCTAGGTGAGGACCAATAACATTACATTCATTTTAATTTTACAAGCTGGAAATCTCAAGATTATAACAGAATCTGACCAGATATATAAAGATCTGCACCAGACCAGATATGGCAGTCAATTACTTTTCAAAGTGATATGGAAGAATGGAAAGTTTTATAAATGAAACAAGAGATATGGCAGCAATACACCATTTTTTTCTGATCTGATGAGCAGGGCCAAAATTTTGAATGGAAATTTATAAATGGGCAGGGAAGATATGGCAGCAAAACCATTTTTGGTCTGGGATCTGAAGTCTTGATTCTAGGTGAGGACCAATAACATTACATTTTTGGATTTTGTTGAGAATCTCAAGATATATAACAGGAGCACCAGACCAGATATGGCAGCAATATTCAATTTTTGGATGAATGGTAGATTTATAAATGTATAAGATGGATTCTGATGAGAAAAACTTTGGCGGTGGGAAAGGAAAGTCTTGATTCTAGGTGAGGACCAATAACATTACATTCAATGGATTTTTTTGAGAATCTCAAGATATATAACAGGAGCACTTGTAACCAGATATGGCAGCAATATTCAATGCACGGATGAATGGTAGATTTATAAATGTACAAGATGGATTCTGATGAGAAAAACTTTGGCGGTGGGAAAGTCCAAGTCCAGATTCTAGGTGAGGACCAATAACATTACATTCTTTTGGATTTTGTTGAGAATCTTGTAAAGATATATAACAGGAGCACCAGACCAGATATGGCAGCAATATTCAATGCACGGATGAATGGTAGATTTATAAATGTACAAGATGGATTCTGATGAGAAAAAACTTTGGCGGTGGGAAAGTAAAGTCTTGATTCTAGGTGAGGACCAATAACATTACATTCTTTTGGATTTTGTTGAGAATCTCAAGATATATAACAGGAGTCCAGACCAGATATGGCAGCAATATTCAATGCACGGATGAATGGTAGATTTATAAATGTACAAGATGGATTCTGATGAGAAAAACTTTTGGTCTGAAAGACTCTTGATTCTAGGTGAGGACCAATAACATTACATTCTTTGGATTTTGTTGAGAATCTCAAGATATATAACAGGAGCACCAGACCAGATATGGCAGCAATATTCAATTTTTGGATGAATGGTAGATTTTATAAATGTAGAAGATGGATTCTGATGAGGTAAACTTTTAAAGAACCAGGTGGGAAAGTGGAAAGTCGTGATTCTAGGTGAGGAAAGTGGGAAAGACCAATAAGAGTGAGCAATAACATTACATTCATTTTTTTGTTGAAAATCTCAAGATATATAAACAGGAGCACCAGACCAGATATGGCAGCAATATTCAATTTGGTCTGATCTGGATGAATGGTAGATTTATAAATGTACAAGATGGATTCTGATGAGAAAAAAACTTTGGCGGTGGGAAAATGTAAAGGTCTTGATTCTAGGTGAGGACCAATAACATTACATTCATTTGGATTTTGTTGAGAATCTCAAGATATATAACAGGAGCACCAGACCAGATATGGCAGCAATATTCAATGCACGGATGAATGGTAGATTTATAAATGTACAAGATGGATTCTGATGAGAAAAACTTTTAAAGTGGGAAAGTAAAAAGTCGTGATTCTAGGTGAGGACCAATAACATTACATTCTTTTGATTTTGTTGAGAATCTCAAGATATATAACAGGAGCACCAGACCAGATATGGCAGCAATATTCAATGCATGGATGAATGGTAGATTTATAAATGTACAAGATGGATTCTGATGAGAAAAAACTTTGGCGGTGGGAAAGTAAAGTCGTGATTCTAGGTGAGGACCAATAACATTACATTCTTTTGATTTTGTTGAGCATCTCAATATGGCAGCAATACACCATTTTCAAGATATATAACAGGAGCACCAAACCAGCATATATGAATCAATATTCAATTTTGGATGAATGGTAGATTTATAAATGTACAAGATGGATTCTGATGAGAAAAACTTTGGCGGTGGGAAAGTAAAGTCTGATTCTAGGTGAGGACCAATAACATTACATTCTTTTGATTTTGTTGAGAATCTCAAGATATATAACAGGAGCACCAGACCAGATATGGCAGCAATATTCAATGCACGGATGAATGGTAGATTTATAAATGTACAAGATGGATTCTGATGAGAAAAACTTTGGCGGTGGGAAAAGGAAAGTCGTGATTCTAGGTGAGGACCAATAACATTACATTCTTTGATTTTGTTGAGAATCTCAAGATATATAACAGGAGCACCAGACCAGATATGGCAGCAATATTCAATGCACGGATGAATGGTAGATTTATAAATGTACAAGATGGATTCTGATGAGAAAAACTTTGGCGGTGGGAAAGTAAAAGTCTGATTCTAGGTGAGGACCAATAACATTACATTCTTTTGATTTTGTTGATTTTAAATCTCAAGATATATAACAGGAGCACCAGACCAGATATGGCAGCAATATTCAATGAATGGATGAATGGTAGATTTATAAATGTACATTTCTGATGAGAAAAAAGATAAAGCAGATGATAAACTTTGGAGTCAAAGTAAAGTTTGATTCTAGGTGAGGACCAATAACATTACATTCTTTTGATTTTGTGGAAAAGTGAGATATATAACAGGAGCACCAGACCAGATATGGCAGCAATATTCAATGCACGGATGAATGGTAGATTTATAAATGTACAAGATGGATTCTGATGAGAAAAACTTTGGTGGGAAAGTAAAAGTCGTGATTCTAGGTGAGGACCAATAACATTACATTCTTTGGATTTTTTTAAGAGAATCTCAAGATATATAACAGGAGCACACCAGACCAGATATGGCAGCAATATTCAATGCACGGATGAATGGTAGATTTATAAATGTGTACAAGATGGATTCTGATGAGAAAAACTTTGGCGGTGGGAAAGTAAAGTCTTGATTCTAGGTGAGGACCAATAACATTACATTCTTTGATTTTGTTGAGAATCTCAAGATATATAACAGGAGCACCAGACCAGATATGGCAGCAATATTCAATGCACGGATGAATGGTTATAAATGTATAAATGTACAAGATGGATTCTGATGAGAAAAACTTTGGCGGTGGGAAAAAAACACGGATGAAAGTCTCGTGATTCTAGGTGAGGACCAATAACATTACATTCTTTGGATTTTGTTGAGAATCTCAAGATATATAACAGGAGCACCAGACCAGATATGGCAGCAATATTCAATGATGAATGGATGTAATGGTAAACTTTATAAATTCTAGGTGAGGACAAGATGGATTCTGATTTTGTTTTTTAAAATCTTTGATATATAACAGGAGGTGGGAATATTCAATGCACGGATGAATGGTAAATTTATAAATGTACAAGATGGATTCTGAGTCGTGATTCTAGGTGAGGACCAATAACATTACATTCTTTTGATTTTGTTGAGAATCTCAAGATATATAACAGGAGCACCAGACCAGATATGGCAGCAATATTCAATGCACGGATGAATGGTAGATTTATAAATGTACAAGATGGATTCTGATGAGAAAAACTTTGGCGGTGGGAAAGTAAAGTCGTGATTCTAGGTGAGGACCAATAACATTACATTCTTTGGATTTTGTTGAGAATCTCAAGATATATAACAGGAGCACCAGACCAGATATGGCAGCAATATTCAATGCAACTTTGGATGAATGGTAGATTTATAAAATGCAGATGAATGGTAGATTTATAAATGTACAAGATGGATTCTGATGAGAAAAACTTTGGCGGTGGGAAAGTAAAGTCGTGATTCTAGGTGAGGACCAATAACATTACATTCTTTGATTTTTGTTGAGAATCTCAAGATATATAACAGGAGCACCAGACCAGATATGGCAATATTCATATTCAATGCATTTATAAATGAATGGTAGATTTATAAATGTACAAGATGGATTCTGATGAGAAAAACTTTGGCGGTGGGAAAGTAAAAGTCGTGATTCTAGGTGAGGACCAATAACATTACATTTTTTGATTTTGTTGAGAATCTCAAGATATATAACAGGAGCACCAGACCAGATATGGCAGCAATATTCAATGCACGGATGAATGGTAGATTTATAAATGTATTCAAAGATGGATTCTGATGAGAAAAACTTTGGCGGTTTGGCGGTGGGAAAAGTAAAGTCGTGATTCTAGGTGAGGACCAATAACATTACATTCTTTGGATTTGTTGAGAAAGAAAGATATATAACAGGAGCACCAGACCAGATATGGCAGCAATATTCAATGCACGGATGAATGGTAGATTTATAAATGTACAAGATGGATTCTGATGAGAAAAACTTTGGCGGTGGGAAAGTAAAGTCGTGATTCTAGGTGAGGACCAATAACATTACATTCTTCTGATTTTGTTGAGAATCTCAAGATATATAACAGGAGCACCAGACCAGATATGGCAGCAATATTCAATGTACGGATGAATGGTAGATTTATAAATGTACAAGATGGATTCTGATGAGAAAAACTTTGACGGTGGGAAAGTAAAGTCGTGATTCTAGGTGAGGACCAATAACATTACATTCTTTTGGATTTTGTTGAGAATCTCAAGATATATAACAGGAGCACCAGACCAGATATGGCAGCAATATTCAATGCACGGATGAATGGTAGATTTATAAATGTACAAGATGGATTCTGATGAGAATAACTTTGGCGGTGGGAAAGTAAAGTCGTGATTCTAGGTGAGGACCAATAACATTACATTCTTTGGATTTTGTTGAGAATGTCAAGATATATAACAGGAGCACCAGACCAGATATGGCAGCAATATTCAATGCACGGATGAATGGTAGATTTATAAATGTACAAGATGGATTCTGATGAGAAAAAAACTTTGGCGGTGGGGGAAAGTAAAACCGTGATTCTAGGTGAGGACCAATAACATTACATTCTTTGATTTTGTTGAGAATCTCAAGATATATAACAGGAGCACCAGACCAGATATGGCAGCAATATTCAATGCACGGATGAATGGTAGATTTATAAATGTACAAGATGGATTCTGATGAAAAGAAAAACTTTGGATTCTTCTAGGTGGGGAAAGTAAAGTTCTTTGATTCTAGGATATATAGGACCAACCAGATAACATTATTCAATGCATTCTTTAAATGTACAAGATTTTGATGAGAAAAAACTTTGGCGGAATCTCAAGATTCTATACCAATAACATTAGCACCAGACCAGATATATATAACAGGCACCAGACCAATATTCAATGCACGGATGAATGGTAGATTTATAAATGTACAAGATGGATTCTGATGAGAAAAACTTTGGTGGGAAAAGTAAAGTCGTGATTCTAGGTGAGGACCAATAACATTACATTCTTTGGATTTTGTTGAGAATGTCAAGATATATAACAGGAGCACCAGACCAGATATGGCAGCAATATTCAATGCACGGATGAATGGTAGATTTATAAATGTACAAGATGGATTCTGATGAGAAAAAATTTGACGGTGGGAAAGTAAAGTCGTGATTCTAGGTGAGGACCAATAACATTACATTCTTTGGATTTTGTTGAGAATCTCAAGATATATAACAGGAGCACCAGACCAGATATGGCAGCAATATTCAATGCACGGATGAATGGTAGATTTATAAATGTACAAGATGGATTCTGATGAGAAAAACTTTGGCGGTGGGAAAGTAAAGTCGTGATTCTAGGTGAGGACCAATAACATTACATTCTTTTGATTTTGTTGAGAATCTCAAGATATATAAAATATGGAACAGACCAGATATGGCACCAGACCAGATATGGCAGCAATATTCAATGCATGGGATGAATGGTAGATTTATAAATGTACAAGATGGATTCTGATGAGAAAAAATGGTTTTATAAATGTACAAGATGGATTCTGATGGGAAAGTAAAGGAAGTCTTGATTCTAGGTGAGGACCAATAACATTACATTCTTTGGATTTTGTTGAGAATCTCAAGATATATAAACAGGAGCACCAGACCAGATATGGCAGCAATATTCAATGCACGGATGAATGGTAGATTTATAAATGTACAAGATGGATTCTGATGAGAAAACTTTGGCGGTGGGAAAGTAAAGTCGTGATTCTAGGTGAGGACCAATAACATTACATTCTTTGGATTTTGTTGAGAATCTCAAGATATATAACAGGAGCACCAGACCAGATATGGCAGCAATATTCAATGCACGGATGAATGGTAGATTTATAAATGTACAAGATGGATTCTGATGAGAAAAAACTTTGGCGGTGGGAAAAGGAAAAGTAAAGTCGTGATTCTAGGTGAGGACCAATAACATTACATTCTTTGGATTTTGTTGAGAATCTCAAGATATATAACAGGAGCACCAGACCAGATATGGCAGCAATATTCAATGCACGGATGAATGGTAGATTTATAAATGTACAAGATGGATTCTGATGAGAAAAACTTTGGCGGTGGGAAAAGTAAAGTCTTGATTCTAGGTGAGGACCAATAATTGTTGAGAATCTCAAGATATAAGATGGAATTTCAATGATGGTAGAAAAACTTTGGATTCTGATGGGAAAGTTGGCGGTGGGAAAGTAAAGTCGTGATTCTAGGTGAGGACCAATAACATTACATTCTTTGGATTTTGTTGAGAATCTCAAGATATATAACAGGAGCACCAGACCAGATATGGCAGCAATATTCAATGCATGGATGAATGGTAGATTTATAAATGTACAAGATGGATTCTGATGAGAAAAACTTTGGCGGTGGGAAAGTAAAGTCTTGATTCTAGGTGAGGACCAATAACATTACATTCTTTGATTTTGTTGAGAATCTCAAGATATATAACAGGAGCACCAGACCAGATATGGCAGCAATATTCAATGCATGGATGAATGGTAGATTTATAAATGTACAAGATGGATTCTGATGAGAAAAACTTTGGCGGTGGGAAAGTAAAGTCGTGATTCTAGGATTCTAGGTGAGGACCAATAACATTACATTCTTTTACATTTTTGTTTTTGTTGAGAATCTCAAGATATATAACAGGAGCACCAGACCAGATATGGCAGCAATATTCAATGCATGGATGAATGGTAGATTTATAAATGTACAAGATGGATTCTGATGAGAAAAAACTTTGGCGGTGGGAAAGTAAAGTCGTGATTCTAGGTGAGGACCAATAACATTACATTCTTTGGATTTTGTTGAGAATCTCAAGATATATAACAGGAGCACCAGACCAGATATGGCAGCAATATTCAATGCACGGATGAATGGTAGATTTATAAATGTACAAGATGGATTCTGATGAGAAAAACTTTGGCGGTGGGAAAGTAAAAGTCGTGATTCTAGGTGAGGACCAATAACATTACATTCTTTTGATTTTTGTTGAGAATCTCAAGATATATAACAGGAGCACCAGACCAGATATGGCAGCAATATTCAATGCATGGATGAATGGTAGATTTATAAATGTACAAGATGGATTCTGATGAGAAAAAACTTTGGCGGTGGAAAGTAAAATCGTGATTCTAGGTGAGGACCAATAACATTACATTCTTTTGATTTTGTTGAGAATCTCAAGATATATAACAGGAGCACCAGACCAGATATGGCAGCAATATTCAATGCACGGATGAATGGTAGATTTATAAATGTACAAGATGGATTCTGATGAGAAAAACTTTGGCGGTGGGAAAGTAAAGTCGTGATTCTAGGTGAGGACCAATAACATTACATTCTTTGATTTTGTTGAGAATCTCAAGATATATAAAAAGCACCAGACCAGATATGGCAGCAATATTCAATGCACGGATGAATGGTAGATTTATAAATGTACAAGATGGATTCTGATGAGAAAAAACTTTGGCGGTGGGAAAGAAAGTAAAGTCGTGATTCTAGGTGAGGACCAATAACATTACATTCTTTTGATTTTGTTGAGAATCTCAAGATATATAACAGGAGCACCAGACCAGATATGGCAGCAATATTCAATGCATGGATGAATGGTAGATTTATAAATGTACAAGATGGATTCTGATGAGAAAAACTTTGCGGTGGGAAAGTAAAAGTCGTGATTCTAGGTGAGGACCAATAACATTACATTCTTTTGATTTTGTTGAGAATCTCAAGATATATAACAGGAGCACCAGACCAGATATGGCAGCAATATTCAATGCACGGATGAATGGTAGATTTATAAATGTACAAGATGGATTCTGATGAGAAAAACTTTGGCGGTGGGAAAGTAAAAGTCGTGATTCTAGGTGAGGACCAATAACATTACATTCTTTGGATTTTTGTTGAGAATCTCAAGATATATAACAGGAGCACCAGACCAGATATACCAGATATGGCAGCAATATTCAATGCACGGATGAATGGTAGATTTATAAATGTACAAGATGGATTCTGATGAGAAAAAACTTTGGCGGTGGGAAAGTAAAAAGTCGTGATTCTAGGTGAGGACCAATAACATTACATTCTTTGGATTTTGTTGAGAATCTCAAGATATATAACAGGAGCACCAGACCAGATATGGCAGCAATATTCAATGCACGGATGAATGGTAGATTTATAAATGTAAATGTACAATGGATTCTGATGAGAAAAACTTTGGCGGTGGGAAAGTAAAAATGATTCTAGGTGAGGACCAATAACATTACATTCTTTTTTGATTTTGTTGAGAATCTCAAGATATATAACAGGAGCACCAGACCAGATATGGCAGCAATATTCAATGCACGGATGAATGGTAGATTTATAAATGTACAAGATGGATTCTGATGAGAAAAAAACTTGGCGGTGGGAAAGTAAAGTCGTGATTCTAGGTGAGGACCAATAACATTACATTCTTTGGATTTTGTTGAGAATCTCAAGATATATAACAGGAGCACCAGACCAGATATGGCAGCAATATTCAATGCACGGATGAATGGTAGATTTATAAATGTACAAGATGGATTCTGATGAGAAAAACTTTGGCGGTGGGAAAGTAAAGTCGTGATTCTAGGTGAGGACCAATAACATTACATTCTTTGGATTTTTGTTGAGAATCTCAAGATATATAACAGGAGCACCAGACCAGACCATATATAGCAGCAATATTCAATGCACGGATGAATGGTAGATTTATAAATGTACAAGATGGATTCTGATGAGAAAAAACTTTGGCGGTGGGAAAGTAAAGTCGTGATTCTAGGTGAGGACCAATAACATTACATTCTTTGGATTTTTGTGAAAATCTCAAGATATATAACAGGAGCACCAGACCAGATATGGCAGCAATATTCAATGCACGGATGAATGGTAGATTTATAAATGTACAAGATGGATTCTGATGAGAAAAACTTTGGCGGTGGGAAAAGTAAAGTCGTGATTCTAGGTGAGGACCAATAACATTACATTCTTTGGATTTTTGTTGAGAATCTCAAGATATATAACAGGAGCACCAGACCAGATATGGCAGCAATATTCAATGCACGGATGAATGGTAGATTTATAAATGTACAAGATGGATTCTGATGAGAAAAAATTTGACGGTGGGAAAGTAAAGTCGTGATTCTAGGTGAGGACCAATAACATTACATTCTTTTTTTGATTTTTTGTTGAGAATCTCAAGATATATAACAGGAGCACCAGACCAGATATGGCAGCAATATTCAATGCATGGATGAATGGTAGATTTATAAATGTACAAGATGGATTCTGATGAGAAAAAAACTTTGGCGGTGGGAAAGTAAAAGTCGTGATTCTAGGTGAGGACCAATAACATTACATTCTTTTGATTTTGTTGAGAATCTCAAGATATATAACAGGAGCACCAGACCAGATATGGCAGCAATATTCAATGCACGGATGAATGGTAGATTTATAAATGTACAAGATGGATTCTGATGAGAAAAACTTTGGCGGTGGGAAAGTAAAATTCGTGATTCTAGGTGAGGACCAATAACATTACATTCTTTGGATTTTGTTGAGAATCTCAAGATATATAACAGGAGCACCAGACCAGATATGGCAGCAATATTCAATGCACGGATGAATGGTAGATTTATAAATGTACAAGATGGATTCTGATGAGAAAAAACTTTGGCGGTGGGAAAGTAAAGTCGTGATTCTAGGTGAGGACCAATAACATTACATTCTTTTGGATTTTGTTGAGAATCTCAAGATATATAACAGGAGCACCAGACCAGATATGGCAGCAATATTCAATGCACGGATGAATGGTAGATTTATAAATGTGCAAGATGGATTCTGATGAGAAAAACTTTGGCGGTGGGAAAGTAAAGTCGTGATTCTAGGTGAGGACCAATAACATTACATTCTTTGGATTTTGTTGAGAATGTCAAGATATATAACAGGAGCACCAGACCAGATATGGCAGCAATATTCAATGCACGGATGAATGGTAGATTTATAAATGTACAAGATGGATTCTGATGAGAAAAACTTTGGCGGTGGGAAAGTAAAGTCGTGATTCTAGGTGAGGACCAATAACATTACATTCTTTGGATTTTGTTGAGAATCTCAAGATATATAAAAAGGAGCACCAGACCAGATATGGCAGCAATATTCAATGCACGGATGAATGGTAAATTTATAAATGTACAAGATGGATTCTGATGAGAAAAACTTTGGCGGTGGGAAAGTAAAATTCGTGATTCTAGGTGAGGACCAATAACATTACATTCTTTGGATATTGTTGAGAATCTCAAGATATATAACAGGAGCACCAGACCAGATATGGCAGCAATATTCAATGCACGGACGAATGGTAGATTTATAAATGTTCAAGATGGATTCTGATGAGAAAAACTTTGGCGGTGGGAAAGTAAAATCGTGATTCTAGGTGAGGACCAATAACATTACATTCTTTGGATTTTGTTGAGAATCTCAAGATATATAACAGGAGCACCAGACCAGATATGGCAGCAATATTCAATGCATGGATGAATGGTAGATTTATAAATGTACAAGATGGATTCTGATGAGAAAAACTTTGGCGGTGGGAAAAGTAAAGTCGTGATTCTAGGTGAGGACCAATAACATTACATTCTTTGATTTTTTTTGAGAATCTCAAGATATATAACAGGAGCACCAGACCAGATATGGCAGCAATATTCAATGCACGGATGAATGGTAGATTTATAAATGTACAAGATGGATTCTGAGGAAAAAAAGTGAGAAAGGAAAAAGAGAGAAAGAAATGAAAAAGAAGAGAGAAAGAAAGGGAAAGAGAAAGAAAAGCAAAATGACAAAAGAAGAGGAAAAAACAAAATGAGTGAGTCAATTTGAGAGAAGCAAAAAGAAAAAGGAACAATAAAGTGAGGTTGAAAGTAGGAAAGAGTGAAAATAAAAGGCTTATAAAAGTCAGAAAAGTGAGATGATGATGATGATGATGATGGAAGAAATAAAGTTAAAAAAAAACCCAGCAAAAACTAAAGTAAAAGAGAAAACAAGTCAATTATCTACAAAGGGAAAGCATTAGATCAGGACTTTGACGAGGCCATTCCAAGACTTGAAATTTCTTTTTATGAACCCATTCTTTTGCGGATTTGCTATGATGCTTCAGATCATTGTCCGCGAGTTCTTGAAAGTTACATCTTGGCAGCAAGGAATAAGATGCGAGAGAGAGAGAGAGTTTACATGTGTTTTGTTTTTATAATTTTGTTCTACCACGTGACAGGTTCAGATGGAAAATGCGGGAAAACAGATTTGTTGCGTAGGGGTGATTTGATTGGTCAGAACTGATCAATCAGAAAGCTAGATTGAAGGTGATTAACCAATGAATGCTTGTTACATATTTTGTAAGATTGTGATGGTGAAAATCACAACAGGAATAGTGCATTTCCTAGCAGGGGTTAACTGGCTTGTTGTGGAAGATTCCACAGCATCACCTTCACGTGCAGACTGGTTTTTGAAGTAGATAAAAGGACTTCTTGTGTTCTTCATTGTTATAAGCTGCACATTTTTATTTTTAAAAGGGCTTGGAAAATATGACACTCACAGGACAGATGGAAGGAAAGGGGGACAGAGGAAAACAATGCAGAACATCTTTAGTTCGGTTGAGTAAATAAGTATCTGACGCGGATTTAGAAGAAATAACAAAAAGATAAAATTTATTTAGAGCTACAAAGAATAGGAAATTGTAGAGAAACCATAATCAACTAAATCCTGAAAGGACACAGAATATAAAAAACTTGTCTGAATTCAGCATCAGATTTTGTAGAAGGTACTTTCTAATCTCACCCAAGAATAAAAGTCTTGATGGAAGTGTGTATGAATCTCGCTCAAAAATTGTAGTCTTATGTCATAGTTAGCATTATCTAACAAATGCTTGCCCTTATAAAACAACACTTCTCTCAAATCCTGTGAAAGATCAGTGCTTAGAATTAGTAGATATGATTCTAGCCCCAAATCTGTGGCTGTGTGTCAGGTTTTCGTTATGCAAATATCTACTTTATAAGAGATGCAGCTCTGGTGATTTACATTAGTTTCATAAGTGCCATAGCAATTCTAAATAAGAGCTCAAAAATTACTGCCTTGTGTCTGATTTTTCAATCATTGTTGCAGAATTCAAGGGAGTTTGATTTCAAACATGCTGGTTCTGCATGCCATTCTGAGGGAACTTGATTCTTACCAGAATCTAAAAAAATGTTTTTACCATTTAACAGCAAACTGAAACTGGTACACTTGAAAAAGTGCAATGATAAGAGTGTTGGTCTCACTGACCATTGAAAGTAAGGTTAACTGTGCAATCTGTGATGAACATACACATATATCCTTTGACATTTTGTTTTTCACATTTCCAATCTCATGAGATAAACTTTGGCTCCCACAAAATAAAAGAAAATACTGAGATATCACCTATGCATTATATTATGAAGTGTATATTTAGGAATCAACCTCTAACTGGCATCCAGACATCGACATTTGCTAAAATAATATTTATCCTATCACAGAATGAAGTATACGCTATGTCAGCTTTTCTTATGCAAGTCAATATTTTTACAATAGAATTGGTATTTTTCAACCAATGCTGATAAGGCATTGATATGTTTTTATTTCCATGTGCAATTTATCATGTGACATTAAGTTTATAATATCTGTGCTTCTCAGAAATACATCATATCTTCATTGTGGGGTTTCAGATAAACTATGTGTAATATAAAATATTTATAAAACAACTCAAAAGATATCAGCCAATGAGACAGATATTTTACTAACACATATTATTTTGCATATTTATATAAGCTCCTTGACATTCAATAACCTTCATTAGTCATTCAACCTTAGATTCTGTTCACATTTCTTTTATTTCAATTTTAAAACTACTTGCAGCAAGTTTATATTGCTTCCCAGAGATCTTTGTTAATGTGAATCCATCATTAAAATCCAGGAATGGAATTAGTAAACACTAAGCATGTTAAATACCTTGGCAAATGGATCAGTTATAACAATCTTAGTATAGAAAAAAAAAGGAAACAGAACATAAAATAGACTGTACTAGAGGTAGTTTTGCTCAACACCACAAATTGCCTCAGAACCAAAACATTAAGCTGGAATTTAACCTGTTTTAAATAGCATTGTTTAATCAAATATTTCTTTTGGATATTATATATGGTTTCAAACCATTGTCAACTGGCACTACAAATTCATAAAACAAAGAATGGTACCAAATAATATTATTCAGGACCATCAACAGCAGCAAGAATAAAATGGATATCACACATATAACTTGAACAGAATATAATGATAAAATCAAGATGTTGACATTCCACACTACTTCAAATTAAAGGTTAGGCAGGAAACCCCATCAATACTGGAAAGAGCTATAACAGCTACTGGACTTGCAAAACTGTTGTAATGTTGTCTGTGTTCAAAATGGCTGAGAATTAGGAAGGCTGTAGTTAGAGAGAGTATCGAAAGGAATAGAAGACTAGTTAGGGGAAATGAAAAAGAAGAGGTTTATTAAATAATCAGACAGACGAAAATATTTTAGTCAATCAAATACTACTCAAATCCTCCTGTAATGTGGCTACTTGGCATATTTATAAGTAGGGGCAGTCCTACCCTACAACAGAAACCTATTTTCCTGAAAATTTATTTTAATAGAGAGATTTTATGAATTTCAACTGAAAGCAATACTGACTGCTTGGTCAGTGAATGCTAAATGTTTCTTTGTAAGGAAATAAGGTTAATATTATCATTACAATTACTATTTTCATATGCATTTCTTTTAATTAGATGAATATTTGGAGATTTTGGTGATCCTTTCCATTAATTTGATGTTTTTGGAGTCTTTTTTTGGCGAGATAGCCAATATTCAGCTTTGCAGAATTTGAGAACATTATCTTGCATAAATATACTCTTTAACTTTAAAAAAACTTTCGCTGTAGCCATTTAAAAATATCTTGTTCAAGTATTTTTTTGTGGTTTTTGCCAAAACAATCCTTTTTGTTATATACAACGATGAATGAAAAAGTAATGCAGTTAGATTTATTCTATAAGAATTATGGAACACAAACATATCATACATCAAGATATAGCTATACATCACAGGTTCACATCCTTACCTCTCAACATAGTCAGCACCTCTTTTAATGGCATTCTTCCACCTACAAATGAAAGCATGCATCCAAGCTTTGTAAAATTCAGCAGTTTTCACTTCTTCATCACAACCATAGTGTTTGCCCCTCTGTGCTTCTTTCATTAGATCAAGGAGATGGAAGTATTTTATGAATGTTTTCAGGGGTTTGTCCTTTGGCAACAAAGAAAATAATTACTACTTCTGACAGACTTCCAGCAAGGTAGCCATTTTTATAAGAGCTATTTATCATAGAGGAACTGCTTATCATAGAGGAAATGTTTATCATAAACTGTCTGGTTCGAGCTTCCATATAGGAACTAAGATGGAACTGTCTAGTTTTACTATCATATAATAACTATGATGGAAGTGTCTAGATTTTACTACTATATAGGAACTATGATAGCACTGTCTAGTTTTTACTACCATATAGAAACTATAATGGAAGTGTCTAGAGTTTACTACCATATTGGAACCATGATTGAACTGTTTAGTTTTTGCTACCATATAGCAGCTATGTTGGAATTGTCTAGTTTTTGCTACCATATAAAAAAGAAGATATAATCTGCATCATCACATAGAACATAATGACTATTTCAAATGTTTATTTGTCTTATTTTGCTACCAAGAGGGTCAGGGGATTTAACAATAAGAAAAATAACCAGTTTCTGCAGTCTCCTTTGAAGTTGTAGCTATGATTACTGTTCACAAAGAGTAGCAGCAAAAGTCATCATCATTATTCCTGCGACTCCCAGTTGCCATCGAATTCTATTGTTCATCGTAATCGACAGATCAGAGGGGTTGCATTTTATGTCATTTGAAATCTGCTTCATAGAGGTCTTGGCTTGTCATCATCTTCTAGCTCTTCCTTGTCTAGGCTCCCAAAAAAAAACTTCACTGACAATTTCATCTTTAGCTCTCCAGCAAAACCATGTGAATCTCACTCTATGCTCTTTGATCATATCTGAGACTAGACAAAGGTTCCTATACAATTCCTCATTGGTCAAAGCCATTCTTAGCATGTCAGTGTAGGCTCCATCCGGTGATGTGCAGAGGTCTTGTGATATTTGATAACTGGGGCTAACTCAAGTAGGGGTCCAATAAGGCTTGGCACTGAGAAATGTCTGAAAGGAAGATATTTTAAAATAAAAAACAGATGAAACATGAAATAAATACTTAATTCAAATTATATATAAAGTCAATTTTTATTTCACTCTGTGATTGGATACCCTACTGATATGGATGCCCAGGGCTGTCACTCCTCCTGCCCCTACTTCTGTATGCTACTGGTTCTATCCAAACTTCTTTCCAATTTTGAGGTAAAGGTCTATACTGAGCAGTCAAGCAATGGAACAGTTGATTCAAAGAAGCTTCTTTTCATGTTGTTTGCTACTCAAGACCACTACACTAGAGATAACTTGTTGCCAACACCATAGTTTTTACCAATGTTTGTGTTTACATTGCTTTCACAGCTAGAGATTTTACTAGCTAGATAAGTAAATTCTACACAGTTGAGAGGTGTACCAGATATTGTTTTGATTGGTCTATTTTTGATTTAAGTTTATGTAATCCATTTTGTCTGAGTTAACATGGAGACTAATACCTTTGGCTGAATGTTCAAGATTATGGAGAGTGTCTTATTAGATTGGAGAGTAGCACTGAATTATCAGCATAATCTGCATCTGTGATTTTTGTGGCAGGGTCTTTTTAGTGTAGGTAGTGTAAATGATTAAAATATAGGAGTAAAAAGTCACTATAGAGAAAGTCTCTACTACATTACATTTAGTTTGTATGTATGTTTGAAATTCCCTAGATTGATGTGTTACACTTTGTATAAGCAAACAATCAGGTCAAAATGAGAAAAAGGCAAAAACCTAAGAAGAGGTAGAGAGAATGTATATTTTATTTTGAAAAATTAATTTTCTACTCTCTTTGAACATGTGAACTTTGAATCGGAAGGAGGTAGTAGAAATTTCTGAGACACATAATAAGGAAAGAGGGCTTAGAGAATCTGACACCCAGGGCCACTTGGAAATGCATGGCCCAGTGCATAAAAGTGTTGCTTGATTGCTCGTAAAAGTTACTTGACCCAAATAGTTGTAAGTTCAATCCCTGACCTCAGCAAAGAGAACAAAAACTTGGAGAAATGAATTATCAATTAACTAAAACTGAGATATCCATGTGGAAGTGAATAATCTAGCCCTATGGACTAAATAAAGTGTTTAATTTGAAATCTCAACAGATATAACCTGAAGAAGGCCCAGCAGGATTGAAACATCATTAATCTGACAATAAAAATGAGGACAACAGTCTGAACAATATATTGTAAATGGATAGAAAATTGCGGATTGTCATGATTGTCCAAGTCCTGAAGGGTCAGTGGAAAATATCCTGTAACCTAACTAATGTGGTTGTGTAAATGGATGGTATAACAAGGAGGATGAGGGTTTGAAAAATAGCTAAGACTTACAAAGGATAAGAAGGTGTGAAGACCCTTAATTTTCCACATCCTGAAAGGACAGCAAGAAACATCAAGTAACCCACGAAATAAGTTTGTGTAAATAGATAACAGAACAGAAACTGGTAGACATAGTAAGGAGATAAACATTGTTTAGAGCTAAAAAGCATAGGAAGTTGTGGAGGGCTATGATTACCCAGATCTGGGGAACATAAAATAACTTAATGAGATTTTGTAAATTGATGGCAAAACAAGTATGGGGATATAGCAAAAAGACACACTTTGCAAAGAGCTACAAAGTAGAGGAAGTTGTGGTAGGCCATGATCACTGACATCTTGAATGGACAGAGGGAAACATGTATTCTACCTTATGAGCTCGTGTAAATAGATGACAGAAAGAGGGAGAGTGCTAGCAACAAGACAAACATTACAAAGAGTTACAAAACATAGGAATTTGTGGTGAACCATGATCACCCATGTCCTGAAAAGGTGTGGCACATAGAAGAAGAAGGCGTGTTAAATATTCAGGATGTGGGTTCACCACAATTTCCCATCCTTTACACCTCTTTATAAAGTGTATCTTTTTGCTATGTATCCTAATCTCTACCAACCGTTTTATCCATTTATCTTCCTTCAGGGCTTCACTCAACACAGAGGCCTACACCAAGAGCCTTGGGGAGGTAGAGCTACTCTGAGTCAAGAGGGTGGCTGCTGGAAGACTCTCATTAGGTAGATTATGCACTGATTTCTGTACCTCTTGACTTCAATACGTCTTGTGAGTATCAGATTTTCTAAGCCCTGTTTTTTATATTTGTATCATAGAAATTTCAACTGTCTTTCTGCTATTAAGTATAATTGTCCATTTTGTTTCCATTTCCTCTAAAACTTCATTCTTACTCACATGTTCAGTCCATGGTATTCTCACTATCCTTCTGTAGAACTGCATTTCAGTTGCTTCAAGTCTCTTCCTCATCTACGAGCAGAGTATCCAGTATTCACTGTCATATAGGAGTACCAATATTGCTTAACTGTCCAGTACTCTTTTCTTTGTTTTGAATAAAGTTTTCCTGTTTCTTAATATTTTGTTTAGCTTTTAGAAAGCATCTTTCACTATTCCGATGCACCTTCTGATTTCAGCATCAAACTTACCATCCTCTGTTAAAACACTTCCTTCATATTTAAATTCTTATACATGATTGTCATAAAGAAAGCAAAAAACAGTAGTAGTCTTGGGCACTTCATACTGACTTTTTAAATAGAAGTGTTATTTTTTTCTGCTAAGGAATGTTTTGTTCTTTATCGATTATTTTCATTAAAAATAATCTCTATTTCTAAGATGAAAACAAAAAATTACTTTAATTTTCTTTATTCTTTCTCTGGCAAATTACTTTTGACACGATTGTAAAAATAATATATCTGTCAGTTATATTTTATGAATGAGTTTCAAGTCTTCTCATCTTTTCTCTTTAAATACTTGATATCTTTAATTGGAATCAGAACAAATTTTTTGTTAAATATTGAATTGAATATTTTTCTTGACTCGCTAGTAATTAAGAGGTAACATTCAGAGTGTGTCAATCTTATAATTGAACTTAAACTCGGCACCTCTTGCCGCCTTAGACATTACCTTTGGCAGGATGTGGTGGAACCATAGTCATGGTAATATAATTGTACATATTTCAGTTAATTGATATTGACAAAGTACAATGGGTAAATTGTCACCATCTAATATTTTTAGTGGAACTTATTTCCCACCAATGGAATACAGAACAAATGAGGGTGTGGTTTGTTACAATGTGAATGGCAGGTCCTAGAATGAACGTTAGACCTGGCAGAATTAAGGATTTTACATGAAAGTAGCGATAGGGCAGCAATTGAGAGTGGGATTACAGGGTGGAAAATAATATTTCACCCAAAAGGACGCATAGACACTTTTGGACTCTATCAGAACTGGAAAGTGAGGATTGGGCAGCACCCACCTAAATATGACAGCAGTAATCTATTTAAGACCTGATCTGGCTCTTATAAAGGTAGATCATAGCACAAGGAGTTAGATACATACTTAAGTGGTACAGGGAACAGACCATTTTTTTCTGCATCTTTAACAATATATCATATGTATAAGTTCCACTTGAGGTCTGGGGTGAGCTTAAAGCCCAATAGATACTCAAGGCATAGGGGCTCCCTGAGAGGACATTGATTCATCATGACTGGTGGTAGTTCGGGGTCCATTCAGAAATGTTGGAATGTAACTAGTTTTATTATTAACCTAGATGGGTGATTGCTTGAGATTACCAGGTGCAAATGGTGCAATGAATAATCAGAGAGCCAAGTTCAAATTCCCATTTGATTCGTTATATTAACTTACATGCAAATACCACTAAGAAATTAATGAATCCACCTCTTCTCCACCCCACCCCCAGCAATGAGTTAATTAGTAAGACTTGTATCACGAAACCATTATTATCTAAAAAAAAAAAAAAAATGCTTAAAATTTAAAAATATTTTCATGGTTTAAATAATCTTCAAAGGGTTGATAAACCATAAAAATGAATGAATAATTCAATAAAATAATTTTCTTTCTTTTGGTAATGGATAGTTTTGTAATGAATACATATTCACTGATTTGCTTTTTATTTTTCATGCCAGGGACTTTCCATAAATATTTAACATTGTAGATTTTACAAGAAAAGGCAGTTTCTGGTATATTTATAAGTCACTCTACAAGTTAAATTTGTAGGAAGATAAGGAGTGTTGCTTATGGTTTTGTGCAACTAATTAACTTGAGTGGTCAACTCATAAAAAAAATAGGGGAAGAAATTATTTTTGGAGATTTCCATTTATTATTCATTTCCTCATGGCACAAAATTTGACAGAATTGAAAAATATTGAGTTTTTATCATTTTAAAAGTGGTGTCTGGTTCATAATATAAATACAATATCAAATCCATCCCAGACTTAGAGTTATTTGTAACTTGTTTTTATTTACAATTGTCAAATTTGCTGAAGCCATTAATAATTGAATACTATGAAGAATTAATAATGCATAACACTAGAAGTCATTGATCGATTTGACTCTGCATTTATATTATGAACAAGACCCCCACTTCTAAACAGATTTAAAAAAAACTCAATATTTTTCAGTTCTGTCAAATGCTATGTGGTAAGGAAGGTCAAATAAATGTTAATCAGCAAAAATTATTTTGCAGAAGTTTATGGGCAGACAAAACCAAAATAGTGTTGGCACTTGTGTTACAGAATAAAAAGTCTATTGCCAGGTTGGTCAGCAATGAGTGACTTGTAGGCATGGTATTCTGACAGAGATGGATTGCCTCTGTCAGGGTTTTGGATTTAAGTTAAAAAAGGAGTGAATTAAACAGTGGACAACAAGAATATTGAAGCATCAATATGCTTCATACAACAAGTTTGAGAAATCAATATAAGACCATCTGCAGAGGGATGCTGAGCCAACATGCAACATATGTTCTCTTGACATCATTCCTTCCACTGCCTCTTAGATTCCAAGTTGCCATTTCTGCCTCATCTTGTAATGAAAAAGAATAAGATAAAGAAATTGTCCTTTTCATTGATACTATTTTATGTAGTAGCCCTGGGACCCAGAGACAACACAGAAGCAACACTTTAGTATCAGTTTGTTTGTTTTAGTATATAGATACAGTGGCTTGCAAAAGTCTACACCACCTTTGAAAATTTATATATTTTGTATAATTTGACAGGGAACAACACATTTTTTCAATTCCAATGATTGTTAAGTAATAAGCATCACACTTTCCTTTGATATAAAAATTACATTTTAAAAATTTCACACTGATTCTTAAAATCATATAACTTAGAAAAATATCTTTGCAAATGTCTACACCCTCCCCCAGATATTATACTGTGTTATTACGTAGTTTATCATTGATGTATACAATCCAGAACAATTAAAAGTGGCATGTGTGTCCTACCATAACAAAAAAACATGGCCAGTCTATTATTTTTCTATATAAGGTGATTTAACTGCCTACAAAATCATCCACCACATGGTTTCTTGGTATGTCCATGCATCTACAATTTCCAGAGTATTGCACTGGTCTGGCCTGCAAGGGAGGATAGCTAGAAAAAAGCCCCTTGTGAAGCCTGTGCACAAGCAAGCTAGGCTAAACTTTGCCAAAAGTCACATCAATGATTCCGTGACCATGTGGCAAAAGATTTTGTGGTCAGATGAGACCAAAGTCAAGTTATTTGGAAAAAATACAAAATGCTGCATTTGGAGGAAAAAAGGCACTGCTCACCAACCTCATAACACCGTCCCCACTGTAAAGCATGGTGGTGGCTCAATCATGCTTTGGGACTGAGTTTCAGCTGCACTGCCTGGAGAGCTGATAACTATCCAAGGTGTCATGGACAGTGTCAAATATGAAGAAATATTGGAGGAAAACCTGCTGAAGTCTACTAGAGCCCCGCGCTTGGGTCGCGATTTCAAGTTTCAACAAGATAATGACCGCAAGCATGTGTCAAAAAGCACTAAAGCTTGGTTTGCTAGCAAGAAAATCACAGTTTTGGAGTGGCCCAGCCAGTCTGCAGACATCAATCCTATAGAAAATCTATGGCGAGATCTAAATCTGGCTGTGTACCGACGTTCCTCAACCAATCTGACAGAGCTTGAGAAGTTCTGCCATGAAGAATGGCAAAAACTGTCAGCAGATCACTGCAGCAAGCTCATGGAAGGCTACCTGTGGCATCTGCAAGCTGTAGTTGATGCAGCAGGATCATCCACAAAGTATTAGCTGAAGACATTCCAAAGGGGTGTAGACTTTTGCAAAGACATTTTTCAAAATTATCTTCGTTTAAGAATCAGTTTTAAATTTTTCAAATGTATTTTGTGTATTAAATAAAAGTGTGATAGATCTGCTTATTAAAACAAATTATTGGAGTTTAAAATATTAATTGTTCCTATCAAAATAAAGAAAATACATTCAGTTTTCAAGGGGGTGTAGTCTTTTGCAATGCACTGTATACATATTTTATTTTTTCTTGCATTTAAAACACTTCTAAATAGTTGAATGGAATCTGTCTGGAACAATTGTATCAATGTAATTTCCAAGGACATTATTACTGCATGGGATTTTGTGCATGCAGTTTTTAATTGCATTTATCACACTGTAGCATAACATTTGTAAGTTAGCGAGAAACTACTTTTAAAGAACGTTTATGATCATTTCTCATTATATAGAATTGGTGAAAAGATTACAAAAATGTTACCTGCCATTTCCTCAAAGTCACTGAAAAGCCACAGTTCTGTGAAAGTCAGGTATTCTTCTTTTATGTGATATGTGTGATCACAAATCACCACAGCTTCCTATCCGTTGTAGCTTTAAGTAATGTTTGGCCCTATATTATCATTCCCAGTTTTTAGTCTACCAGCCATTTGGACAAAATTTTAGGTCAGTTACTCACTACTTCCTTCTGACCTGTTTGTCTTCAAAATGTCATGTAAGTTGTATAAGGCAGGACAAGTCTCAGATCAAAATGTTATCTATCCTACATATCTTCATATTCTGCATTTCCTACTTCCCCCTCTTACATTCATACCAGATGCCTTATTCAGTGAACTTTTACCATGAGTGGCTCTTGGACCTTATATTAGAGGAAGTAACTTCCTTCCATGCTTTGTGCATTGCAGCTTTGTTTTTCACTGTGAAAGTTTTATTTGATGTATTAAGATTTTATTCATCCTGTCATCCTTTTGTTCAGTTCTTTTATTCCTTTATGCATATGTATGATGATAATTCTTTCTATCTCTGCATGGGTATGATGATAAACTACATCCAGCAGCTATACCTCTGATCAGGAGATTGGATTTGAGAAGCGTAGAACCACATCTTTGTTATATAGGAATAAAGTGTTGACACTGCCGACACTTGAGTTTGAATATAGATCACCAGTGATCAACAACAGACAATCCCATTATTGAATTAAGTAAACCACATGACCATAAACGAAATGCATATATGTAGCAAGTAGCTGACAACTAATGATCGCTATTTCTAGTCTATCCTCTATACTATATGGACTGCTATTCTCTACTCTATTCGCTACAGTATTTCTCTTTTCAGATCACTACACAGGTTAGTATTTGAGTGAGTATTATTGAGCAAGTACTGTTAGTATGAGGGCTATTCAAAGGTGTCTGACACTACTATTGTTTAACAGTGTACTATAGTTGTATTTGCAATTACAAAGTCTCTACTACAACGAGCATTACAAAAGTGACAACAAGTATTTGTTGACATCAAAGTGGCAATGAGTTTTCATTGACATCACAAAGGTCTTAATCGCTGTTGTTCCCAGATCTACCCTGGTCAAATGGTGGTAGCACCTGTTAGGTTTCAAGCTATGTTAAAAAATTACCAACAATATATATTTATAGTAAAATTACCAACAACAATTTTTTAAAGGAAAATGGCTAGCTATATATTTTATAATAAAATTACCAACAACAATGTATTTTATAGCAAACTGACCAACAATACATTTTATTGAAGGCATTGTAATTAGTTGAAGTCATAAAATTGTATTCAAAATATTTAGATTTCAGCATTAAATAAAGCATAAAGGTTGATACACCACTAAACAAAATCAACCAACCCGTAATCTGCATATATATATATATATATATATATATATATATATATATAGAGAGAGAGAGAGAGAGAGAGAGAGAGAGAGAGAGAGAGAGAGAGAGAGAGAGAGAGAGAGCGATGGGTAAATTGTCGCCATTTTATAATTTTTATTTTCTTGGCTTCACAGTATAGTATCGTCAGTTGGGCACCATCTGTGAGAAAAAAAACACCAGGAATTTGGGAAGTGCATGCTGTATTGCTTGGCATTCATGCTGGAAGATCCAATACAAACATTTCAGAGTGCTTGGGTACCAAGCTGAGGACAGGGAAGAGGATTCAAAAAGAGTTGAATGATACATCCAGTAAAAATCATAGCAATATAACATTACCATCACTAGTAATCACTTGTGATGGCAATGTTATGCCTCCATTCATTTTCCTGCAGAGCCTCAGTCTTAATAGAGAGGCCTACATCAGGGGCCTTGAAATGGTAGTGCTGCCCTGGGTCAAGAGGATCCTATGTCTGGCAACTGGACTCTGCATCATGCCACACAAGCAAGAAAATCCAGTCATGGCTGTCAGACAATTTCTTCAACTGCATCAACCCTTACATCTGGCCACCTATCTTCACAGACTGCAAGCCACTTGATTATTGTGGCATGCAGATGAGGAAGCAACAAACAAAACTTCTTGCCACACCAAATATGAATTGAAGGATTAGGGCAGCATTCACTAATTTAAACAAGAAGACTGTCCAAACGTTTTACAGGAGATTCCGGAAGCCATGTTTGAAGCCAACGGCGATTTTATTGAATAAATTTACTCTTTAAAATTTCAAGATATTTTTGTGTAATTTTGGTAAATATATGAGATGTCAAAGTTATTTTCCTTTTGCATAATTTAGATGTAAATTTATCCATTGCACCTGTATATATATATATATATATATATATATATATATATATATATATATATATATATATTATATATACCCATGATAGGCAATTGAATGAAATTTTCACAAAAGTTGAAAATTCTGTGCAATGAATTTTCTTCTCAAAAGAATTCATTGGGCTAAAGTAATGTGTAGGGGAAGGCCATATGTAAACGTAACTGTCACTCATAAT
>CAHIKZ030002025.1:35000-135000 GCA_903632075.3 Acanthosepion pharaonis | reverse complement strand
ACTATATACATTATTCATAATATTAAAGTTGATACTTCAACATTGTGTAATGATTTGTCAGGTGAGTCTGATTGGTCATTAATTCTTCTATATGTTGTGTCATTTCAAGTCATTGATGATCATGGCTCTCTACAATTTCCTATTCTTTGTAGCTCTTAATAAATTTTCTCTTTTTATCTTTCCTAAATCTTTTTATATTTCCTAAATGTCTTCATTTTTTTTTTTTTATGTCACTTTTATCATTCAGTAACCCTTTTACTCTGTCTGGCTGTGAAGCATCTGGTGAGAATCAAAATCATTAATGATTGACAAGGCATTGGAAATAGTTCATCTAATAATAAAATTCAGGATTATATTCTTCTCCTATATGCCGTCTCCCTACAAGACGTTTGTAATCATGGTGCTCAAAAATTTCTTGTTTGTATCTCTTAATATATTTTGTTTTTTAATCTCTCCTAAAAATTGTTCTACCATTCATTTACTCAAGCTTGCTAGGTAGGTTATGCATTGTTTTCTTTTGTCTGTTTTGCCTTCAATCTATCCTGTGAGTTTCAAATTTTCCAAGTCTTCTTTCCTCCTTATGTGCCTTAGAAATTCCAACTGTCTCCTCCTGATATTAAGCATCCCTTTACCATTTTCAATCTGTTTCCATTTTCTCTAAAATTTTGTCGTTGCTCACATGTTTGGTCCATGCTATTCTCAGCATACTTCTGTAGAACTACATTTCTGCTGTTTCATGTCTCTTTCTTACCTTTGAGATGTGACATGCAAGAAATATGAGAAGATGCATAAAAGAAAACAATTATATTATTTCCAAATTGTTATACTTCTTTTACATGCTATCTCCCTTCAGGATGTGGGCAAGCATGGCTCACCACAAATACCTGTCTGTTGGTGCTTTAAGTAACATTTGACTCTTTAGCATCCCTCTTTCCCTTAATCTGATATTCATTCACCCAAATTCATTAAGTAGATTATTTAAGGAAAAATCAGATAAATAAAATAAACAAATAGCCATATATTAGTTGTTCAGATAGTAACACGAATGAAGTATTGCATTGAGTGGTACTTTGTTTTTTTTTTCTTTTTTACAGTAAGGGTCATCTTGTACAAGACACAGGGGCCACTTGGGGTAAAGGGTTACATTAAGGAGTAGTTTATATGGATAGGAGAGGAAGATAATGGTTAACTCTAGACTTGAACAGTTTAAGACTGTAGTACTGACTAATGTCTGGCATTAGAATAACAATGGAATATCTCATAACTAACTAATGAAACCAACATGTGTGGCTAATAAATACAGGGTGCGGCTATTATTTGAGGACACACTGATTTAAGATTAATACTGCTTCCCACTAATTTCTAATGTTTTTTTTTCAGAAATCAAGAATGGCAAACCCTATGATAATAAATGAAATGAAAAGTCATGCTGTTATTGTGGCATTAAAGGTTGATCATAGCGATTTGGATATTGCATGTATCCTCAGAGTTGCAAGATCATTTGTCCACAAGATAGGAAAAGAGTTAGAAGATGCTGACAGTTCCCCAATGTCTGTATCAAAATGTAAAAGACATTCTGCACATTCTGATAAAGTGAGAACATCCAAATTTATTCAGGAAGTCAAGCAGACAATTGATGAAAACTGAGGTCAGTCAATGAGATCAATTGCCAAAAAGCTGCATGTGTATGAAAAAACAAGGAGTGTTCATGAAGACATTCAATACAAGTCTTATATGATGAAGAGATGACAATTAATGTCTGAAAAAACAAAAGAAAACCATTTAAACAGATCCAAAAGGCTTTTAAACAAACTTAAAAATCCTTCATAAACTGGTGTGATTTGGTTTTTCTCAGATGAGAAAAATTTTGCTCAAGATCAAAAACTTAACAGAATAAATGACAGATGACTTTGTTCTGATCCTTCTGAGGTGCCAAAAATTTCCTTCAAATGTTATGGTATTGGTGTTGTTAGCAATGAAACATGTTTCCTTCAAATTTTTTCCTTCAAATGTTATTTGGGTGTTGTTAGCAATGAAGGACATGTTATGCCACCACACTTTTTTCCTTCAAATGTTATGGTATTGGGTGTTGTTAGCAATGAAGGACATGTTATGCCACCACACTTTTTTCCTTCAAATGTTATGGTATTGGGTGTTGTTAGCAATGAAGGACATGTTATGCCACCACACTTTTTTCCTTCAAATGTTATGGTATTGGGTGTTGTTAGCAATGAAGGACATGTTATGCCACCACACTTTTTTTCCTTCAAATGTTATGGTATTGGGTGTTGTTAGCAATGAAGGACATGTTATGCCACCACACTTTTTTCCTTCAAATGTTATGGTATTGGGTGTTGTTAGCAATGAAGGACATGTTATGCCACCACACTTTTTTCCTTCAAATGTTATGGTATTGGGTGTTGTTAGCAATGAAGGACATGTTATGCCACCACACTTTTTTCCTTCAAATGTTATGGTATTGGGTGTTGTTAGCAATGAAGGACATGTTATGCCACCACACTTTTTTCCTTCAAATGTTATGGTATTGGGTGTTGTTAGCAATGAAGGACATGTTATTTTTTTCCTTCAAATGTTATGGTATTGGGTGTTGTTAGCAATGAAGGACATGTTATGCCACCACTTTTTTTAAATGAAGAAATGTTATGGTATTGGGTGTTGTTAGCAATGAAGGACATGGACATGCCACCACACTTTTTTCCTTCAAATGTTATGGTATTGGGTGTTGTTAGCAATGAAGGACATGTTATGCCACCACACTTTTTTCCTTCAAATGTTATGGTATTGGGTGTTGTTAGCAATGAAGGACATATTATGCCACCACACTTTTTCCTTCAAATGTTATGGTATTGGGTGTTGTTAGCAATGAAGGACATGTTATGCCACCACACTTTTTTCCTTCAAATGTTATGGTATTGGGTGTTGTTAGCAATGAAGGACATGTTATGCCACCACACTTTTTTTCCTTCAAATGTTATGGTATTGGGTGTTGTTAGCAATGAAGGACATGTTATGCCACCACACTTTTTTTCCTTCAAATGTTATGGTATTGGGTGTTGTTAGCAATGAAGGACATGTTATGCCACCACACTTTTTCCTTCAAATGTTATGGTATTGGGTGTTGTTAAATGAAGGACATGTTATGCCACCACACTTTTTTCCTTCAAATGTTATGGTATTGGGTGTTGTTAGCAATGAAGGACATGTTATGCCACCACACTTTTTTCCTTCAAATGTTATGGTATTGGGTGTTGTTAGCAATGAAGGACATGTTATGCCACCACACTTTTTCCTTCAAATGTTATGGTATTGGGTGTTATTAGCAATGAAGGACATGTTATGCCACCACACACTTTTTTCCTTCAAATATTATGGTATTGGGTGTTGTTAGCAATGAAGGACATGTTATGCCATGTTACCAATTTTTTCCTTCAAATGTTATGGTATTGGGTGTTGTTAAAAGACAATGAAGGACATGTTATGCCACCACACTTTTTTCCTTCAAATGTTATGGTATTGGGTGTTGTTAGCAATGAAGGACATGTTATGCCACCACACTTTTTTTCCTTCAAATGTTATGGTATTGGGTGTTGTTAGCAATGAAGGACATGTTATGCCACCACACTTTTTTTCCCTTCAAATGTTATGGTATTGGGTGTTGTTAGCAATGAAGGACATGTTATGCCACCACACTTTTTTCCTTCAAATGTTATGGTATTGGGTGTTGTTAGCAATGAAGGACATGTTATGCCACCACACTTTTTTTTCCTTCAAATGTTATGGTATTGGGTGTTGTTAGCAATGAAGGACATGTTATGCCACCACACTTTTTCCTTCAAATGTTATGGTATTGGGTGTTGTTAGCAATGAAGGACATGTTATGCCACCACACTTTTTTCCTTCAAATGTTATGGTATTGGGTGTTGTTAGCAATGAAGGACAAAAATGCCACCACACTTTTTCCTTCAAATGTTATGGTATTGGGTGTTGTTAAATGAAGGACATTTATGCCACCACACTTTTTTCCCTTCAAAATGTTATGGTATTGGGTGTTGTTAGCAATGAAGGACATGTTATGCCACCAAAAGGCTTTTTTTCCTTCAAATGTTATGGTATTGGGTGTTGTTAGCAATGAAGGACATGTTATGCCACCACACTTTTTTCCTTCAAATGTTATGGTATTGGGTGTTGTTAGCAATGAAGGACATGTTATGCCACCACACTTTTTTCCTTCAAATGTTATGGTATTGGGTGTTGTTAGCAATGAAGGACATGTTATGCCACCACACTTTTTCCCACATGGTCTTAGAGTAAATGCTGCTGCTTACATTGAGGTTCTAGAAAAATTTGTCAAGCCCTGGATTGAAAACATATGCAACAGCAGGCCTTACATATTCCAGCAAGACTCAGCTCCATCCCACAAGGATCTACAAACATAAGAATGGATTGCTGACCATTTGTATAACCACATCACACCCAACATTTGGGCTCCTAACTCTCCAGATCTCAATCCACTAGACTATTATGTGTGGAGCGTTGTTGAGAAGGAGGTTAATAAACAGCCTCATAACACCAAAGACTCTCTTAAAGCTGCAACATTTCGAGTAATGTCTGACATAAATAAGGACCAATTAATCAGAGCTTGCAGCCGATTTCGACCTCATATAGAGGCAGATTGATGCTAGTGGTGGTTTTATTGAATAGAATTAAATAATAGTTAGATAAAGTTCATGTTTACTTGTTTGAAATCAAGTATAATTATATTCATTTGTTCAGCAAGTTTTTTACTAATCCAGAAAATTTGTCCTCTAATACAAGCCACACTCTGTATATAAAATCACATTGTTCCTTTTATAGATTAAGATAATTTTTATAAAAATATAAATTACCTTATTGAAAATGTATATATATTTATATATTTTAGAATATGAATATATTTATTCATTACTTTTGAAAATCATTTCACCCCAGGCAAGGCAATAATGCCACTAACATGCAAGAGGTTACTGATTGTAAAATAGAATGAGAAGAATTTAATGAGGAGAAAGGACAATAAAAGAATAGGGTTCAGGAAGCAGAAGCTAGCAATTATTGTTGCATTTAAATTTTTGAAGATTGTAGCAAGAAACCAGAAGAGAGTTCCACAGGTGAAAAGTGCAAGAAACAAAACTATTAGAATAGAACATGTGGATCTATCTGTTTCAATTGTAAAACAGTGAGACCTAGTTGCGAAACTAGTAGTGCATTTAAATTCATGCTTTTGAGGCAGTAAAGAGGAAAGAATTGCCATGGAAATATTTGTTGCAAAGGCAGAGGGAAGCCATATCATATCAGTGAGAAAGTGTCTGAAATCGAAAAGACAGGTCAGGATCAATAGCATTACAGACCCTTTGTTGGATGTTGTCAAGGTTCTTGAGATATACAGTGGGAGCATCAGACTAGATATGGCAGCAATATTAAATACATGGCCAAATCATAAATCTGTAAATGTGCTAGATGAATTCTGCAAAGAAATATTGTCTGAAATGTCGCATTGAACCAACTTTCCTGGCTGTAGACTTAGCAATTGATTAAGGATAATCAACCCACTTTATTTTATGGGCAAACATGAACCTAAGAAGGTGAGAAGACTTGCCCTCCTGGAAATTAGCATAAACCATGCTGATAGAAGACTGAAAGTGTTCTCCATGAGGATTAAATGAAAACAGGTGTTATTTTTGCAGACATTCAAATTTACGAGCCATTCTATTTCTAAGTTAACCATTGATTGAAGCTCCTTTTTGAGAGCAGCTGCCAATTTTACATTGTCAGGTCTGTTGGATATGCTACTAAAACAGGAGTAGATAGTTATGTCATCATCATAAATATCTAGTCGGTAACTGCTGATATCAGGAAGGTCATTGATAAAGATAATGTAGATCCAAGTTTATGAGTATGTTTATTTTTATTTAAAACATGAGTAGCATTTCTTTTATAATGTGACTCCTTGTCTTGAACGTCTTTTGAAACGCTAGTTCACCCCAGATCTGGAACTTATATAATCCGCTAAAGATGTTGGAAAATGGTTGGTACCTTGTAAGACTTTTGAAAATATCTGACGCTGGAGCAGCTCTATTCTTTTTACATAGATTTTAAAAGCATTTTCACGGATTTGTGGGTGATGAATTATTCTCATTTTTACAGCCCACAGACAAAATGTTGTAAGCTTATTACTACTCTATCACTATTTCCATGGAAATATTCACACAAGCTATATTCCTTAATTCCACTTTACTGGCACGGCCAACTTTGCCACATACACAGGGATAAGTCATCCTGATTCTCTTCATATTTCATTGATAAGAAGAAAGTTCCAATCAGACAGGGCCTTCCCAAGAATGGCTACTATGTAGAACATACTCTCAAGAAGATAATTCCTTGGTCAATACAATCTTAACCACTTCATGTCTCAGGTCAACCATTACCTATCCTCATATGTACTTCTGACTTTCTCCTTTACAAATATATCATTCAGTAATTGACTCTACTCTGAGTGGCTCTTAAGACTCATGTTGGGTAAAAATTTAGTATAAAGATATAATACATGTTGGTGAGATATATTTTATCTTCAAAAAGGTAATATAACAAAGGCACTGATTGTATCGTTTAAGAATTTCAGATTTTAATAAAAAAATTTTATATAAATATCCCACTCTATACAACATTCTGTTTGCAAAAAAAAAAGACCCACTCATATCTGGATTGAAGTTCTCAAGCATCATTTGTATCACTGCTTTAAGCTTAGAAATAGTTGGCTGGAACTCTACTGCTAGAATATAATAAATTTCAAATCATAGGTTCAAATGTCACCTATTGACACACACTATAAAATTTTTGTTCCAACCAAGTATCCAGATATGAGTGGGTCAGTCATATATATATATATGTATGTGTGTGTGTGAGTATATATATATATATATATATATATATATATATATATATATATATAAATAATTTATTTATTCAAAAATTATAACATAAACATGTTATAAAATCACTACAAAAATACCCATTTTGTTTCAACACTTCTGGTGTCTTCTCAAGTGATGATGTAGAATAAAATCATTTTATTTCATTTTAATGTTAATTAATGTTAATGTTATAAATTTTTGAATAAATAATATTTCCTCTTTTCTATATTGAGCACTATATTTTTTCTTTTTTTAAGCAACATAGTATTTATTTTATTTTATTTATTTTTATTTTTTTAATTTTTTTATTAGTGTATTTGTTTGTTTTTATTTTATTTTTTCCGTTTTTCATTTTTTAGGTTACGTAGTAAAAATTTATTTTCATGCCTGCATTTTGAGATGAGCTCGGATCTTTTATTTAATAATTTATTTTGGTCGGGGAAAGTAATGATAGCTATTTTAAATAAAATAAAATAAAATAAAATAAATACTATGTTGCTTAAAAACCGAAAACCAAAAAGAGAAAATATACAAATAAATTGACCTAAATTCATCCAAGTAAATAAATAGACAAACCAATCCCAAACTAAAAACTGTTCCGCCAAAAAAAAAATAATAGTTAGAATGAACTACAACAACCAACCCCAAAATTGAACAAATAGCTTTAATTAAATTCTCAAACCAAAACAAAACTTTTAAATACGTGATATAAACAAATTTTTACTACGTTAATAAATAAATAAATAAAGAAAAAATAAAAATAAAAAAATAAAAACGAGCAATATAATTTGACCCAAATAAATAAACAAAGCGACTTCCGGTAAAAATAACCGCCATAATAGAATACCCACAATGCACCACTAACCCGTATATATATATAAATAGCCGAGAAAAATAACAGCATATGTGGCCTGACGATTGCATATAGCATGAAACAGACTGTCGCCTCTAAGTGTTGACTTCTATGTTCACTTTTATATTTACACACGCTCTATCTCTGATATTGAGCACTTTATCCCATAAATATAGCACACCTTAAGACTATATTTCTTTATATATATATATATATATATATATATATATTAGTCTGAAAGGTTACCTTTCAACATGTCTTTCTATATGATTCCTGTGTTAATTGTGAATTTGAAATGCTTTTTCTTTAAAAGTAAAAATGAAAGAAAAAAAGATGCATTTTATTATTTGATACTCTTTTATTTCCAGAAAAAAGAAAATGCTGTAGAAACATAAAAAAAAGATATGTACCATTTATATCCATGGTACCATAGAATAAGTGTACAGTTTGAAAATAGTTTGCTAGGTTCAGAAATGGACATTTTGATCTGGGAGAAAAAGTATGTTTCCACAGGCCTTCAGTCATTGATGATGAACAAATTGAAGTGTTGACTGAAAGTAATCCAGGTTTCATGACATAGGACATTGCCGGAATGGTTTACATATCTCATATTAGTGTCAAAAGCATTTTAAAATATTTGTATATATATATATATATATATATATATATATATATAAATTGTGACTATGTTTGGGTACCTCATGATAAAAAAATTTATAGACAAAATTTCCATCTGTAAATTTTCTGCTCAAACGTAACAAAAAAAAAAGAACCCACTTTTGAAAAGATCAATTACGGGCAATAAAGAATAGAAGATTTTAGAAAAATTTAAAATGAAAAAGGTCATGAGGAAAATGAAGTTAGACACTGTTAACCACTCCAAAAATCTGCATCTGAAGAAGGTGATGTCATATATTCTGTTGGTTCTAATCAGCAGAGAATGAATGCTAAAAAAAAACCCTTTCCAAATTTATAGACAAATCATACAGATGCATGCTGGGATTTCTTTGTAGCCAATAGGATTGACCAATTCTAGGTCTCATCTGCCATATTTTTCTACTTTTTTGTCTTGAAATCAGAATGATACAATCCCTTAACTGTATCCCTTTTGGATGTGAACACCATTCTTACATTGTGAAATTTTTGCCTTATTACTGTCGCTTTGCCTAGTTTTGACTTGCATATATATATATATATATATATATTTTTTTAATCAAGTTCACCCCAAATATAGCAGTAAAATCACAGAGACATAAGGGGTTACTGGATGTAAAAGAGTTAGAAACAGGAACATTGATAAAGAGCAAGAACAGAGGAAGAGTAATCAAGAGAACAGCAGATAGTGGTTGACATTGCATTTAAACTTTTGCAGATTAAAGTTGGCTGGAAAGCATGAAGCTAGAAGGAAGTTCCACAAGCAAGAAGTGCGAAAATAGAAACTGTTAGCATAGAATTTATGGCTAGATCTAGCTAGCTCAACTGTAAATTGGTGAGCACTTAAATTTGAACAGTCTAGGTACTATAGATAAGAACTCATCCAAACAGGTATCAAGAAAGTATTTATAAAAAAATGGCAAAGAAAGGCAACCTTATGGCTGTGGGAAAGTGACTGAAGCTGGGGTATCAGATCAGGGTCAGTAATATTTTAGATTTTATCAATAAATAGCAAGAGCACCAGGCCATATAAATAACCTCTGACAACCTCCAAGCTAGAGAATGGGTGAGCAGATATAACCATTTGGGAAAGATCGTTGAATATATATAATGATAGAGGGAAAAATAGCTATCATTACCTTTTATTTAATAATTTATTTTGGTCTAGGAAGGTAATGATAGAGAAAAAATAGCTATCATTACCTTCCCAGACCAAAAAAAAGTGTAACCCAAATTAAAAAAAAAAGGAGATAATTCTTTATGCTGGAAATACTTTTACTGATTAATATTTTACCATCTATAAACTCACATCAAACAGAATATATTACCAGATTCTATAAAATCCATACTTCTAGAAGCTAAGAAATGTCTCTCTGAAACCATTATTACATAAAATGTACCCCAAATCAACATGTGGATAACCACAAAACACAGTCCACAAATATGCATTATCATCCAAATCCTGCAGAGACAAACTGGAATCATGAAACATTTGCAGACATAAATTTTATATACAAACACTGCTTGACAAGACAAATGCATGTGAAGTCTGCTTAACCAATGAAGAACAATCGAGACAAAAATTTTAAATTTCAGAAGTCTTTTTTCTTTCTTTTGTTCCATATTTCATTCCCCGATGAGCTTTAATAAACGTGCTAAGAAAGTTGGTTCACTGTGTTGTGCTAGACAATTTTCCTCTTCCAGAATCTATCATGCATATCTATAAGTTTACCATTCATCCATGCTTAGAATATTGCTGCCATATATGGTGTGGAGCTGTTATTTAAATAGAGCTACTTTCATTAAATCCAAAGAAGAATCAGCAATATTATTGGCTCTTTTCTGGCATCTCAGCTTCAGTCTCTTTCCGACCACCATAAAGTTGGCTTCTTGTGCCCTTTCTATAAATACTTTCATGGTAATTGTTCAGATGATCTCTTTTCTATGGTGTCAAGACTCTTTGAATTTAAATGTAGTAATAGACTGGCAATGCTGTCTCATTAATTTAGAGTTGAGTTGGCTAGACGTAATCGTAAATTCTATGCTAAAAGTTTCTTTTCTCAGACTTCTCACTTGTAGATCTCCCTTCTAGCTCCATGCTTTCCAGCCAACTTCAATCTGCAAAAATTTAAATGCAATGTCAATGGTTATTGACTATTTTCCTGATTACTCTTGTTTTGTTCTTGCCCCTTCGCAATGTTTCTGTTTCTGTTTTACAATCAGTAACCCCTTGTGTCTCAGTGACTTTACTACTCTGTTTAGGGCATGTATATATATATATATATATATGTGTGTGTGTGTGTGTGTGTGTGTGTGTGTGTGTGTGTGTGTGTGTGTGATAGAAGTTATTAGGAGGATTCCAATGGGCCTTGGCGATGAAGAAGTATCAAATTAGACTCGATATAGTGCACTCATTCACATATTCCTTGGTGGAACTCATCCGAAAACTCCTTTATCCCAGTTTAACCACCACAAGCCATATACTACTATCCCCAAGCCACTCCACCCAGAACGTTAGAAGCCGGTTCAAGCAATGATATACAAGTGAGAGAAATTATTAGGAGGATTTGAGATAAGTATAATTAAGTAATTCATCGAGTCTAGAAGAAACCTCAACAGAATGCAGAAAGCATTGAAGGCCGTTTTGTCCTATATTTGGGACTCATCAACAGTTCACATCCACTACCGAGAATTGAAACCCTGACAGTTAAGTCTGATTTGATACTTCTTTGTTACCGAGGCCCGTTGGAACAGTTGGTATGATGTTTGCATGATAACGTAACTGTTTGGGTTTCAATTCTCGATAGTCGATGCGCACTGCTGATGAGTCCCAACTATAGGACAAAACGGCAATTTAAATCTTTCTGCATTCTGTTGAGCTTCAAGACTCAATGAATTACTTAATTATATATATATATATATATATATATATATATATATAAAATATATGAAAGTGTTAGAAATGTCTGTACAAAAACTTATATGAAAACAATATTTGGAAACTTTATGATTTTTTGGATAGGTTTTCATTTTTTTTTGTCCTTTGGTAGATTCAATTGTATAGAATTTTTTTTTGTTTCTTTGAGTTGAAAGTTGAGATATAAGGGATGACCATGGCCCACTAATATATATAGTTCCACATGCTATATTTGAGGCTAATTTCTAACAGGCACATTTGGTTGAAAAATGAGATTCCAAAATTCTTTTAGCAGACCCTCTTGTAGTGGATCCATTATGTTTCACAATAACTTTATCGGCGCAGTCAAGTATAGCAAAATAAGCACAAATGAACTCTGTCATTTGTCTAGATCGAACCATAAGACCTCCTCGAGAAATTAAGTCAAAGTACTCCTTCTCTGTAGCATCATCACTATCATTTCCTACCATGACCAGGGAACACATGTCACATTGAAAATGCTTAATTAATTTTTTGAATTTTCTCTAATAAAGAAAAACAAAGTAATGGAAATTTTTCCAGAAGTAATTTATAGGCTGGCTGAGGCGTATAGCACAGTCATAAGGCATAACATATTAGTTTTGCAGAAAATGAAGGATAACCTCTTGGTTGGTAATGTTGTCTTTTTTGTAATTCTTTTAGAATTGAGTATGGTTGTTCCTCAACCATGTTTGTTATGTGATTTGAAAAATTTTCTAACATGCTAAATCTTGTGAGTTTAGCATTATGTCCATGTATAAACCACTGTGGTAGACGTATAGGGGTTCCATTGCAGAGGAGCTGGACGTGAAGGTTTTGGTCAATGCGAATACATTCTTTTAGAGATGGAAAATGTGTTTCAGAGTCAAAGAGTATTCTATAAATTAGAATATAATCTTCCTTTTTCAAAATTCAAAACCTTTAGGACAACACTTTGCTTTTTCCAATTGAGTAAAATCCTTTATCGTATTAGCTGAAATAAAATCATGAAATTCATCAGTTTCGACCAGTCATTGTTTTTGGAGGCTTTCTGAATTCCATTTGTATTTGTAAAAAGAGACACATTTTTCTTATTTTTTTCTGAATTCAGTGTAGGGTATCGGATGTAAATCCCAGTTCAGTTTGTTTTGCTTTCCTTTCAAAATAAATTTCTCTTCAAAATCTTTCATACAGAAAACTGAATTTTTCGTAGGAAATCAATCCAAACAATGAATTTTATCTATTTTTCTACAAGTTTGGATGTCTCAAGAGGAAAAGAATATGCCAATACTTTTTCACTGTTAGTAACATGTCCACTAGAACAGACAAATGCAACACATTTGTTAGACATTTTTGTTAAAATATCACAACAATCTTTATAATTTAATCTATAAATGCAATGGACTATGAGGTCGAAAATTTACCTAATACTAGTGTTCATTTGCACAACGGGCCGTATACTCAATTAAAAATCATAAAAGCGATGTAACTCACAGTGGGTTATAATTCATTGATTGTTAAAAAAAACGTATGCATTTTAGTGATGAAAATATATCTATGGAATTGAAATAACATCTGATAAATTCTATGTAATTGTACGTTGTTAATTTACTATCTGAGAATTCAATTTTTAAAGTTACCTCTCTTTTAGATTAGCAATTTTCTAAGCGGCCATTCATATTTTTTTTTTTTTTGTTTACACATTACATCGGATCTCAGAATTCAGATTATTATGTGACATGTTGGGCCCTGTATAATGCTAATTGGCCATGGGATGAACTTTTTTATTTTTTTGTTTTTGTTTCTTGGAGTGTATGGATATTAATTTTGTTCTGCTTTTTCAGTTGGTGATTAAACTTTGAGGGCATTTTCTCTTCATAAGAATTTTTCCCATCTCTTCTTGTCTTTGGTCTCTTGTGTTTCAGACTATTGTAGAGATTATTGGTTGACTATGTTGAATGGAATGTTGGTACAAGTGTGTTTCACATGGGAAGATGTAAAAAAGAAGATACTGTTGAGAGTCAGTTGGTTTATGTCGGTTTCTGGTTTCATGTATGCGTGCATGTGTGTGTGTGTGTTTAAAATAGGATATAGAATCCCAACAAAATATGGAAGAAATTTGACATATGGAAAAATGTTTCATTGCTAAAGATTTGATTATGAAAAAGAAATAATTGTGCATGTTTAATTGTGTGTAAAAAAAAAAGAATGAATATGTATCAAATTCTAGTTAAATCCACATCTAATTTTTCAGAATGGTTTGAAAGCAAGAGATTCATATAACCTTTTCTTAAATTAATCCAAGGTAAATCCTCAGCCAATCCTTCAGAAACACCAGCTAAGAGAAAAAGTAGTATGATATAAATGCATTTCTTTGTTTTCGGATCCGATGATGCCTTGAAAGGTGAAACACGTAAGCAAATCTAGTTTTTCATTTGTCAAATTTCTTCAGAATGCGAATTTGCAAACAGTGACTGCTAATGCTGATAATGCAAAGCTCATCTATGAATTAGGCATTCTGTGTCACTGCTGTGTTTATTCAAATATAAATACGTAAAAATTCAATTTCCTCTCTGCCGGAAGCTGATAGATTAGGGGATAAATCTTTGACTGATGCCAAATCTGTTTTTCTTGAGGCAATCGGATGTCAAGCCACATTTATGAGCCGTGATACAGTGAAACAGTCTCTCTGGATGAATGATATATTGGTTTTCTATTCTATTCACTCCCTATATTATTTTAAGAACAATAGCTGCTATTATAATAGCAGGAATAGAAATTAATATATATATATATATATATATATATATATATATATAAACCATATAAAACATATTCTAACCTAAACACCCACCAAAAATCTTTAAATATACAAATAGAAAAAAATGCCGTAAGAATTTTTGCCGTTAACAATAAAATTTAAAAAAAATCCAGACGACATGCATTTAACGGATGTCAGATTTCATTGAAAAATACATCCCTGCAAAAAAAGACTAAAGATAATAGAAGCTTTAATAATAAAAAAGAAAAAGCCAACTCTTAACAATATTAACTACGAACAAAGCCGCAATGTGCTAACCGTATTCGGAAATTAAAAACATCCCTACCACACACACTAAGACATACACATAATGCACACACTCAATTAAGCTGAAAAATCGAATCATCCTTGATAATGGCTAAAGATATAGCTTGAAATATAAAACATTTGGACAGTTCTTACACCCCTTTGTCCAGAAAAGAAAGCTCTTGTTAGAACACAAGAAAAATTAAATAAAAAAAACCGTAGTACCTTGTCTGTCGTTTTTAATGAAACATGCATATATATATATATATATATATATATATATATATATATATATATATATATAGATAGATAAAGTTTTCCAATATTGACATACCATTTTAATTATCATTAGACTTATCCAACTCTTTCTGAATCCTTTGTACTGTCCTCTGATTGACACCCAAACACTCTGAAATGTTCATATTGAAGTTTCTGGCATGAATGCCAAGGAGTATAGCATACCATTTCCAAATTTCTGGTTGAGCATCGTTTTCTCACAAATGGTACCCAACTGACCCTACTAAAGAAACAATATGCATGCACAAAATTAAAAGTTTAAATGGCGACAATTTACCGATCGCAGCCTATCTATCTATATATATATATATATATATATCTATATATATATATATATATATATATATATATATATATTTATATGCATTTATATGTGGACAGTCAAAAAATGTATTCAAACAATCTGTCTCTCACTTATACACAATTTTCAGGCCATATGTGTTGTTTTTTTGCTCAACTATTTATATATACAGCTCAGTGATGCATTGTGGGTAGTCTATTGTATTGTTCTAATGGTTGTTTTGGTGTCAGGTAATGGTTATGTTGCATTTCTGTTTTTTAATCATCCATTGTGCTTCTTGCGTCATCCAAACATGGGACCCGGGTTCGAATCTCAACAGGGTTAATGTTATTGGCCTGAGACATGATCCCAGCATGTAGCACATTTGGAAGGTCACTGAAAACCAAACCACAGTTTGAATCAAGCCTTGTAAGCAAAATTTGGTTGATGGAGCTATTGGTGAGCCATAGAAGGTTATGTAACAAGTCATCATGACAGAGGGTTTAAGTGTACTGGCCTTCTTCAGACCATTGATCATGCCAGATAATGTGCTCTCTTCCAGAAACTGTAACTAACGTCTGCTCAGCATAGTTGCAGTATAAACCAAAGGGTATTGAACAAACCCAAATGTACTTAATCAGGTGCCTGTAACAGGGACTAGCTAGCAGGCTGAATAGATAGGCAGATATAAGTAGCTATTATCATTATTATAAATAGGAGTAGATAGATTTGCCTATCATACAGTTCATACTCCTCCCCAATCTTTTGAACAGCAAAAGAGGTTTCTCTCTTGTTTCCTGTTTAGGATTGGGTTTCCGGTTCCCTCTAAAGTCTTTATATTCTCTTTTACTACCTCTTGGTGCCATAGTGGCTTTATAGCCTTGTTTGGGGTGAATTGATTTTTATAAGAAATACCCACCTACTTTCTATTTAATTTGAAATCAATTATGCCTTTATTTTTTTCAAAATATGCCATGTATAAAGGTATTTAAAAGTTAAAGCACTTAAGCTTTGAGTCAAAGTGTTTATGTTTTGAATAAAAGTATTTAATATTGAATTTGAATTTACCTGTGAGAACGCGTCAGAAAAAAGCAAACAGCTACAAAATGTATAAAAGAACAGATTCTACTCTCTCTGTTAATATATTTTGTTGCTTTATCCAATGCTCATTACTGAGGGTAGGGGACCATGGACAACTGCTATGGTCTTAAATTCAGTGTTGTCCTTCTCCTAGACTGGTTTCCAGCCAAGACTATAGAGCTATTTAATCCATAGCTGGAGGGAGAAAAATGGATTCATATCTTTTTCAAGAGTAACTAACTCTACTCTCTGATATTTTATTCCTAGTCTCTATCCTTTATGCCAGGGGTTGGCATCTTATGACATGCATGCCCACGTGGCAGGTCAAACAATTTCCAATGGCACACAGCTGCAAATAACATCACAAAATCTGAACCAATAACTACTACAATGCAAAGAAGTTATTTAGCTGTTTCAATTTTAATATAAACTTAAGTATATATACTATATATTACTATATAAAATATATTGTTGAACAGGTATATTGCCCTTGACTTGTATAAAAATACGTATGCGGTTGGCACACTGAATAATTTTAAAACCTGAAGTCGGCACATGGTTAGCCAAAGGTTGCCAACCCCTACATTATACCACCCACACATTTACATGATTGATTGATTGATTTGATTTTCATGGGTTATCAACCCATTGTGGTTTATTTAAAGCTGAAACATATTTTAGATTGTCAATCAGTCCCTGGTGTTCACAAGCAGTCTTCACCTTACTACTGCATCCTGGGTATGATGATAAACTACATCCAGCAGTAAGGCCTCTGATTAGTAGGTTTTGAAGTGCGTGAAACCACTTCTGAATTGCTGTTGTTCCCTGATCAGCTCAATACCGGGTTGGTACCATCCATTATAGCGAACACCCAAATTGGGGTCAAAATTACTAGCAATACATTTGTATAGCAAAAAAAAAAAAAATTAGCAGAACTCACAAGAAAATAAAATGACCCATAAGGAGTTGATATGCTATTACAAAACAAAAACCTAAGTAGTGCTTAACTTTGGTGATCAAATGAGAACATATGTTTCCAGTGGAATTTGACCCTAAGCCAGAATAGATGATTTGCATTGGTTTAAAAAAACGATGTCAATGGGTCTCAAATTTTCTTCTGCCAATATCAAGAGAAAATAATTAATCCGGTTCAAGATTACACAAGAAATAAATTACTGATCATGGACTATTTGGACTATTGTTTCATCTGGTGTATATCGATCAGGTAAGCTACATGAAATTCTGAAATGAACCATTATTTAATCTTACAGAGGTAGACTGTTATTGTTCCACTGTTCATACATAGGGATATTGTCTATCTCTTATTTTTAATACTGCTCACCCATTTTCACTGAGTCCACATACATACTGCCCAGCCCAGGTATTGAACTCACAATTACTATGAACAGTCTACTATCATAAATCAAATAAAGGGCTCACTTTAGAATTCCCTGTAGTTTACCCAGATCAATATATACCTGAAGAAGGCCAGAGGATACAACTGTCGAAATGTTGTGTGCCATTGCTATAAATACTTTCATAGGAATTGTTCTCTATTCATTGGGGTTTCATTTTTAAAAGTTCTTATTTTTATTCTCCCCCCCCCCCAGACAAATTTTGACCTTGTGTCACATTTTGCATTACCCAAAATAAACATTACTTTCCTCTATTCATTGGGGATTCATTTTTTTAAATGTTGTTCATTTCATCCCCCCACCCCAACACAGACAAATTGTATATATTGGAACTACTTAGAACTTCATAGAGACTTTGAGGTATTATGGTGGCTGGATGGTAAGTAAGAATGTGTTGTTTTGGTGTAAGGAATAACGTAGTATGTTTGATGTTAGCTAAGTTTGAGATAAGACAGATTGAAGACCAGCCTTCTCCTTCCCAACTTTTTGGCCTTGTGCCAAATTTTTGTATTTTTCAAAATAAATATCACTTTTCTCTATGGTACCTTAATTTTATGAATTTAAGCAAGTACTAGATTGTTGGCAATTTACAGTTTTTTACAGTTGAAATGTCTAGGTGTAACTGTAATTTTTTACAGTATTTACATTAGTCGGACTATTGTAACTGTAATTTTTAATACTAATGCTTCTTTGCTCTTTCTTCTCACATGTAGAACTCACTTCAGCCTTCTTGATTTCAAGACAAGTTCAATCTTCAAAAATTTAAATGCAATGTCAATCATTACCTTCTACTTTCTTAATTTCTGTTCTTTTATTGTTCTTGCTTCTTAATAATGTTTATTTTTGTTATATTCTCTAATATTCAATAATCCCTTACATCTTAGTGGCTTTATTACCTTGATTGTGGTGAAACGATTAAAAAATAAATATAGCTCTCTTGTAGAATTAGGAAGGACAATTAAATGGCACTATTTCTAGTGCAGCATAAGAAATTAAAATTTTTCAGTGTGTGACATCAAATTGGAAAAATATCTTGTGGCTAGATGTAACCGTAAGTTCCACGCTAACAGTTTCATCTATTTCACCTCTCTCATGTAGAACTTTTTTCTGGCTTCTTGTTTTCCAGTCAAGTTTGATCTTAAAAAATTTAAATGCAGTGTCAATCATTATCTTCTGTCTTCTTAGTTCTTTTATTGTTTTCTCTCCTTAATAGTATATTTTTCTCATAGTGGATTTATTGCCTTTCTTGGGGTGAACCGATTTAAAAAATTATAACTTTAAACTCTTCTTTATTATCTCTGTATAAAAGGTTCTAAGAATAACATGTTTGCCAGTAAAAAAATGATTCACGATGACATTCTTTTACTAATTGTTCAGCCAATCCAAGACCCGAGAGCCTCTCAAAGTAGAGGGTTACAGATTGAGCCTAAGAGAAATGAAGTTTATGAGGATATGTAGGAAATGATTGGTTGATAGATTTATTTGTTTTTTTTTATGGCTTGTCAACACTTTGTGGGTCATTTTAAATATTTATTGGAATGTGAGAATAATCTTTTTTTTCAAGGCGAGTGAATGTCGCATTAACAATTTTTTGAGAATAGTAATGATTTTTCCAGATACAAGTCCTACTATTTAACCCATAGCTGGGGGGGTGGATTCATACCTTTCCCTAGGTTATCTGCATCTAAGTGAATGTAACAAACCTGATTGGAATTGAAACTCAGTTCTCTGTTTTTCCATTCAGAGCCAATATCCATTATGCCACTCACTCATTTGCAATATGTAGGAAAGATAATGGTTAACTCTAGACTGGAAGACATTATGAATCTAATGATCAGAGAAGCACCCTCCTGGGAAGAAGCTGTTAAAATACTTCTTTTTTACATATATAGGATGATTGATATCAAATAGCAGTCCATCATCCTTTTATGTTTTCCTAATGAAAATTTCCTGTTTCCTAATACTTTCTTTAGTTTTTGAAAGGCATATTTTTCTATTCCAATGAACCTTTTGATTTCTGTGTCACATTTTTTGTCAGCTGTTATAACGTTTCTCAGATATTTAAATGACCTGTTTGTTATTGACATCTCTAATTCTTGCTCACATCTTTTTCTCTTTCTCATGCTGCCAACAATACTCTCTCTCTCTTCTGCTAAATGATGCTTAATCCTTTCTTCTCACTTCTCTTTACAACCTTGTCTTGGAGTTCCTGTGTCTGCCATAAACATAATGTCATCCATGTATCTTATGTTGTTTAGATTGTGCCCACCAATCAGTCAATTATGTGCCATGCGTGATACACGCTTAGCCAATCATGTATCTTTCAATACATGACTGACGAGGCAGATTTTTTCCTGGTAGGTTGCCATTTCTTTCTGCAGTAGACAAACTGTTTCTCCTACATATATCTATAGAAATGTAACAGGTTTTTTTGAAAATTTCACTTCAACATAAAAAATCAGTATTCTCTTTTGTGAAGTCTTAAGTTTAACTGTAATCTATTCAAATGAAAAAAAATGACCACTACAAAATGTTTTCCTATTTCTTAAATTCATTTTATCACAGGGATTTTCAGATTTAAAGGATTAAGGGGATTATCTGCTATATTTTTCTAAGAGCAGAGAGAGATTTATTTACATAGGATTTTCAAATATTTTTTTTGTTATATATTTCATTTTTTTGTTATATATTTCATTTTAAAAATGTGATGTTTACAAATTTACAGTGGTGTGTGTGGGAGTTATGACATCATCAAGATGGTTGCCAAGCTATCCTGGTAGGTTGTATTCAATTAAGCATAATTCATTCTAAATGAGCCAAAAAGCTAACGAAAAAGTCAAGATGATCTAGGTGTCAGAGGAAACTAAAATTCCCAAAGTAATTTTAGATAATTGAACTCGTAAATTTTCTTGAAAATTAGTTTAAGGAATTGGAATCTTTTTTTTTTGTTTTTTTTTTTCTTATTAACGTTGAATGAAATGATGCATAGATTTTGCTTGTAAGAAATTCTTCAAAGCAGGAGTTATTTTCAGGACAAATTTGACCGCATTATTTGACTTTGGCTGGAGATTGAACTTGACATTAGTTAATCCCCTTTTTGCACATATAACTGCTATGCAAAACACACATCCAATGCAGACACTACGCCCACTCAAATTGCAGTTAATGGTGAAACATCTATAAATGACTTGCTCAACTCAACTATTGCAACAAACATCAGGTGATGTCCTTAAATGTGACCCTTTAGTGCAATGAGCAGGGATGAATTGTTAGGGATAATTGACTCTATGGCAATAATACTAAAATTAGTTGGGCTTACTGATTTTTTTAATTATTACATTTCAGTATTTCATAATTATTGGTTATTCATATTTGAGTCTATAAGCATTTACTTTGTTCATGGAGAGTTTATTCATGACTGAATATGTAAGCATTGACTTGGTTCATGAATATGTAAATATTAGTCATTTAAGTTTGAGTCAATAAGCATCTACTTGGCTTGGGGATAGGTAAATATTGGTCATTGATATATGATATTATAAGAATTTGCATGATTAATGGGATAGGTAAATATTGGTGATTTATATTTGGGTCTGTAATCATTTACATGGCTTGGAGATGAATATTGATCATTTATATCTGAGTCTAGAAGCATTTACTTGGTTCAAGAATAGGTAATTATTGATCAATTTGAGTCAATAAGTATTTACTTGGTTCAGGGAGAGGTAAATACCAGCTATTCATATCTGAGTCTATAAGTATTGACTTGGTTCAAAGAGAGGTAAGTATTGGGCATTTGTATTTTAGCTTAGAAGCATTTTGGGGATTTTTCTACAGCTTATCATCCCATTGTAGATTATTTAATGCCAAAAAATATTTTTAGATTGTATGAGTTACATGATGGCACCCATTTTCTCTCCAAGTAATGACAAAGAGTTTTGGCTACTCACAGTAGGAAATAACCTTCTACTTGACCTATTTATACCTTTTCCAAGGGTAATAGTGCAAAATGAATACAAACTACCTGTTATGTAGTGGTTTCACAGTGGAGGTTTGTATTTGTACTAAGTCGGTCCTAAAATAGGTCCGACGTACAAAACGTTAGGAACTTAATATAATAGGTAATGACGCAGTAATCTAGTTGTGGTCGTTGATACTTTAATATCCGACTAACGGTCGTCCAACATCGACTGACTGACCAAATCCCTGCTGCCTCAGCAACTGCTACTACTCCTACTTATTATAGGTGAGAGAGAGTCTATTAACAATAGAATAGGTGTTTTCCATTATAACACTACCTCAGCTAGAATGAGAACTTTTGCCAAATCGATTTTTGTGCTGTTAACAATTAGGCCAAATGTGCATAAATTACTTTGTTAAAATAGTAATAGATTGATCATGTCATTTAATCTGTAATAAAGATAAGTATATACAGAATCCAAACAAGAACCCTCAAAATTTATTAGTGTTTCAAAAAGAATAAAAAAAGAAAAAGTACAATTGAAAGTAATAACATTTAGTTTGTAAAAAAAAAAAACATTAGAAAATATTAGAAGCACTCCTGATAAAAATCAACAGTCCTATCTTAACATACCCCTTTTTTTGAATGAAGCCAAAGTGCTTTGACTGTGTTCGGAAAATAAGCATAAACTCCAATAATAATGAAGATTGACCGAATCATTCATTTTCTATGGCTTATCAACCCTTTGCAAGTTATTTAAAGCCAGAAAATATGTTTAGATTGCAAGAATTTTTTTTCAAATTCAAAGAGTATTATAGATAATAATGATTTAGTGATACAAGTATTACTAATTAACCTATAGCTGGGGGAAAAAGAGGTGGATTCATAGCTTTTCCAAGGTTATTTGTGCACAAGTGAATATAATAAACCCAAATGAATTTGGAACTCAGCTTTCTGACTCATTATCCATTACACCACCTGCACATAAAAGCTTACAGCACCTGGTATACCCAATTGGTTACCCATCTAGGCACTGATCAATCTCAACATTGCTTAACTTCAGTGATCATACAATAAACCTTAAAACAAACAGAATTAAAAAAAAGAAAAAGTCCAATTGAAAGTAATTTGGACGTATAAAAAATTCTTTGTCACCAACAGACATATTAAGAACATCTAGTTTGTAAAATAACACATTAGAAAATGTCAGAAGCACTCTTAATAAAAAATAAAAAAAAACAGTCCTATCTTCAATAGCCCTGTTTTTGAATGGAGCCAAAGTGCTTTGACCATGTTTGGAAAATAAGCATAAACTCCAATAAGAATGCAGTTTGATTCCTTCATTTTTTATGGCTTATCAACCCTTTGCAGGTTATTTAAAGCACAAAAATAATTTTTAGATTGTAAGAATTCTTTTTTCTTTGGAAATAATAATGGTTTTGTGTTAAAAGTCTTACTAACTAGCTTGGAGGAGAAGTGGTCAATTCATAACTTTCCCAAGTGTATTTGCACATAAATGAATATAATAAACCCAATGGGTATTGGAACTTACCTCTGTATTTACTGTGTTCAGGAGTAGGTAAATATTGGTCATTTATATTTGAACCTAGACACCTTTAATTGATTGGGGGGGGATATATAAATATTCATTGTTTATATTAGAATTTGTAAGCATTTATTGTTTTCATTCATATCTGAGTCTGTAACCATTTATCTGATTCTCGGGTAGGTAAATATTGATGTTTGAGTTTTGTTCATGGTGAGGTAAGTACCAGTTATTCATTCCTGAGTCTGTAAGCATTGACATGGTTCATGAATATGTAAATATTAATCATTTATATTTGAGTCTGGAACCTTTTACTTTGTACATGGTTCTTTTTAAGGGAATCTAACCTTTCAGTAGGGAATTGATACTGAAGTCTTTGTGACAATTTGAAGGCTATTTTTTCAAAGACTCGAGATTGGACCTATTATTTTATCTGGATACTAAAGTCTTTATTTCCATTATTCAAACTATTCTCTTCATCTTTGTTGCCATATTTATTACAAATTTTTCGGGCATTGTATGCTCTGGCCTTCGTAGGTGGTTGGAATGTTGAACTGAACCCTTTATTTCGCTCACTGGGGTAGACTGTTCTAGTTCCATGTGCCATGTCTAATGAATGTCAGTTATCAGTTATCTCTTGTTAATTCCCCTCTCCAAGTTCTCCACCACCTTAACTAGGTATTGAACTCACACTCATTGGATCCTGTCACTGGATCTAACTAACACCTTTATCCACTATGCCATGTGTCCTCGTTATAATAAATATGGCGACAAACATGAGGACAATAGTCCGAATAATGTAAATAGTGTACATAATACAGAAATTTAGAAATATAGACAGATACCAAAGTCTTTGTGTCAATTCAAAGAGTATTTTTCTAAGACTCTAGATTGGACCTTTTATTTTATTTGAATACCAAAGTCTTCCTGACAACTTAAAGATGTTTTTTTGCTAAAACTTGAAACGGGGCCTATCATTTTATCTGTATACAGTATACAATGGAACACTTTAAAAATTACTTTATTCTAAGACACTACATTGTGCCTATATATATACTATAGTATATATCTTTCAAATTATACCTTATATCATAAGGTCCATAGTTATGATATAACCTTATGATATTAGCAGTGGCGTAGCTAGTGTAAACGTCACCCGGGGCGGTCCGCTCAAATGTCCAATGACCCCGATTCACCCTATGCTGAATGGTTAGCTGTAGCTAAATTTTCATACATGCTCTACCTCTACTTTACTCTACTGACCGGTACGTTACTGTTTACATGTATGATCCAAGACAAAAACAATACCACAAAATAATCAGTTCAAATCAAAATTCACTTTCAGAACAACTAAATACAATGCAATACACAAAAGAATGACATTTGATACTATGGTCTTAGAATGAATGTTTTCTTGTTTTCATTGTGGCAAACTGGTCAATGACATCGTCAAAATCTGTTTGTCTTGTAAGCTCATTTTCAATGGACAGCACAGCCAGATCCGACAGTCTCGACTGGCTCATGGTTGACGTAATTTTCTCTTGCTAATTTTCCGATGTCCAATTTTCCATTGCATCATTTTCTGGGTACCATATCAATGATGTTTGAAAGTATTTTTCTTGACAAAAATGTTCTATTTAATTTTTAAGCATTTTTTGGAACATAGTAAATCAACTGCATTCTTTTAAAGGTTACCTAGAGAATTTATGCAAAGTTTATTTTTTTGTTTTTCTTTATACAAGTAAAATAAATTTACATCGTATTTTGATGTTATTATGATTTTAGTTTTAGTGATAATTTAAAAACAATAAATATTTATCATTAGTACCAAAAATGGAAAATTAAGTTAAAAGTTTAAAAGAATCCTTTTTGGAATCGGAAAATAGGCACAAATTTTTCTGATTCCGATACTGTTTCCGATACCCTGAAAATTTCCGATTTTTCCAATTCTCAATTCCGATTAATCGTCCCAACACTAGTAGATATATTCAAAAGTATATCGCTCACTCAATGGAAAATTGTATCTCAGCGAATTGATACACAGGCAAGACTGAAATTGTTTCACTTTTGGCTTCGTATTTCGCTTTGTTGTTATTAATGATGCAGAGTTAAAACACCATATCATCCGATAAAATGTTACAACAATGTCTCTTGTTAGTAACCAAGATTGTAGCAACTGAAACACATGAAAGCTGAAAACATTGCTATTGTTCCTACTCACAAATTTCCCAACAATTTATTAGAAAATTTCTGACGGGGGGACAAAACTGGGTAGGGTCCATAAATTATTTCTGGGGAGTCATATGCCTGCCTGCGAAACCCTGTGTCTCCACCACTGTTTTCAGATTATTTTTGGCACCTTAGCCTGGTTGAAAAATTTTGTTGAGGGTGACATTGCGTCACCCCGGCTGTGCTGGCACCCGGGGCGGTCCGCCCCCTCGCCCCCCCCGGCTACGCCACTGGATATTAGGTACATCATAACTATACTTATAACCATTATACACCATTATTTTTTTACATGAGAATCTAGCATGGTAACTGAGCAAAGGTTTCTACCCCATTCTTTTTATTTTCATTTTCATTTTCAATCACTGGAGACATTTACTTGTGGTGTCACTTTCTTTTGTTATACTAACGTCTGGTGTTTTATGCTTGGTTAATTTCTGTTCCGTTTTTATGGACACAATATCCGCAAGGCATACAGTAGCAATAATAAAGTAATATCTCTTCTTGCCTCTTGTTACTGTACTGGAAAAATTGACTGAGATTTTGTTATCTTCAGGAATTTCATATTCTTTTAAAAACATGGATTCCACCTTGACAGGCACTTGTCTTGTGAGGGTAGCCAATCGGTTTATCAACCCCATGATGCTTACAAACACTCAGTTGAATATTTCATAAAGTGTTCTTAGCTGACGCATTCATTCTATCTTCTTTTATGTGTGATTTCCCTTCCAAACATGGCCTTCCACAACTTCCTATCCCTTGTAGATTTGTGTAATGGTATCCATACTATCCCTCCCACTGCCCTTTTTTGTGTCCATTTTTCTTAAGACTTCATTGTTGCTTGTATATTCCATCCATGGTATTCTCAGCATCCTTCTGTAGAACCACATCTCTGTTGCTTCTAATCTCCTTTTAATTTGTGGAGAAATTGTCTAGCATTCACAGCCATAGAAGAATTTATTTATTTCAGCCAGCAGATATCAACTATGTCTAATTTTGGATGACGAAAATTGACATTAAAAACAGTCACAAAACCTGCTTTAAGTCTAGAAATTATTTTTTTATTATTTTATGGAAAAATTTACATGTATCCACTGGTATATTTTCCCCATTACAGTTATTGACGACTCAGATATGAGTCCAAATAATAAATTTATAACACAAAACAGTATATAAAAGAAACAAGAATGCATGTATTAACTAAATTATACATAGACAATAAAGAAGAAAACATTTAAACTAGAGAATGTTTGTATGAATGAAGTCCAAGAGAAAAGTAACTGAATGTAAAGTGAACATTCTTTAATGGGGGACACATTTTTACCACATGCAACTACGTCTTACAGCTGGAGTTGTACGAGGATAGGTGAGAATATAATTTCCTATTCATAGGTTTAAGGAGTATTCCCTAGCACCAGTTCTTTTAGTAAAGTGGGGTACTTACATTATTTAGACTGTTATCCTCATCTTCATTGCCATATTCACAATGTTATGGCTCTTGTACACTTCTTCAGGTGACTGGAATTTCGAACTGAACTCTTTATTTCGTCCACCAGGGTAGATTGTTCTAGTTCCACGTGCCATACCTCTTCCAGATGTCTCAGTTATTTCCCTTTAACTCAACTCTCAAAGTTTTGGTTCACCACTGCTGTAGCCTGGTACTGAACTCTTTAAGTCTAGTTACTGGATCTAACCAACACCTTTATCCACTGATTCCAGTGACTAGACCCAAGGAGTTGTGAGTTCGATACCAGGCTAAAGCAGTGGTGAACCAAAGATTTGGTGAGTTGAGTCAAATGGAAATATCTGAGACATCCAGAAGAGGCATGGCGCGTGGAACTAGAACAATCTACCCTGGTCAATGAATAAAGGGTTCAGTTCAAAATTCCAATCACCTGAGGAAGGCCGGAGCATAAAACAGCCAAAACATTGTGAATATGGCAATGAAGATGAGGATAACATTCTGAATAATGTAAGTAATCATAATACCTCATTTCAGAGATATAGACAGATATCAAAGTGGGGTAACTCACATATTTCAGTTGCAGAATCCATTGTCAGTAGACTGTTGATTTCTTCTCCATCTAGAGAAAATTATTCAATGGAAAAGCAAGTACTTATATTGATGGCTCCAGTGATGTTACAGGAACTGCTAGGAGATATCTAAAAACAGCCATAAACTCTGTTAGGTACACCAACTCTATATTTATCTGGAGGTTTTATTGTCAAAGCCTTTCCTATGATTGGGCATGGCTGCAAGGCAGTGGAGATATAAAATCTAGATTTTCTTCTCTTCAAAGGAATTACACTCCCAGGCTAATCAGTTTTATCAACTCAGTTGGAAATTCCATGAGCATACAGCATGTGGCATTCACAAGTATTCTCCTATCTAAGTACAGCTCTGTCAACTGGGGCTGTAAAATACGCCAACTGCACCTCTGCAGAGGGGATAAGAGCCTAGGTATGGTGATAAACTACATCTGTGTCCAGGGTAAAACGATAAACTACGTCCAACAGCAAGGCCTCTGATCAGGAGGCTTTGAGGAGCATGGAACTTCCTCTCAATTGCTGGTGTTCCCAGGTCCACCCTGACCCAGGGTGGTAGCACCTGTTAGGGTCCCAGCTATGGGCAAGTAGTTAACCCAGAAACTGAGGTAGAAGGCATTATAAAAGTGTAAAAATAGGTTTTAATACCAGAAATACGTTGTAAAAATTTATTACCAGAAATAAATTTTTGAAGAAAAAAAAAATGTTACCAGCAATATGTTTTTGAAAAAACTATTATCAGCTATACATTTTTGAAAAAATAATATTACCAGCTGTACGTTTTTGAAAAATAATATTACCAGCTATATATTTTTGAGGAAAAAAATATTAACAGAAATAGATTTTTGACGAAACAAAAATATTACCAGCAAAAAAAAAAATGTTGTCATCATTAAATGACCCATTGAGGTTGATATACTGTAAAACAAAACAAACCAACCAAACCAAACCTATCTAAGTACTGACAAGGTTTGATGTTGCATAATTGCTGTTTCTTTTTCCATTTATGTCATCTAATTCTATATTTACATGCCAGTCTTACTTATATATTTTATGAAAAAATTATTTATAGAAAAAGCCCAGAGAAGTTACATTATGGTGATGGGAAAGTGACTGAACCCAAGAGGCAGATTCTTCTTTGGATTTTGTCACGAATCTCTAGATGTATAGCAGAAGCACCAGACCAGATGTGGCAGAAATATTCAATGCATCAATGAATAGTAGAATTATAAATCTGCCAGATTTTCCCAAGAACATTTACCAATTCCTGATATGTTTCTTTTGAATGCAATGAATAAGCAGCAAGTATTGAGGCATATGTATTAGCATTATGAAGAAACCCTGCTTTCAGATTTCTTTTAGATTGTTCTATAAATAGTCTCCATTCATCTGCATTGTACGCCATGCCAAATGTCTGCTCTAGACCATTTATAGCAGTGCAATAAACCAAAAATCCATCTTTGTTGAAATATGCTGTAAAGTCATTTTCCTTATTTCAGCACATTTAGAAAAGTTTCTTTTAGATATAAGTTCTTCTTGTTTCTTTTCATTTGGACCCCAAGAACTTAGGAGAATTGTTAAGGTGACTGAGGTCTTTCACTAAGTTATTAAGTCCATCCTGAGAAAACAGCTATGGATAATTGCTTGAAGATAGTTGAATAAATTCTTTGCCAGCAGCATTATCAAGATTAACAAGTGGAGCAGAGATTGGTAGATCAGATCTTATAGCTAATAGAAAATTAATATAAGTGATATCTGATATTTAGCTGAATTTTACAAGCAGATAATATAACAAATTTTTACTTGTAATAGTATAAATTTATTAAGAGCTACAAAAGACAGGAAATTGTAGAGAGCCATGATTGCTCGCTTCCTGAGGGCACATGGCTCATACAAGAAGTTTTCTCAGGTTGGAATATATGTGTGATGGGAAGCAACTGTTAGCATTAGACATGAAATATACAAAACAGTTCCCATCAGAGTAAAATGACTACTAATTAGTCATGACACACAGTGCCTTCAGTAGACAAAGCTCACTAAATTACTACCACCTGACTTATTGTATAATGTTATCTCAGTCATCTGAGACAAAGTTCTTAGCACATATGAGCTTATCATGCTTTCTATGGCATCACCAAATCCATAGATTCTTGAGGAAATAATTAAAGCCATTCCAAAAGTGTCACTCCTTACACTCATATTATATTTTCCACAAATAATGGTGCACTAGCAATGTTAAACATTGACATTGTGTACAGGGAGAAACATGTCTTATGATAGCAAACTTAAATTAGACAAATATGTTGTAATGTACAGCATGTGAGGTGATAGTGAGATAAAAAATTGGTGGAGAAGGTAATGGTCAAAGCTGGTGCCTAAAAATTGGGGATTTTTTTGTTAACTGTTTTACCATTTGTTCTTTGATCAATATCCTAAAACTGACAGTAATGCCTAACAGCTTGTGAAAACTAGGATTGTGAAGTTTTTTTTTAAATGCAGTTTTAAATAATTGGTCTATTTTTTATTTGTAGTGGGTCTATCTCTGATACAGATTTATATATATATATATATATATGACTAGCAGTAGAGCCAGGCGTTGCCCGGGGATGTAACAGTAAGAGATAGATCAAATATCGATCATCATAAAGACTGAAAAATAAAATTGACAAAGATTATTGTTTAAGGTTGACGGACATGCATGTCTTAATTAGTTTTTGTTTTTTTTTTTGTTTTTTTACGAATTGGTTAAACCTAAACTCAAACAAAAGCATTGTTTTCAATCGTTATGAGTCTACTGATTGAATAGAATTTTATTATAAACAATTGTCTTGTAAATGGAATTTTTAAAGCATTCTGAATGTAAAAATAAAGAAAAAAAGTGTGCAAAGACAATAAATTGGTTGCCAAAAAAAAAAAATCCGATCCCATATATAAATGAACACACACACACACACACACACACACACACACACACACACACACACACACACACACAAAAACAAACAACCTGGGTTTTATAAGTATAACTCGATATAAGTTGTTCCCCTTTCATTTTCGTGACAGTGATCCCTTTTAATTGTGTTTTCAAATTGATTTCATGCAAAAACAATTGTGTTTTTCCAATTTTTCATGCCGTCAGAACCACCACAAGGTAATTTTACGTAGTCCTGTGAAGTTTTGTTGAAATCAGTTGAAAAGTGTAGAAAATCTGATCAAATATATAAACAAATAGACACACACACACACACACACTCACAACCTGGGTTTTAATAATAAGTATGATTAATACAAATAAAATGTGTCACTTAAGCTGATTGATGTTATATTATATTCAGCAACTTGAATTCAGAGCTGACAATCATTTTTGTAATTGAGTGTCCACTCGTCAGGAGGTTTTAACTATTCATTGCCATTTTTCATTAGATTTATACTAAATCTTACATCCTTTGAACTATATTTTTTTTCATATATATATATATATATATATATATATATATATATATATATGATATAATGATATATAATTTTGTGTAATTTTATATATCAATAAACAGTATTTAGAAAAATAGTATGACAAATTGGAAAACGTTTTTGTGACGTGTTTAATCTGTTAGAATTTCATCAGACTGAGATTAGTTGATGTTGCCACATCTACACATGCACATGAAACAAGAGACACTGGTTTTTCAAAATTTTTTAGAGAATATTTTTTTAAAGGAATATTTTTTCAATCTAGTCAAATTTATCTGTTTTCTTTTTTCTTTTTCTCTCCATCACCTTTGCCCCTGACTAGCCCACATTGTGTCAACAGAAAATTTACCAAGAATGGTGATATATTGTAAGAGTCAGGATGCAAATTTACCGTAACTGAACTCGTGATTAAAGCACTTTCCAGACATTTTTCATCTTAGTGGATTATTTTCTCTTTTAATCAAAGTAGCATTCCTTATGTCAAAATTGTGGTCTGTTTTGTTTTGGTGAACAACCAATGGATTTTGTGTGTTATTCTTTAAAATGTCCCTTTTATGTTCATATAGTCTTTTGTTAAAACTTGTTGAGGTTTCTCCAATGTATTCATTCTGGCAATTCCTAGACTTAATAGACTAAATTCCTCCTTCAAGTTTTCGCTTGTTGTTTTTTTTATTGATTAAATCTTTGCTTTAAATGTAGTTGTGACAAATGTTGGGTTTGGATAAATTTTTTTGGTTCTAGTGAGTAGAATAATATATTTTTTGATTCGTTGGGTTTGTTAGGAAGGACAGCTCTTCTATTTTGGAATATTTTATGAGGTTTTTGTTTCACATTGAATATGGAATAGAGTATTGAAAGGTCTTGAATGTATTTCCAATATATTTCTCCTCTTCATGTAAGTAAATTTCTCCACTTCATGTAAGTAAATTTCTCCTCTTCATGTAAGTAAATTTCATGTAAGTAAATTTCTGAGTACTCTTAAACTTGAAGTGTCTTGAATGTATTTCAAATATATTTCTCCTCTTCATGTAAGCAAATTCTGAGTACTCTTAAACAGAATCCAATGATCATTCTAGATTTTATTTTTTGCTATGATGGGAATAGTCATTTTTATTGGTTGATTTTCAGTGGACACATGTTGTCTGAGAAATGTAAAGTATTGTTTTTTTCTATTTCGTATGTGAATTCTGTTGGTGTGTTTGACTTTGTTTAGTTTATCTACAAGATCAGGTAAGTTAGTATCACAGGGATATATTAATAGAGCATCAAAAAAGTTTTTCAAAAAGGTTGCCTGAATTTTTCAGATGTGATTTTTTATATGTGATTGCAAGAAATTTTTTTATATTAACCCCTCTCCTTGAAACAAGAAGCGAGGTTAATATATTTGCTATGGCTGTAGCTATTTTGGGGAGGTGCTGTCTATTCCAAAAATGATCATGGTTGCAAGCTTTGTGTGATGGAATGTGGAATGAGTCTTGTACAGTAGACTATCTTTACCATTTCTGTAGAAAGACTCCACCCCAGCCCAGATACACACACACACATACACATGCATCAAGTACACATACAAATGTATATGCATAAATCTAGCTAACACACGCACACACACACACACACACACACATATATATATATATATATATATATATATATGATAGAAATTATTAGGAGGATTTGATAATCATATTTGAGTAATTCAATTATCAAATCCTCCTAATAATTTCTATCATGTACATCATTGCTTGAACTGGCTTCTAATGCTCTAGAGTAAACGGCTTGGTGAAAGTAGTGATGGCTCCAGGGGGCACAGTCCTATGGTTACAGAGAACTCAGTAAGTTCCACCACGGAATATGTGAGTGAGTGGCACTATATTGAGTCTGATTTCCAATCTCTTCATCACCAAGGCCCGGTGGAACAGTTGGTATGATGTTTGCTTGACAACCTAACTGTCAGGGTTTAAATTCTCGGTAGTGGATGTGCACTGCTGATGAGTCCCAAATATAGGACGAAACAGCCGTCTGCATTCTTTTGAGGTTTCTTTCAGACTCGATGAATTACTCAAATATATATATATATATATATATATATGGTGGACTCTCCCATCGTATTTGATGTATGAGTGTCAAGCAGCTCAGTTCCTAGGAACCAACTGCCAGACACCAGCACATATGATTTGATTATAGTGGTCAATGCTTTGTGCACAACCAGCCACGCCACACTTTTTGAGTTCGAGTGCATTACTTTCATATATGTGCTAATACCCTTAGGAAAGGTATGAATCCTCTTCTTCTCCCTCCAACTATTGGTAAATAGCAGGACAGACTGGGTTCTATAGCCTTGGATGGCAACTGGTATAGGAGAAGGATGACTCTAAATATTTATATATATATATATATATATATATATATAACAGCAAACATTGAAGTCAACACTTAGAGGTGACAGGCTGTTTCATGCTAGACACACTCATCAGGCCACCAGGTGGCCTGACCTCAATGTTCACTTTTATATTTACACATGGTCTATCTCTGATATTGAGCACTTTATCCCATAAATATAGCACACCTTAAGAGTATATTTCTTCATATATATATATATATATATATTATTTTTATTTATGTGTCTCTTTAGGACATTGGCAATCATGGCTTTTCACAATTTCCTGTCTTTTCTCCTTAACCCTGTTCCGCCATCCATTTACCCAATATCATTAAGTATGTTATGCATCATTTTCCTCTGTCCCTCCTGCCTTCAAACTATCCTGTGAGTATCAGTCCTCCTTTCTTATTATGTGCTCCAGAAATTTTAACAGTCACTTTCCTTTTTGCTTTTCAATTTGCTCTAAAACCATGTTGTTGCTCCCATGTTCAGTCCATGGTGTTGAAACTTGACTAATGCATGGAATAATAATACAACACAAAATGTACTTATAACAAAATGTATTGAAACAAGAAAGTGTACACAATATTTACATATAGTCTTTTGTATATTCTTGGGAAGACCGTTCCTGGAGAATGTGTTGACTTAGTCGCAGTCGGGCAGAGTCTCTGGATTGAATCTCTTGATTCCTTCTACTCTCTTCCCGGTACCAACCATATTTATATAGTCGGTACTCCACTATGCAAATTAGGTGGATCCTTCCACAACACATGGTATCTTCAATATCCTTCTGCAAAACAACATTTCTGTTGCTTGAAATCTGTTCATCATCTTTGAGGAGATTGTCCAACATTCACGCCATATAGAAGGACTGACATGACATAACAGATCAGTACTGTTTATTTTGTTTGTAACAAAGATTTTCTGTGCTGTACTGAAATTATCTTCATCTTCTTCTATGTGTCAAAGTTTTTTCCAAAAAGAGACCTTGCTGCTGGACATAGTTTATCATCATACCCAGGAGGGCCCTAAATGATCATCGGAACATATATGCATATGTTTGTATGCATGTGTTTATTTGTAAGCCTCCATGTGCTTGTATAGGATGTAAATAAAAAAAATATCACATTTCAAATAAAAACGAAAAGAAAAACAAGGGAAGATAAAAATTTCTATTTCACTAAATTAGTTTACACTATTTACATTGTTTGGACAGTTGTCCTCATCTTTGTGGTTATATTCATGATGTTTCAGCCATTGCACACTCCAGCTTTCTTCAGGTGTTTGGAATTTTGAACAGAACTCTTTATTTTGTCCATCAGGGTAGATTGTTCTAGTTCCATGTGCCATGCCTCTACCACTAAATTAGATCTGAAAGTAATTAATACATGAGGAAACAGAGTGTATAATGCTGAGAGCATGGGGGAAACAGTTGTAGTATTTTTAAAATTAACAATTAAATTACTTTTGCAAAAACTTAGACAAATCATGTTTAACTTACTTGCACTTGAAAATCTTGCTGTCTTTTTATAAACAGACTTAAAGGTTAACCTTTTAAATGTTCCAGTAATTACAGTTGCTATTTTCCATTCATATTTCATAACTTTTTTAGCTTTTTCAGAAAATCCTGTGAGCTTTCTATTATTTCATATCTGCCCTGTGCTGTACTGAAATGATCTTCATCTTCTTCTATGTGCCATGTCCCTTCAGAATCATGGCTCTCCACAGTTTCTTGTCTTTTCTAGCTCTTAGCCACGTTTGTCTTTTTGCTGTCTCTGCTAATCACTGATCAGCCAACCATTTGCTCCCTCTGCCCCTATCCCCAGTTTGAAACCTTATTTTTCTTCTTCATGAAAACCATGTGCATTTGTAACAATATGAGTTAGGCGAAGGTCTTGTTAAATTTAAAAACAGCAGGACCTGTCACACAACTTGATGTGAAACATTTACTTTTAATTGATGGCTATCAGTAATTGGAGACAACCTGAAAGTACAAGAGCAAGAGGCTCAGACTGAGAGAAAGTAATGGAACAAAGATTAATTACTTTTTTTTAAACAAAGATGACAGCCAACGAAAACTGTTGTCAATAAAACTGACCATGTGAAAAGGAAAACAGAAGAAATGATTTGAGCCATGGAGAAAACATAGATGAACTGCAACTCCTCACTTATGTCTCAATCAATCTTCATTCACTTATAGTCATAAAGTACAAGTGTCATGGGTCTTTACCTATAACTACAGAATGAACTCTTCCTAAAACTATGAATACTATGCCTCTCAAGAGAGAGGGACAAATCGAGTCAAGCCGATAGTAGTTTACTCCAAACCAGACTGACAGTCATACTAACACCTTCCACATATTGTATTATTATTTTGTGTAATATACCTTCGTTATTTCTACTCTTGTGTTCGTGTTGGTCTTCCTTGGTCCTTACCTGGACCATAACACTAACAATAAAATCTGATTTACTACTAGAAATTGTTTTGTTTTTCACTTATGGGTAATGATCTGGCTTAAGGATAATTTTTCAGCTACAAGCATTTGACTGAAAGAAACTGCACCATGTAAACAAACCTAATGTCTTCAACATGACACAATGCATTTATATTTATAGATATAAATAGCACTCTTCTCTCAGTAGCACTTACTTTAATCCATCACCAGTCAAAATCAATTTACTCCTCAATTTCATTTCACTTCTATATCAAAATCATGTACAATACTTTAATAAAATTCCTTTAATAAAACCATGATCAATGCACTTACATCATACATATAATAACCCTCTTCTGTCAGTAATACTTGCATTAATTCCTGTCCACTGACAGTATTTTTTCTTTTCTTTTTTTAATCATTTCACCCCAAGCAAGGTAACTGAGCCACTAACATGCAGGGCGTATGGTGTGTTAAAGAATATATGAGAAAAGTTATTAAGAAGTGAAAACAATAAAAGAACCGAATTTAAGACAACAGAAGATAACGATTGACATTGCATTTAAATTTTTTCAGATCAAACTTGACTGGAAAGCAAGAAACTAGAGGAGAGTTCCACAAGCAAGAATTGTGAGAAAACAAACTGTTAGCATAGAACTTGCAGTTACATCTGACCATTTCAATTGTGAATTGATGAAACCTTGCCCCAATCTCATAGTGCACTTAAATTCATAGAGTCTAGCTACCATAGAGGAGAGTTCGTTAGAACATTTATCATAAAATATTTATAGAAAAGCCATAAGTAGGTGACGTTAAGTTAATGGGAAAGTGACTGAAGTCAAGATGCCAGGTCAGGGTCAATAACATTGCCGATTTTTGGGGGGATTTTATCAATGATCTCTAAATATATAGCAGGAGCACAAAACTAGATGTGACAGTAATATCCTAACCAGGGATGAAGGGCTTTCAAATGAAAAATTGCAAACATTAATGCTAAATCATCATTGAACCTTGGTAGCTGGTTCTATCCACTAATAATCTAGCTAAGTCTAAAATGTACGGTGTCATTTGTTTCTGAATAAACAAATTGGCTTTTAATCATCAATTCTTTTCCAATTGCTAGAAATATTTAGATTTTTTAAGTACAGAAAATTTTCTTTATTAATAATTTCAAATGCACAGGCCAATAGACATAGGTCAAACTGTAAAAAAAAAAACTATGGCATCTACCCAAGCATGAGTTTCCACTAAAATAATGTTTGAACTAGTAAGAAATAATGTCTTTTCTAACTCCACTCACAGAATATTCTCTTCTGAAGTATCTATGCAATATACATATAACTCTGTCCATGTTTTCTGTAATCATCTCCAAACTAAATTATTCTAAAATAAAACAAGGGTTGTTAATGTTAGGCTAGTAATGTAGGCAATAAATTATAAGTTTTTTTCAACATTTGATGGTGTCACTGTATAGACAGATAACTATTGTAAGTTCTGGTACAGTTCAGTATGCTTTTTTTTTGTTTCAAATGAAATTTCCTGTTTTTTAATACTTTGCTTGGCTTTTGGAAGGCATTTTTCACTATTTCAATGAGCCTTCTTATTTTGGAGTCATTTCACCATTTTCCATCAAAGAAGCTTTAAGCTAAAGAGAATATCCAAGCAAGAAAATGTCCCTTCACATTCTGCCGAAATTTATTTTAAAGACACAAAATTAATAGAATGATTCCGATCATCTCTACATATTAATTCAATAGAAAACATATAGTCGACCATTAAAAGACATGTATATGAGAATGGAAAAGATATTCAAAGGAAGATCTCAGAGAAGTAATAAAAACTACTACAAGTAGTTTTAAAGTTTAACAGAAGTTGTAAAAATTAATAGTAGAATGACTGATGAATGTTATATAATATGAGGAAGTTCATATAGTTGCATAATGAAATAGTAGTTAATTCATATATATGTGATATTTTCTTAGCTAAATATTAGATTTTTATGCATAATAAAACCTGACAGCCACAAAATAACTCATTATCAAAGTTTTTACTGAGGATAGATGATATATGTTGAAACTTTAATTATATATATATACTAGCAGCATGGCCCGGCATTGCCCGTGCTTGATTAAAAAATCATACGACTATCACTTGACTTAAAATATTTTTGCCCTTCCTTGCCTTTAAAGAATTGTGCTTTGCTGTGCTGATGTTGCTACATGCCTTACTTCTTGCCTATCTCACACTGCGAATTTTTTCTAAGCTCTATACTAAACATTAAATCTGTTATGAAAAAAAGAACTAAACAAAATGGACACAAAACGATCAGCTTTAAAAAAAAAGGACTCGTAACTGGAAAAACCGAATGAAAAAAAGAATGTTAACAACAAATACTTTTTTCACACCCAACCCAGTTCTGCGGAATCAGAATCAACATTGAGTTTAAGCAAGTGAATGAGCCAATTGGAGTAAAGTGCCATGCAGATTTAAATTTTTCCCACTTGTGACGAATGCAGCTATCGATTTGCTAGTTAACATTCATGTCAGTCAGCTGTTGGCTCTCATGCTGGCCAGTAGGATCTTGCTGCCTATTTGTGGCAGCCAGCTATTGGCTCTCACTCTGGCCAATAGAAAATGGCCACAAACTACATGAAAACTGCCGTAGAAGCATGAAAAAATCGATTATTTCCACTATCGATGGAAGTTGGGAAATGCAAAGTTGGTCTTGGCCTTCCTGCTAACTTGGAGCATGTGCATGCAAATTTTGGTGAAAATCTGTCAAAAATTGGGCCGTGCACTCTTTACACACACACACACACACACACATCCACATATATATATATATATATATATATATATATATATATATATATATATATATATATATATCCTGAATCCTTATAATTATTTTTTTGATGTTTAATAGCAATTTTATAAAACTGAATTTTTCTATGAATTCTCTCTCTCTAAGCTATTTCTCTTAATCTCTGCCCTGCCAACCATTTAAGTGAGCTTATTAGCTAAGTAATATGTTACTTTACCTTTATCCCTCTAGCTTTCAATAAGTCCTGTGAGTGTCAAATTTACTAAGCCCTCTTTTCTCCTCATGTGTTCTCTTTCAGCTGTCTTTTTCTTATTCTATATATAAGTATTCTTTTTGTTTCCTTTTGACCTAAAACTATGTTGTTGCTCACATGTTCAGTCCATGGCATTCTCAACATCCCTCTGTAGAACTGCATTCTTCTGCCTCAATTCTGTGAGGGGATAGTCAAGTTCAGTATGTTTTTTTTGTTTTGTTTCAAATTTTCCTGTTTTTTAATTCTTTGCTTAGCTTTTGGAAGGTATCTTTCACTATTCAAAAGAGCTGTCTTATTTCGGTGTCCTTTCAGCATTTTTTGACCTCCGTTGAAACACTTCCTAACTATTTGAATTTTCATATTTGCATGGTTTGAATGATAAAAATCTAACTCTTTGCTTCCACAGGTTTATATATTTGCAAACATCAAAAAAATGGGCAAAAATAAATTTGCAGATATCTATGCATATCAGTGTACATTTTAAAAGGTGCCCATGCATATAAACCAATTCCCACTCACAAATATAAATACAATAATTTACACTTGTCGACATGCATAAATGCACATGCATGAGTAGCCATAAATATGAGCTCATACAGAATTTCAAATTTGCTCGAAGGTATACATATACATATCATATACACAAATGCATAGACAAGTACTAATATGCATTTACACACATCCCCAAAGTTTTAAACATAGACATATATAAATACATACATATACAAAATTCACAGATCTATACGTACATGCAACAGTTACAATGCATGCATGCACACAACTAGATGCATACATTTTTGTTAATACATATATTTTCATACTTTGGAATGCAGAAATATGTAAATTCTAATAGTATATAAACATGAATGCTCAAATAAGTTGCACTTATATAGCCCCAACTGGCTGCACAGCTATTGTTGCAAAATATGCACACACAAAACTGAATACATACATGCACACTATTGTACATTTAATGCATGTACAAATCTGCATACATAAGAATGCAGTAGAGAGAGAGAGGTATGGGGAGAGAGAAAGAGAGTCTGCAAGCAGCAAAAATACAATACACAGGTCTTCATGAATATATAACCCTGCACAAATACATACACCTTGTTACACATTTAATGCATGCATAAGAATGAATAATTATATGCACCCATCATTGTATGCATATCTATCTGTCTATCTCTCTCTCTCTCTCTATATATATATATATATATATATATATATATATATATATATATATATATATATTATGCATTATTTATCTTATTTGGACAGTTATTTTCATCTTCATTGCCATATTCACAATGTTTCTGCCATTGTATACTCCGGCCTTCTTCAGGTGATTGGAATTTCGAACCAAACCCTTTATTTCTTCTACCGCTGGTAGCCTGGTATTGAGCTCACAAGTCTTTGGGTCTAGTGACTGGATCTAACCAATGTCTTTATCAACTTGGCCATGTGTCCTTGAGGACATAGTGGATAGAGCCGTTGGTTGGTGAAACAAAACTTGGACAGTTGAGATAAAGGGAAATGACTGAGACATCTGGAAGATGCATGAGGTGGTTGCATGTTCATAGTTAATAAAATGAACATGCAACCAACCCTTGTCTGGATGAATCAATTTCTCTGTATCCTTGGAAACTGTAAATTATGTTTTTTGCCGTGCCTTTAAAACCCAGTAAATTTAAAAATAAGTTACTTCAAAATTCGCTTGAGGATGAAATGGAACTAATGTCTTTAATTTAATTACAAAATTAAATTTGAAGTTTTTTAGCTTCCATTTTTGAAACATGGTTAGAACTGTGTAAAGCGAAAAAACATATTTTGAATCAATTAATATATATATATATATATATATATATATATTTTATTTTTAAAAAAAAAATTTTTTATGTTTAACGTTCTTTTTTATAATACAAAATTTTAAGTAAATGCTCTTTTTTATAATAAACAGTATTAAATAAAATTTAACGCCGATAAATGTTAATGGAAACTTTTTTCATAAAAATTCATTTTTTAAATATGTTATCTATTAAAAAAAACGTTAAAAATAAAATTGTTTTTAATAAATTTTTTGTCACTTTGTCCATTTCTTAATATATATATATATATATATATATATAAAATCTTCATAATCAAACATAAAGATCCAGACATATTACTAAATAGACACAATGAACTAGTTTTTAAATGCCGGCCAAAAACAACCTAAACCTAAGCAAATACATTGAGAAATAATTATATAGGAAGAGTAATATTAAATGATTTTTGTTCCCTTTGCATTTGGAAATATTACTATGCACGCATGAACGCCAACACATGACTATATGTATACAACTATGGTAATGTACTTGAACACTGATGCACCTGTTGATATGTACATGTATATGTTTTTATATGGAAAGAGAGGTATACAAGGAGTTTTTTTTTTTTTTTGTTTGATTGTGGAGGTGTACAATTAGATGGGTACCTTATATGTTTTTGCCATAGATATTTTTTAAGAGCAGGTAATATATGTGTAGAGATATGTATAATTATACGATTTGGGTATCCATAATGTAATTAAATATTGATATAGTTTTCAAATGCAGGCATAAGTGGGTGTAAGGGTGGACATGAGGATAGAGGCATGCACGTGTGTATATATGTGTACGTGCATATGTGCGCATATGTATGTATGTGGATATACTGCATATCATGTATGTATATACATGTATGTGTATGTATGTGTGTATGTATGTATGCATATGTGTGTGTGTGTATGTGTATATGTGTATACATGTATGTGTGTAAATATATATGTGCAATATGTACATGGATGTATATATATATATGGATATGCAGGTGATTTTATGTGTATATATGTATATATGTAAAAATAAATTGTATGTGTAGATATATGTAGATATGTGGGTATGTGTTTCTCTGCAGGTGTATATGTAAATATGGGGAATACATATATGTTTTTCGTGTGGATGTATGTGCAGGTGTATATAAGTAAATAAGTATATAGTGAGATATAGGTATGTGGATATAGATATGTTCGGACATGTGTAGAAGTGTATATGATTATGGATATATAAAATTGTAAAAGAAGGACCTAATTTTCTCCTGGTAATATTTTATCCAAATCTCTCTCTAATATTCTCCAATTGGAAGTGATTTTAAATAACACGGAGGTAAAGTTTAAATTGGTAATTTAATTTATGTGCAGGTGTATATAAGAACTCATAGGTATATAGTGAGATATAGGTATGTGGATATAGATAGGGGTTCGGACATGTGTAGAAGTGTATATGAGTATGGATATATAAAAGATTGTAAAAGAAGGACCTAATTTTCTCCTGGTAATATTTTATCCAAATCTCTCCTCTAATATTCTCCAATTGGAAGTGATTTTAAATAACACGGAGGTAAAGTTTAAATTGGTAATTTAATTTAAATTGAAATATATTACCCTTTAATAATCATTATTGATGATAAAATTATTTAAATTGGAATAACCGTTGATAATTAGGTACCTAAAAACAATCACGAGTTTATTTAATTAATGAACAAAAATCAAACAAATAGATGTCAACTTAACAATCAATAAGACAAAAGTTTAGAAAAATAAAAAAGATTACTAAATATAAAATGGATTACTCTTTCAATGTACTTTCTATGAGTTTGTCCAATCGACTGTTTCATAGAAAATACCCAAAACTCCAACGAACTTCAAATTAAATTCTTCGTAGATTGTTTAGACATTTAGATTTATATCAAACCTTAACCTCCCAAATATGCCCTTTAAAGTAATGCGAATTAACAAAGCGTCTAAGAATTTGAATGAAACCTGCCCTCGTGGAATGTATAAATTTATTAGGGTTGTTGTAGCTTCTTCCTTTAATGTCGGTCTTCTCCCTCACCCCATACCCATCTATATCTAGAGACAATATGCCTTAAGTTTAAGGGATGTCTAGCCGACACACAGTGGGGTTAAGAATAAGGAATTGAAAATGGTACATCTAACCCACTCATATCTTCTCTCCCCACCTCACTTCCTCAATTCGTTAATTTTACATATGCTTGATGCGGTCCGTCAAAAAAATGTAATTTCTTTTCATTTTTCATTTCAACCTTTGGAAGTAAAGTCTGATGATCCAGAGCCCTGTTAAAGGGGTTGTGGTGAAATAACTTATTATATGGAACCTTAAAGTGGTCTGTTTTTTATTCAAACATATCTGCTCTGAATTTTATATTGATATATATATCCAAGATATCATCCTCCTTGGGTCTACCCATATGATTACCTAGTTTTGCATAAACTAAATATATATATATATATATATATATATATATATATATATATATATATATATATATATATATATATATATATACATAGGATGCATAAAAAAATATAAATACATCACTATACAGGATGAGATGGGTAAATATGCCATCATTTTATATTTTTAATTTTGTATATATATATGATATATATATTATATATTATATATATATATATATATATATATATATATATATGAAAAAAATATACAAAAAAAAACCAAACAAAAATCTTAATATGCAATTATGCTGTATTAATGTTAATATAAAGTTTTTTATATTTTCGGACGTTTCGGTCTATTTTAGACCATCTTCAGGACATTTTCATTTAAACATAATTAACATTAGAACATATAAAATTCAACATGAAAAGACGATGGACATAAGAGCACAACTAATCCAAACAGATAACTGAAATTTTTATATAAGATCAGCGTTCCGTTTAAATATGATCATGTCGTCGTCGTCACGTGGGCGATGTTGTGAAAAATATTCGAAGATGATTTCCAAATATTAAAATATTAAAAAATCGATTGAACTATTTTATATAAACAGTTCAAGAAATCCCTTCCGTTGATATAGGAATACGTAGAGATCAATATTCTTATATTTCATAAAAATTTCAGTCCATATTAATTTTTTTCGTGTTGAATTTTATATTTCTAATGTTAATTATGTTTAAATTTTAAATGTTTATATGAAAATATGGTCTTATATATTTGAATAGACTAAATATCCGACGTTTACTATATTAACATTAATACAGTAACAAATTGCATATTAAGATTTTTTTTTTTTTTTTTTTATATTTTTATTATACTGTCGGATCTATATCCATATATTTGCTTTTAACATTATATATATATATATATATATATATATATATAAAAATTCATATATATATAAAAGGATATATATATTTATTTAGACATATTTTTATATAAAAAAACTTGCAAATTTTAAAAAAAAAAATTTAGTTTCTAAAGATAAATATTTTATGCACATGTATAAGATATATATAAATGGATAAATATATTATCAATGTCAAATATGCATGCATTTTTATATATTTAAAAAATACATTAACAATTTTTTTTTTTTTTATTTTTAAATTTTAAAACTTTATTTTTCAAATTTCAGAAATATACTAAAATCTAAAATTCATTATATATGAACAATATTATTTTTACATTTTGCCTGAATATCCATACAGATAAATTTCAATCAACAGTTAAACTTTTATAGTACAATAAAATAAAATCTTTATGCACAAAAATATTTAAAAATTTCATTTTAACATATGCATGGTCATTATTTATGCAAACACATACGTATGGGTTTTATCTTATAATACATATAAGTATTTAAAAATACAAATCATTTTTTTGTATTATTTTTTCATTTTTGTAATTTTTTTTTTAAATTTTATATTTAAGATGGCATATTTGATAAACACAATAAATTTGAACTTTTAATGAAATAATAACAAAGAAAATGATTATAAATATAAAGGCGATAAACTCATGAAGAATTATAAAAATAAATACATTGAAATAAAATTCAAAAAAAAAATGATTTCATTCTTTAATTTCATTTTTTTTTAAATCAAAACATTTATTATTAAAAAAAAAGCAATCTAAATTCTTTTTTTTTTTTTGAGGAAAATAAATCAAAGTTTTTTTTTTTTTTATGTTTATATATGGCAATAAAATTTCAGGAAGGAAAATGGCTTATCTTGGTTATATGATCTTTACATTATATATTTTTAAATGGATAGGCATTTGTAATATTAAAAAATCTGTGATTTAATTTTTTTCATTTTTATCGTAAATGAACTTTTTTAAAATTTTTTGGTTTCCAAATTTTTTTTAATTTAAATGTTGCAAAATCATTTGATTATATTTATTCTAAAATTATAAAAAACTTTAATTTATCTGGGAAAGATATTATAATAATCTTTTTTTTTAAAAATTTCCAAATTCTTTATTTTTTCCTTTCTCCTTTATTAAGGTCAATATAATTTTTTTTACATTTATCATATATTAACTGTCTTCTTGACATTATGATTTATCATTTTTGTAATTAAATATATATATATTTATATATATATTTATATATATTATATTATTATATATATAAATTTATAAAATATTTTTATTTTTTAAATCAATTAAATTTCAACTCTAATTTTTTTTAAGGTTAACTATCTTCAGGTTTCGGATGAATTTTGACTAATCAATTATTTTATAACAATGTGACTATTTTATTATACACCAATCACTCAATGTGCAATTTTTTTTATATTTATATAAAAAATATTATATATAAAAATATTTAAATTATTAATTATATAAAATATATATATATATATATATAATAAAATAAAAAAAAAAAAATGAAAATGAATATATGAAAATTATAAATATATAAAAATAATAAAAAAAATACATGCAAATATTTCTCCTCTAATCTGAAAATTGGTTTCAAAATTCATTTACAACATTTATATATTATATATATATATATATATATATATATATATATATATATAATTTATTTATTTTAATATATTTATATATATATATATATATATATATATATATATATATATATATATATATATTTTGATATATAATATATTATTTCAATATATATATATATATATATATATATATATATATATAAATTTAAAATATAAAAAATTGAAGGAACTAAATAGGTAAATAAAAAAAAATGTCTTTAAAAAAAAATTTTAAAAAAAAAGTTTTTATTTTATAAATTGTATATAAAAAAATATAAATATTTTTATTTATTTAAAATATGATTCCAAATTTTTTTACCAATTGTATATTTAAAATCTCATGTTTCAAAATAAAAAAAAAAAATATTCATATATTTATTTTAAAATAAATTTGAGTTTAAATTAAAATGGACTCGTTCCATCTTCAATATTGGCATTTTTGGAATAATGTATATCTGAAATTTACTTGTTTTAAAAATTGAAATCAAAATTTCCATGGTAACAAAACAAGGGCAATTGTTTTAAAAATGTTTAAAATGTTTTTGGTTTATTAATAAGTCATATAAATAGAGATAATTTCAAGATTCAAAAATTAAAATCAGTGTCAAATAAAAAAAAAGAAATGTATGTTAATCGTAGTTTTGTAAATCATTAGTTTTATTTATTTATTTTTTATTATTATAGTAAAAAAATAATTGTTTAAAAAAAAAAAAAAAAAAAATTCAATTTTAAAATTTTTTATACTTCATAAAGGGTTATCTATTTATATAAATATTTAAACTATAAATTTATTTGGGCTATGGATTATGAAGGTATGTTATATTTATGCATGTTTGTTAGTTAATTATTCCATAAATATGAATCTGATGATTGGGCTATTTGTTAAATAAAATTATTATATTTTTTTTTTTTTTTTAATAATTTTTCAAACCAAAATTTGATGAAACATATTAACACTGCATTATATATATATATTTATTCATATTTTTAAATATATAATATATATATATATATATATATATATATATATATATATATATATATATATATTTTATCAGATTTATATTCATGATGTTTGGTGTTATATTCAGCAAAATAAATCCAGATTTTGTTTATTTTTTCCCTTTTAAAATTGTATTTGATGTTTAGGATCATAGGTAATTATATCTCAAAATTTTATTTCTTTTATACTAATTTTTCAATAAATTTATATTCTATGCAAAATTTTTTATTTTTTAACAATGAAAATTGTCCAAATCATGTCTAAAAATAATTTTCTATCCAACAAAATTTTTGATATAAAAAAATTTTGGCATTTTTTCTCTTTTCAATTGAAAACTGTCATTCTAGGTTTTTTTTTAGATTTTCATGATAAGAAAATTATGCCATCTTGATACCATTTTGTCATAAGAATTTGTTTAAATTTCCTTAAGTTGTTCAGCTTTTTTTAAGAATAAATTAAAATTGTTTTTTTTTTCAACCCCTTTGTCTTCATCAATTTCAATAAATTAAGGCCTTCAGTAATGGTAATATGAGCATTCATACTCTTTATTTAAAAATCAAAATTTACAAAAATTCAAAAAAACCATCAAAGAACTCAGTGATGAATTTTATTTAAAAAAAAAAAAATTTTTAGAAAAAATTGATCAGGAGGTTTTTTTATTAAGAATTTCATCATTTCAAATTTAAAGAAATCATTAGAAAAGTTCCAACAAGTTCATTTGACGTTTGGCAATGACTGAGAGAAAGTTTCAAATATGACATTTTAAGAACAGTGGAAAAAAATACTTAAAAAATGATTTTTTTTAAAACATGTATTTAGATGTTGTTACTCAAAAAATTTATTTTCTAAATTTGAAGGGCAAAGGTCATCTGGAATAAACAGGGGCATCCTGAAAAATATGTATATATATATTATATATATATTTGAATTTTATTCCATTTCCTGGGCATTTTTAAATTTATAATATAAATTAATTAATTATAACATGTCATCTTCATTGATGATTGATTTTTAATTTCCATTATATATTTTAAAAAATAGATATAATTATAAATTCTTATAATTTATTTGATAAAGAATATATAAAAATATATTTAAAATCATTTTTATATTTATTCAAATAATATATATTTAATATATATTCAAGATTAATTTTAAAATTTAATTAAATCTAATATTCTTGAACAATTTTATGTTCCTTATATTGATGTATTTTCTTTTTCCTTTTCTATTGAACAATTTTGCTGTTCCTTGAATTGAAAAATTTGCTGTTACAATATAAATATTATATATATATAATTTTCATTAAAGATAATTATTAACGAATAAATATATATAAGCATTTTATTCAATTGTCTTTATATTAATATCTGCTAAAATTATTTTAATATATCTATATATATATATATATATAAAACAAAAAATACTTTTATCATCTAATCTATGAAATTAAAGGAAATTTTTTTTACGGAATATTTATAAATTTTTATATATATATATTATCGATCATTTAAGTCAATATCAAATAGTGATGGTTTTTTTGTGTGTTTGAATATTTTAATTCATTGTTTGTTATGAAAAAATAGTTAATATTATTATAATCAATTTTACTTTTTTTCAATGAAACATCATTTTAAAAAAAATTTATTAAAAAAAAATTTTCAAATAATGATAGAATAAAAATAAACAAAAAAACAAATATATATATATATAGGAGATATATTTATAACTTTATATATATAAAATAACATTATATATTCAATTGCAAATAATGTTGTTTTAAATCTCTTTTTTTATAATAATTTGTATAAATTTATAAATATTCTAACTATAATATATATATATATATATATATATATATATATATATATATATATATATATCAGGTCATCCCATAAGTTCTGTCCGAATTTTAACTTTTTTTTTAAAATGAACGAAATTTAAAAGTATTTTATAATGTCTAATGGAGCTGAACATTATTTTTATGTTTAGATGCATTTAAACTGATCAAATTTTATTTCAGAGAACAATAAAATTAAATTTTGTTTGATTAAAACCCTGCTAACATGGAAGTACCCAAGAATCATTTGAGGCACATAATGCTTTATGAGTTCAAGAAAGGAAACTCAGCAGCCGAAGCGGCTAGAAACATTCACTCAGTTTATGGAGAGGAATGTGTGAATGAAAGAACTTGCAGAAGATGGTTTGCAAAATTCAGAGGTGGAGATTTCACCCTGAAGATGAAGATCGAACCGACGTCCAGTTGAGTTTGATGAAAAGCTTCTTGAAGCAGCCCTTGAAGAAAATCCTGCTTTATCAGTTGAGGAATTGGCAGTGGTTCTCAGTTCAAACCATACAACTGTTCATCGTCATCTTCAACAACTTGGAAAAAGTTCCTAAACTTGGAAAATGGGTGCCTCATGAATTGTCTGAAAACAACCTCAAATCCCGAGTTGACATCTGCTCTTCTCTCCATTCTCGCCAACTTGTTTCACCTTTTTTTGGATAGACTTGTGACTGGCGACGAAAAATGGATCTTTTATCGAAATGTTAAGCGTCGTAGACAGTGGCTTGGTAAAGGGAAGGACCCCAGCCACAGCCGAGAAGGGAACTTCATGGGCAAAAGGTTCTTCTTTCAATCTGGTGAGATCGCCAAGGAATAATCCACTTTGAATTCTTACCACCTAATGCAACAATTAATGCTCAAATATACTGTCAGCAAATATGAGCGTTTGAACCAAGCTTTGAGGAAAAAAAAAACCTGCTCTAGTGAATCGAAAAGGGGTGATGTTTCATCAGGACAATGCGCGACCCCACACAGCAAGAATCACGTCACAAAAGATCGAAGAACTTGGCTGGGAGAAAATTCCTCATCCACCTTATTCTCCCGATCTTGCTCCTTCAGACTACCATTTGTTTCATAGCTTACAGAATCATTTGGAAGAAACAGCTTTTGTAACACAGGAAGAGGTTAAAACTGACATTTGTGAGTTCTTTTGAATCAAAGCCAAAAGTAATGGAATTTTACAGATGGAAGGAAGGAATTAGGGAAAATACTTGTTGATTAATAGATGGAATTTGGTCAGTCATAGATAATCAGGGAAAATACATTGTTGATTGAATCTTAGCCATTAAACTTAACAAAGTCCCCGGCGTCGAATGCTTTCACTGGTCCCCATGACACGTTGATGAAGCATCTCTGCATTATTAATGTCTGTTGCATAAACCAGTTGTTTTACATGGCCCTACAGATAAAAATACCAAAGACTGAGCTTGGGAGAACATGCAGGCTATGGAACCAGTCCTCCTCTACCTAGCCATCTTTCATGGTAAATGTCAGCTAGTGCATTGTGAGCAATTTCTTAGCCTTCTTTTAACTTTACAGAATTTTTAGACTTTCTTTATATTCATTGATTCTTTTAGTTTTCTTTTATCTTTATGGAATTTTTATAGCTTTCTTTTTTTTGTTTCCTTCTTTTACCTAAATAGATTTTTTCTGCCTTCCTTAACATTCATTTGAATTTCTTAGCCTTACTTTACCTTTACAGAATTTTTTAAGGCTTCCTTTATGTCCTTGGATTCTTTTAGCCTTCCTTTACCTTTAGGGAATTTTATAAGCCTTCTTTTACCCTTATGGATTTTTTCAGTCATTTTTTCATGTTTTTGTTTTTTAATTTTTGAGCATACTAAAATTCTTTTTAAACTTCTTTTACTTTTATGAAATTTCTATACCCTCCTTTACCATTCTGGTTTTTATAAAAACTTTCTTTACCTTTATGGAATTTTTTCAGACTTTCTTTAACTTCATGGAATTTTATTTCAGCCTTTATTTGCATTTATGTAAAATATTATTTTTTCATCTTCTTTTCTGACCAATAATGTTCTATTTACAGTGTATTTTGAAGTTTAATTTTGTGGATTTTCTTAGCTTTTCTATATTTTTATCACTATTTTAATCTTTCTTTAACTTTCTGGAATTTTTTATTTTTACCTTCATTTACCTTTATGTAAAAAAAAAATTGTTTATTATATCTGCTATGATAATGTGTCATTTAGAATTTAATTTTGTGGATTTTGTTAGCCTTCATTTAACTTTATAGCTTTTATTTTTACCTTTATGATTTTCTTCTTTTATCATCATTTGGTATTTTTTTCTTTTTAGACTTTGTTTGGCAACTGGGAGAAATGGTTTCTGGAAAGGATTTCTGTTAATTTCTGTACACTTTATTACTATTTATCCCTGGTAGCCGCCAATTTCCAATAACACAAATTATTTGTTCTAAAATAAATCAATACAAAACAGTAGACATAATTTATTATCATTCAGAAAAAAAAAACTAGGCATAAAATATTGAGAATTTATTAATAAATGAATTAAGAAAGAAACTAAAAGAAAAAGTTCAAAGTTCAAATGCATATAGAAGTTGAAATATAACCCTGTTAAAATAATCTCACAGCTAAGTAATTTTTTGGCTGACCTTGTATTAGAAATGATATATGTTTAGTGACTGTTCGGTAAAGATTTATGTGATAAATTCTGTTTCCCTATTTGGAGTGAACAACAAAAATTGCCCTGCAGTTGCTAAACTTTCCAGCTTTATTCTAAGGAAGACTGACAGAATATTAATATAATATCAACTTGATGGAAATCTATTTAATGCCGGGGGCTTTAGGATAAGAACCAAAAGAATTCAGCGAAATGTCTTCAAAGTATAACATGCAGTTAAGTGAATCTTCCTAGGATGCAACAGAAGTGTTATCTAGGGGAGAGAAAAAATGAGAACACAGATGCTTTTTAAATTAATGGTACACTGCAAAAACATCTCAGAAATCTGTTAGCTAATCAGGGGAGGCATGTGCAGTTTTGAAAAATTTAAAACAGGGAAAAATCCAAGTTGTAGGAAATAAAATTTAATCAAGTAAAACGTCTTTGTCTGCATCTGTCATTTTAGTATACTTAACTGTAAAGCACTCTGTTAAAATGCAAGATTTTTCTTCTTTCCATAAATGATAAGTGCTATTTCAAGTTCCTTTGCTTCAGATGTTTAATAAATGAAATCAGATTGTGAGGTGTTAAGAAAAATTTATTGGGGGACAAAATAAGTTTGAAGGTAAGATTTTTTAACTGATCTTATATTAAGCATGTGGATCTTTATAAGCATGGTAAAGTAATGGATAGTGGCTTGGATTGAGAAATTGGAGGGCTAAGTTCAAATTTCAGTCAAATCCATTACATTTACTTACGTGTTAATACCCTTGGGAAAAGTATGCATCCTCTTCTTCTCTCCCCGTGCCCAGCTACCAGTAAATAGCATGACAAACTGGGTTCTATAGCCTTGGATGGCAACTGGTCTACTGCAGAAAGAAATGGTAACCTACTGCAGCAAAAAAATCTGCCTCGTCAGTCATGTATCGAAAGATACATGATCACCTAAGCGTATATCACGCATGGCACATAACTGATTAGAAAGAAATTACATACACCCCAGGTCAAAATCTAAAGACTAAATACAAAAGGGTTAAAAATAAAATATAAAATACTGTTACTTTAATCAAAATATATTTGTGAAACATTTACATCTAATTTGAAAATGTAGATAATCAACAAGTGAACATTTTAAGCTTTTAATTGATTAATCAAACATTGAAAAAAGGATTTTCTGTACTATGAATTATGAATACTATTTACATTATTCAGACTATTGTCTTCATCTTTATCACCATATTTATTACAACGTTTCAACTATTGTATGCTCCGGCTTTCTTCAGGTGATTGGAATATTAAACTGAACCCTTTATTTCGCTCACCTGAAGAAGTGTACAATGGCCGAAACGTTGTAATAAATATGGCAACAAAGACGAGGACATGGACCGAATAATGTAAATATCAGTATATACCAATATTTCTTAGTCAAAACAGAAATATTCTTCAGTTATGTTCAGTACAGGCACATTAAGCCAAACTAGACTCCAAGTTTTTAATACAATTTTTTGAATGTAATTATGGACAAATACCTTAAACCAGAACATCTCGACTTGGACACTGCAGACCTGTCTTCTACTGATGCCTGACAATATTGGAAACAATTATTGAAAGGATTCTTGCTTGCACTGGAAAACAATTCATCCACTTCTATTACTGATATGGATAGACCTGTCTTCTACTGATGCCTGACAATATTGGAAATAATTATTCAAAGGATTCTTGCTTTCACTGGAAAACAATTCATCCACTTCTATTACTAATACGGATAGACTTAACCTGCTAATGCACCATGTTTCCATATCTGTATATACGAATAATTCTCACTGCAAATATTGCTAGAGTGCCATATACGTTTTGGATGTAATTTTTGTGAAAAGACAAAACATAATCTTCCATCTAAATACCAAAACAAATATCTACTACCTATTGTTGATGGGTACTCAGGATTCCCTTTTGTCCAGATGTAAGTGCAACAGTAGACATACAATGTCTTTGCTCATACTTATCAATATTAGGAGCATCAACTTATATTCATACAGAGCAGGATCTCTTTTATGTTTGTTCAACTAAGAATATTCCTTTTGGTACAGAGATTGGCCATAAGCTGGACTACTTCATACAACTATCAAGGGAATGGACAGTATGAGAGATACAATGGCATAATATGGAAGACCATACAGTTAGTACTCAAAAACCAAAACTTTACAATTAGGCATTGGGAACATATTGTAACCAAGGCTCTGTATACTATAAGAACACTACTGTGTACAAAGACTAATGTAGCACGTCACTTGTAACACTTCGGCCAAGATCTCTCCATCCAATTCTTGGCTCTCACAGCCAGGTACTGTTTTTCTTAGAAACTGCGTTTGACAAAGCAAGTATGATTCTCCTGTGAGTAAGGTGGAACTGCTCGAGGCAAAACCACTCTATGTGCACATCCAGCACCCCAATGGCAGACAACTGAATGTTCCCCCTCAGAGATTTTGCCCCTGTCTGTGAGTTATCAAACCAGAAGGAGAAGCAGCTCTCCCCAGAAGCAATATCTCTCCCTTTTGATAGTAACAGTGACACAATGCTATTGGATTCTCCTTAGGAACAAAGCCCTGATAGTGATAATTCAGAGATCAACACTAGAACAGCTCAGCTCCCTCAAAATAAGAGTATGCTACCACAGCTAATCAGCTTTCAAAAGCAGGGCATCCCACTCGAAGATGGGGACTAAAACAATATGAGATGAAATATTGCTGAACGACTTCCACCAAGACGATCCCAGAGAATTTTCAAGAGACCTAATCACCTGGATGATTTTGTGTTAGACTAGGAGAAAGCCATGGAGAATGTGGTAAAACAACCCAATTATCTCCCCTGTCTTATGATCTATATAAATAAGTCACACTCTCTTAGTCAAAACAGTAAGACTCTTTAGTTATGTTACAAAAGTTATGTTTTGCCAAAATAAAATTATGTCTTTTCTACAAGCATTTCTAAAGTGTATGCAAAGACAAACTGAGTAAATTTGTGGAAGAACTTTCTATCCAACTCCAGAATTGTATTTGCAACTCAAAAATTAGCATTATCATGCACAACAATTTTCAAGAAACTTACCCAGGAATGATATTATTTAAATGTTTTTTTTCAAATAAGCCTGTTGTCACATTGTAGCTTATTCAAACAAGCCAGTTGCTCATTTTAATTTGTCCAAGTTCAAACTATTTATAATAGTTTAATCCTACAAGAAATTTTTGGCAAACATGGATAAAAATACCCACAATAAGACAGAGTGTCAAAAGAATGATTTTCCCCATGACACAAATTTTTTGCTATGTTCACTCTTCGGCAGTGTTTATTAGCCAAACTAGACCCCAAGTTTTTATTATAGCATGCCAATAGAAAACAAATATGTAGGGATTATCACAAAATGAGAAACCAGTGCCTTCACCAAAATCAGGATTCCATCTTTGCTGAATTCCTTGCTTTGTCTCTGGTGGAATATAAAAGGTTCCATCTATCAGGAGATAGAAGGGAAAAAACTGGAGGAAAGAAAAAATCAATTCATATGATGTAAGACTTTTCCATATCATTCATGTTTGGCTGACATAATGGATAGTGTCCTGAAGTGAGAAAGTGGTTAGCTGTCTTCGAATCTCAAAAGATATGAATCTATCTCCAGCTATTGGTTAAATAGTAAGACTTGTGCTTGGAAAAAAATTATTGTTGTCTCAAGACATTGTTAATGCAATATTCACTCAAAAAGAAAACAAAATAATTATTTATAAAATGCAAAATATGTTTTGTCTTTAACTAAGCCACAAAAGGTTGACAAGCTGTAAAAAACAAATCAATCCACATCCTGCATGCACACCAGATTTATTATTATTATTTATTTATTATTATTATTATTATTATTATTATTATCATTTATTCATTATTATTATTATTTATTTATTTATTATTATTATTTATTATTATTATTTATTATTATTATTATTATTATTATTTTTATTTATTTATTTATTATTATTAGCTGCACATTTTTATTTGTTTCAAAAGAACATTCAGAAACGAAGAAAATGAAAAACGTTTTCCAAACTTTCTTTGGGAAAAACTGATTCCTTTCAATGTAGAATTGAACATTTCTTTCCTGCTGAACTACATTGAAAATAAAGGAGGATTATATTTCTCTTATTCGGACTATTGTCCTCATCTTTGTTGCCATATTTATTACTACGTTTTGGCCACTGTACTCTCTGGCCTTCTTCAGGTGGTTGGAATGTCGAACTGAACCCTTTATTTCACTCACTGGGGTACACATGGCACAGTGGATAAAGGCGTTAATTAGATCCAGTGACAGGACCCAAAGAGTGTGAGTTCAATACCTGGTTAAGGCGGTGGAGAACTTGGAGAGGGGAATTAACAGGAGTTAACTGATAACTGACATCCGTTAGACATGGCACGTGGAACTAGAACAGTCTAACCCAGTGAGTGAAATAAAGGGTTCAGTTCGACATTCCAACCACCTGAAGAAGGCTGGAGAGTACAACAGCCGAAACGTTGTAATAAATATGGCAACAAAGATGAGGACAATAGTCCGAATAATGTAAATAGTGTACATAATACCTCATCTCAGAAATATAGACATACTGAAGAATTGGATAAATATGGCAACAAAGATGAGGACAATAGTTTGAATAATGTAAATAGTATACATAATACCTCATCTCAGAAATACAGACAGATACTAAAGGATTGGATAAATATGGCAACAAAGATGAGGACAATAGTCTGAATAATGTAAATAGTGTACATAATACCTCATCTCAGAAATATAGACATACTGAAGAATTGGATAAATATGGCAACAAAGATGAGGACAATAGTTTGAATAATGTAAATAGTATACATAATACCTCATCTCAGAAATACAGACAGATACTAAAGGATTGGATAAATATGGCAACAAAGATGAGGACAATAGTCCGAATAATGTAAATAGTGTACATAATACCTCATCTCAGAAATATAGACTATATAGAATATAGATTTTATTTCTAATTAATAATATTCTCCATTACACATTCTTTCCATTGTTGATGGAGGTTTCCTTCCTGAACTTTTATTTGAAGTAGTGTGGAATGTCAACATCTTGATTATGTCAGTATTTTCTCTTTGAGTTACATTTGCTATCTATTTTTAAAGTGGCCATTGCTGAAAGTGCTTAAGTGACGTAGTTCCTCATCTGGTATAGTTCTTTGTTTTTGCTTCTGTATTAACTCCATCTTCAAGCCTTATGGACATACAGAATGTATGTCCATGTGGTTTGAAGAGAGAGAGTCCTTGCTAAGATCTACAGACTTTATTTGCTTGAAGCTATTTTTAACCACTGATCTGAGGAAGTGGTTATATACAGATGACAGTTCATATATTTCTGAATACGTTTGGCACCATACATGACACCCATGTGAAAGTCTCAATCTGATGAGGCTATTTAAAAACATGGCTTGAGTTTAATGTTTTGGCTTTGAAGCAACTTGTGGTGTTTGATGAAACTACCTCCAGTACAGCTGACTCTGTGTTCAATTTTCTTATCTCATGTACTAAATTTGCTATAACTGATCCATATTCCGATATACTTGAAGAGTTTGGCATTTAATAATTCCACATCCTGAAATTTTATGAAGGATTCAGTGTTGGTATCATTATTGGTATCATTCCAATTCCTAATCACAGTTTGGAAAGGTTTATTTTGAGTTCTGTTTCTTGGAACTCGGCATTGTTATATCAATCCAATTTTTATATGCTTCTGTCAGCACTTGCATTTGCCTTCAACACTTCCTTGGATAATGGTCTTGCAGAGGCTGTTATACCATGTGACATGGCCAAACCATGATATCTTCAAGTGTTTAATAGAGATGAGAAGAGATTCTTGTCAGCCCAAAAGACTTTTGACCTTTCCTCTTACAAAGTATTTGGTTTTGTGCTCCTGGTAGGAGATATGGAGGAGCTTTCTCAAGCATTTGTTCTCAACACCTGGATCCTATTTCCTGCCTCAACCAGGAGTGTTCAATTATCACACCTGTGGAGGAGGAGGCATACAACCAGTGATTTGTAAAGTTGGAACTTGGACTGGAAGCTGATGTTGCTCTTCCATATCATTTCCAGACTGGCCATCACTGTGACTATCCATGTGCAGAATTCTGCATTGTTAGTGCCATCTCTTGATAAGGTTGCTCCCAACTATTTGAAACCGAACACTTCCTCTAGGTATTTCCTGTCTATGGTGAGGTTGGCAGTGCTGTTGCTTGTGATATTCACTATTAAGTTGCATTTATCTGTGTTAAGCTCCATCACATATACACCGGCTCTTTCAGTGAGTTTGTAGGTCAGGTCTTGCAACTTACTATTACTACCTGCCATAAGGCCAATATAATCTGTGAAGCATAGGTTGCAGACAGGTCTAGCACTGATAGAGGTAGAAGTGTTGTGGTAATGGAGAGCTTCTTGCATAATTCTCTCCAGAAACAGGTTGAAGAGTCTTGGATAAAGTAGGTAACCTGATTCATTATAACCGATCCATAAACTGAAGTATTTGAAGGCACCAGGTCCCTTGTCACAGCCTTCTTTGTTTTCTCAATATAATCAAAACAAATGCTCCTGAGGTTATCCTTCAGCTTGTAGAACAACAAAAAGATACAGGGACCTAGGTTTGGACTTTAGAGAGAGTCAGGGATAGTTTTGATGCCCATCAACCATCTCCTTGCTGTCACCAAAGTGTTATTCATTCTTTTCATCCCTGAGCACCTTGGGAATCAACTTTGTAAAAGTTTTGCATGTGTTTAGTTCTTTATAAATAATTCTGTGTACAGTTGCCACACCAACCCCAAACTGTATGCATATTGTCTTCACAGAACATACACAACAATCTTCACTGAGAAATTTGTGAAATTTCTCAGCCAGCTCTGATGTTCTGATGTCCCACTCTCCTCTAGAGATGTTGTTCTACTGACACCCTGCTTCTGTCCCTATTGGTACCATTAATGAAGTGGGGTCTAGATTTATAGTTTTCTTTATCTTTGTGCTTCTCTATAAATTTATTTTTTAAGGTTTTTACTAACTCTTTGAACTTCATGACTGCTGCACAAGTTGCTTAACTGACAAGCACAGTGGAATTGTAGTCAGCAAAACACTACCTACTATTTACAGAAAAAATCTAATGTGAATTACTCCCCAATTAGTTTACACCTGTGACAATAGGAAGTAATAATTTTTAGTGTAATAATGCTGATCTTTTGTTACAGAGGGTGAGTGTACAATTATTGAAAATAGGCTTATCAATTGTGAGGCATTTTAACGTAAGCAACAATAATTTTTCTCTTTGAACAGATCCTTGATGAGTATCTTAGATTCAGCTGCTACTGGACTTCTGTTTTCATGTAAAACTTGATCTTCTGTTTTTTTTTTGTCATCAGCAGTATGGGATGTTTTCTTTTCATAGGTTCAAACCATGTTTGAAAAGTACAAAAAAGTTCACCAAATTTTAGTAATTTGTTTATGGTTAATAGTGTTTATAAGCATTATTTAATAATATCCAGTTAGAAAAATAGTGTTTATCAGCATTATAGGTTCAAACCATGTTTAAAAAGCTCCAAACATCTGAATGGATAACCATTTGTGACAATGAGAATTAACGATTCATAGTTTAATAATGCTGTTACCAAAAATTAAATCTTTTGTTACAAAGAGTGTGAATATTTATAGAACATAGGTTTACCAATTTTGGCAGTTTGTTTTGGGTAAAAAGTGATTAACAGCATTACATAACATTTATTTAAAAAGCATCCAATTTCTTATTTTAAAACTACTGATAACTTTTGGGACTTCATGACTGCTACACATATTGCTTAACTAAAAAGTGCAGTGTGATTGCATACAGAAATTACCTCCTATTTATTGGAAGAATCTGCTGTAAATTTCATCCCAAACAAGTCACACCTGTGACAAAGTGATGTAACAGTTTGGAGTGTAACAAAGTTGATATCTAGGGTGAGATTTTTTCTTAAAGATGGTGTGAATATTTATGGGACATACTTTTTACCAATTTTTGGCAGATTTAAAAAAAATAAAAACTGTTTTGCAACGTTATTTAGTAATATTCAGTTCACTATGTTAAGCCACTTGTGCTTGGTTTCTAATCTCAACAAATGTGAGTTCGTCTGCAACCGGATATAGATTTCGCAAATTTGTAACACTAGAAATTTTTACCTCACACAGAAATGCATTATTGGCATCATCTATTGGGAACATAAAACTAATGAGTTTGTGCAGAAAAGGGTATTAAAGTTTTGTGGGCCACCAGCAAGCTCTTCACGCCATAGTCAAAACGGAGAAAAACAGGATGCTTTGGACATGTTACAGGGCATGACAGCCTGTGCAAGACCATCATGCAAGGCGTTGCTGAAGGTGAACATTGGACGGCAACACAAAAACTGGGTGGACTCTACCAGAATTGATGATGGCTGCCATTGATAGACCGTTGTAGAGAAGATTCAGTGTGGTTTACAAAAAGTCAAGGGGGGGGGGAGATGATGATGATGATAATGATGATGATGATGATGATAATGATGATGATAATGATGATGATAATGATGATGATGATGATGATGATGATGATAATGATGATGATGATAATGATGATGATAATGATGATGATGATGATAATGATGATGATAATGATAATGATGATGATGATGATGATGTGTTGAAATCCTCATGACATTTAGTCTTGTTGACATTGTCGCTAACATTTTTTGTGGATATTTACGAACTCTACCCTTTTTTTCAATTCTGCTAATTTTCACAAAATTTGGTTTTGATTGGTCGATGTATGGCTACTTTAGAGGATGTGATGGATGGACAGACTAACGAAAGGCACAGAATTTTATATATAGAAAAAGAACAAGCATTTTCTTGAAACACATTCATTGATCAAATTCTCCATTCAGAAAAATAAACCATTTCTCTTTGGAAAGATCATTCAGAAAATTTCCTTAATCCCTAATTTATCTGCAAGTTGACATGTTACTAGTGTCTCTTCCTTTAGAAGCTCTAAACTCTTTCCAGACCATTCATTGTTATTCAATTCAAGCTTTCCTCCTTTAAACTTTGGGAACCATTCCCAAAATGTGCTTGCATTCCCTGTATCAATCCAATAAACATCAGTGATCCTTTATTGCATTTTGATTGAACATTTTCTCCCATTAAAGAGATTTGAATGTTTATTTTATATCCTGCTGTCGTTTTTTCCAAAATAAAATTATCTCTTTTCTGCAAGAATTTTCTAAAGTGTATGCACACACGAGATGAGTAAATTTGTGGAAGAACTTTCTATCCAGCTCCAGAATTTTATTTGCAACTCAAAAATCATCAGGAAACTTACCCAGGAATGATATTTTTATTATAATGTTGTTTTTTTTTTAAGTAAACAAGGTGGTGCATTGTAGCTTATTCAAACAAGCCAGTTGCTCATTTTAATTTCTCCAAATTCAAACCATTTATAATAGTTTAATCCTACAAGACATTTTTGGCAAACATGGATAAACATACCTACAATAAGGCAAAGTGTTAAAAGAACAGTTTTCTCCATGACACAGATATTTTAATTACATTCACTCTTCGGCAGTGTTTATTGTTTTCAAATGCTAGGATTAGAATTGGAATAAAGCCTAAATATATGAAAATGAATTTATCCTTTTTATTTGTTCTTGAGAATTGATAACATAAATAACAAAAATAAACATCTATTTATTAGATTGTTTATTTACATTTCTTATATATTATATTATTTATTGGAATGGTTGGCAAAATATTGGCTAATTGATTCAAACCTTATAAAATCTTAAATAATAAAGATTTTCTTATAGTCAGTTCACATATTTTAATAATTTAGTAAATATTTATAAATTTAAGAATAATAATTGTTTTCACATTTATTTCTTTATAAATTGGTATACTGATAAATATTGCATTGCATTAGTTCTAATTGTATTAATTTTTAGAATGTTGTAAATATAAAATTATTCTTGTAAATTAACAATCTAATAGTGATTAATATTTTTGTTGTAAATTCTCAAAGATAAAAAAAAAATGTATAAATTCATTTTTAACATATGTTTAGGTTTTAATCAAATTCTAACCATTGTTTTTTAAAACAATAAATGTTGCTGAGGAGTGAAGGTAGTTAAAAAAGTAATGTCATGAGAAAGAAAAAAAAATGTCCTTTTAACACTGTCTTAATCTGGGACATTCATCCATGTTTGCCAAACTTTTTTTTTCCTGTATATTGCTTAGGTTTCTAAAAATATAATTTATAATTATAATTTAGACTTGTAGCAAACAGAAAAAAATGATGCCAGTATAAACCTGGATTAAAGGCTGTTTTGGATGTAGCCATCCCATAATTTTCTTCATTTTGCATCCTCATGATAAATTCATTTTTCATTTTCAGAGATTTACTTGTAGAATTATGAGAAAGGGTTTTAATAAGCATACACAAATGTTTCTAAATTAGTTACAGGTAAAATCTAAGGTTAAATCTTTTAATTTATATTCTCTTGACATCGGTTTAAATTGTCATTTTTTTTCCATATATCTAAAATATAATGATAAACAATGATTTTACAAACCTAATATTGGCTGAGACAATAGTAGCAGCATATGATAGGCAGATGTCACAGAAGATGTCTAGAGAAGATAGTAAACAAAAGTAAGAAGAAAAGACTAATCATCAATTGTAATAAGGCAGAATGTATGAGTGTCAACAAGAAAGTTGTGAAAGTTCATTTTAATGCATGAAGATGTTTATCACGTAGCCATATGATATTAATTGATGATGGCTGTTCACTGCTGCTATCAGGTTGCCCTCTTGAAACATGTCTGAGGAGGAATTCTGTTTTTTCACCATTGTTGGCTGAAAAATATTTTCCTTAACACAAAGGAAACTACAGAAACTTTTACAGAGGTTAGGAAAGGAGAGCAAGAAGAAAGGACTAAGCATCAGAAGGTATGGTTGCCAGCAGAAGGAAAATCCCAAGAGGCAAACTACTAATAGGAGACACTAACATCAAGCAAATATAAAAATTTAAATATTTGGCGAGTGTTTTAACAAAGGATAGATACCAAAAATCTGAAGGGACATTGAAATAATGAGAGATGCCTTCTAAAAACTATATAAAGTATAAATAAACAGGAAAATTTTTATTAGAAAAAAAAAAGAAAAGAGTGCTTAACTGCGATGTAAGATCAATCCTGAATGTGCTTCAGGCTGACATCAGTGAATGTTCTCAGCTTGGTTTGTTTTCACTCGGCCGGTGATCATCAATCATTTCAGTTTGGCAATGAATGACAGCAACACAGAAAATTTTAACCTAACTATTTTATTAATGATGACATATAATTTCCCCTCTTCCTCTCACTGGGTGCTGTTTCAGACATGAAAGAGAACACATCTACATTGCTTGATGGTTAAGAAACAACTTGCTGAAAAAATTTTCTCTATCTACCATTCCCACACTAGCTCAGCCAATCAAAATCGACTTCCTTCTTATGGCTTGTATCTGATCCCTAAGGTCAACCTCATGAAGTCCAAGCAGTGACACACTTCCTCTAAAAAATAATAGTTTGCTAAACTATTATTTAACAAATGTTTGATAGCCTCTTCACAGATGAAGAAGAGACTTGAAGGATGTTGAGAATACCATAGACTGAACATGTGATTAATGAGAAAGTTATATATATATATATATATATATATATATATATATATATATACTTATACTTAACATAAGGAAGTGACAAATAAAATTTCAAGGACATATGGAAAGATGCTTTGGAGAATTTCACACTCACAAGAAATACTGGAGAAAGAGAGAATTGAATTGAAAAGCATATGTAAATGTGGTGAAGAACATAAGTGGAAGGGACAGTGAAAGACACACCTTACTAAGAGCTACAAAGGAGACGAAGTTGTGGAGAGTCATGACCATTCAACATAGAAGAAAAAGAAGAAACATAATTTACATGAAAAAATGTGACGGTTTCAAAACTGCAAAAGAAGTATACAAATACCTGTACATTGTTTTAATATTAGACTTAACAGGTTCAACCAAGTCAGGTTGGTCAGGGAATTGGTATTAAACTAAATGAATATTACAAGAATCCATCAGATCAAACAATTAACGGGTCATTCAAAATTGAACAACAAAGATGAAAAAATAAGTTCCATTTGAATTCAAAGCAAAATTTGAACACAAGTACACATCAAGTGCTTCAGACCAGCTGCAATCTTCAGCTGAGTGCCATGCTTTATCAAAATTTTGGCCCTTTAAGCTCAGTACCTCTCCCCACGGTGGGCCTGGAACAGCTGGATGATCTTAAATTAATATAATTCTATGTTAATTGGATGCGAAATGATGCAAAATTTTTGGGTAATTGCATGGTTCCTTCCACTAATTTTTCAAAATCCTTTATCAATATCAATTTTGATCCCAGCACATTTTTTTTTTCCTTTAGAGAAAAGGATGGAATCCTCTTTTGCCAATCTCAAATGGCACCAGGGTGCAGCCATATCTCTCTCACGGACTACAGACATCAGTTCCTCATACCATGTGAAGCAACTTTCTTTCAAGACCTCTTCAATCTCTTTTAACCATGCTACTGTCAGTTTGCCAAGCAATATATATTGCTTCTCATATTAACTAAAACCAGATCTGGTCTCAGACCAGACGCAATGACCTCCACTGTCAGTGTTGCATTTTTTTTTCACTTCCTTGAGTTTTCAACCTGGTCTTCTGCCTATCAGACAGTCGCACCATGCTTCATTAAGGCTACCAACAAGGGTTGCTAACATTTTTTTGCTGCTTGCCACGACCTTTAGCGCCTTTGAGAGGCTTTGACAGTATGTTGTTTAGGTTTTTTTTTTAAGCACCACACAACCGGCAGGAGGGTGACTTTTCCCATCTCTTCAAATTTTCCGGTGATGCTGCCACATCATATGCTTCCTGTATGAGGAACCTCAAATGTCCTGCACTTAGATGCCACCAATCAGACCAACTGATCTGAACACCTTCAATACCCTCCCAATTATGCACATCAATACACAAAGATAATCGAGTGCCACCATCAATTCCCAATATGGATCTGAGAGAAAATCTGTGGCCAATTGTGAAGCTGGCAAACAATACAACAAAGCTAAACTCTTGGAAGCAATTAAAAGCACCATGTCAGAAACGGAGCCTGCTGACACCAAGAACTTAAAAAAATCAGTGGTTAATAAATTGTCTATGATGACCGAGAAGAAGCAGCATTGTATAAACATGTAAATTCTTAAAACTCTTATCATATGCGTTTGTTATTTGTTCTGTTAGAGGTGTTGATTAAATATAGATGATTATATTGCCTTATTATTGCTCTACTATTAGATGGATTCCAATTAATGCAAATGTGAGATTCCCCAAAAGAGTAACAGAGATTCACTAAAAAAAGATCCCTGTCTCCTATGGTACTGACCACCACACGAGATACTGAGAACTGCTGAAAAACTTTTTAAACCATTTTACCCCAAGAAAGACAATGATGTCACTGGCTTCCCTCTGTCTTTTCTACGAATATTTTCAATTGATCTGGTTCTTCTCTGTAACTATGCACGTAATACACCTTATCATGTATCTTTCTTAAGTTTACAAGTTTTATAGGAAACAAGATAATCAAGTGCCACCATCAATTCCCGACCTGGATCTGAGAGAAAATCTGTGGCCAATTGTGAAGATGGCAAACAATACAACAAAGCAAAACCCTTGGAAGCACCATGTCAGAAATGGAGCCTGCTGATACCAAGAACTTAACCAAATCATTGGCTAATAGATTGCCGACTGTGATTGAGAAGAAGCACCATTACATAAACATGTAAATGCTTCAAAGACTTTGTTTATTATTTGTTCTGTTAGTGTTAGATAACAGTTTAGCAGACTATTATTTTTAAGAGGAATTTATATCTCAGCTGTAACATCTGGAGTTTAACCTTTGAAGTCAGATGCAAGCCATAATAAGTCAATTTTGATTGGCTGAGCTAGCATGGGAATGATAAGTAGAAAAAGGTTTTTCATAGAGTTGAGTCTTAACTGTCAAGCCATGTAGACATGTTCTCTTTCATGTTTGAAATGGCTCCCCAGTGAGAGGAAACGACCCTCACTGCATAGTTGACATTAATAAAATAGTCAAGTTAAAATTATCTGAGTTACGTCTTTCATCTCTGGAACTAAAGCATTTAACAACCCCAGCTAGAAGAAAAAAGAAGAAGGTTTTAAAAACAACATTAAATAGGTGTTTATTAATTGTAGATGATTTTATTTCCTCATTATTGCTCAACTATTTGATGGATTCTGCTCAGCGCAAATGTGGGATGTTCCAAAAGAGATACAAAGGTTCTCTACATCACTGATGTCAAAGTTCCTGTGTCTAAAAGAAGGCAGCATGAAGCAATGTGCGGATATAAGCTGAAATTGTCAACCAATCTAATATTAGATGATGCAGGAGTAAAACTGAACAGTACAAAATACTGCAATATCATAGATTTTGACTGGTACAAGTCCCAGTTTCAAATTGGAGTGTGTATTCATCCCTGACAATGCTCTTTCCCATGTATCGAAGTTTATCTGTGATTTTCTTGAATTTAAAAGATTTACAAAAAATGGGATGATCGAGTGGCTACTATAAATTCCCAATTTGAATCTAATAAAAAAAGCTATGCTCATAGTGAAGATGAAATTACATGATGGTGGCAAACAATATAAGAAAAGTTGATTATTAGGAAGCAATTAAAACCACCATGTTGAAAATTGATACTGATGACATCAAGAATTTAATTTAACAAAATCAATGACTAATAGATTGCTGACTGCAGTTGAGAAGACAGATCACTTCTTTATGTTCTGTGTCCACTCAAGACATAGGTGATCATAGCTCACCACAATTTCCTGTCCTTCATAGCTTTTTGTCATTTCTCCTAAACTCTGTTCTACCATCCATATACACAAACTCACTAAGTATGTTATGCATTTTTTTCCTCTGTCCCTCTTGCTTTCAATCTGTCCTGTGAGTATCAGATTTTCCAAGCCCTCTTTCTTCATTATGTGCCCTAGAAATTTTAACTGCTTCTTCCTAATGTTAAATATAAGTTTCCTTTTTGTTTCCATTTTCTCTGAAAATTGCAAGGTGGGTTATGCATTGTTTTCTGCTATCCCTCTTTGCCTTCAATCTGTCCTGTGAGTATCAAATTTTCCAAGCCCTCTTTCCTCATTATGTGCCATAGAAATTTCAACTGCCTTTTCTTGATGTTAAGTATGTTTCCTTTTTCTTTTCATTTTCTCTAAAACTTAATCATTGCTCACATATTTGGTCCATGGTATCCTCAGCATCTTTCTGTAAGACCACATATCCATTTTTTGATGTCTCTTCTTCATCTTTGAGGCGATTATCAAAATAGTCCAAATACGCATAATTATTCATTTAATATAAGGGGCAAGAGCCACTCCAAGTTTCTGAATGATGTTGTTTTAAGGTTGTAAAAGAAGGGAGTAAAAAGGCCATATTATGAAGATATGTAGAATAGATAATGATTGACTCTAAAGATGAAGAGGTTACAATTGTAGTGATCAAAGAAGCATCCTCTTCAGATTCTGTTTCATGATGTAACAGTTCTGTGGAAGAAACTAAGTGAATTTTTTTCCTTACCAACCAGTGATAGATGAAGGGAAAGAGAATGAGTTGATTCAGTATATGACATGGTGGGCTTTACCAATACAAGTTCTTGACTGGTAGAACTATGAAATGTTGTTAATCTCAACCTGCTATGAAAATAATGATAAAGTAGTGAGAGGCTAGCAATGTTTGACCTGTAGCGTGGAAAATAATTCATCACTAACAAGGTCGTGTAAATTCTTTTGAAATCTAACAAATGTGGATAGTGCAGATTCCACATCTCCAGTCAAGATATAAAAGCAATATTCCATTTTTGAACTTGTCTGAACTAGTAAAGACAAAGCATGGCAGAAAGAGTCAGGTACTTTCTGGTATAGGTGTTGATCAATTCTAGATGATCTTATTACCCTGTGTTATTCCTTATTTTTTTCATCAAGTTCACCACATGCAAGGCAATAAAGCCACCAAGAAACAAAGGCGTTACTGGGTTTGGAAGAATTAAAGACCAAAACATTACAAATGAGCTAGAACAAGAATTGTACTCAGGATGACAGTAGATAGCAATTGACATTGCATTTAAATTTTTGAAGATTAAAGTTGGCTGTAAAGCATGGAGCCAAAAGCAAGAAGTGCAAGAAGTTCCACAAGCAAGAAGTGCAAGAAAAGAAACTGTTATCATAGAACTTATGGTTACAGCTGCCCAAATCAAGTATAAATTGATGAGATCTTAGTGTCAGTCTAGTACTGTGCTTAAATTCGAAATGTCTAGGTACCATAGTGAAGAGCTCATCTGAAAAAATTACTATAAAATTATTTACAGAAAAGGCACAGTGAAGCTACATTAAGACAGTGGGCAAGTGACTGAAACCGAGATGCCAGGTCAAGACCAATAATATTGCTGATTTTTCTTCTGGTTTTATCAAGCATAAATAGCAAGAATACCGGACCATATGTGGCAGCAATATTGAAGGCATGGGTGAATGGTAGACTTATAGATATGTAGGATAGATTCTGGAGAGAAAGATTGTCTCACACAACACAGTGAACCAACTCTGTTGAATTAATAAGTGTTTCTTTGGCTTTGCATAATAGCAGACGATTTTAGAAATAACTTCTATAAAACATTAAATTTAATTTTAAAATTAAATTCAGGCCTTGTTTTGAGAACTAACTTGACCATGTAAAAATTCGACAAATTTCTTTAAAAGCTAATTTGAGATATTGATGGTAATGTGATCAGCATAATAATTTCAGACATGCTTTTTCTTGCAACATTTCAGGAAAAGTCTCCTAGCTATTATCACTCTTTCCAGTATTGACGGGGCTTTCCTTCCTAACCTTTTGTTTGAAGTAGTGTGGAATATCAGTATCTTGCTTATGCTATTATTTTCTATTCACAATGTTCAAAGAAGCATTGTCTTTACCAAGATCCCACCAAGATTCACTATCGATAGACAGATATAAAACAGAATGCAATAGATAGATAGATAGATAGATAGACAGATAGAAACAAAATAAAATAGATGATAATAGTAATGGTAACATTAGCCATTTTCTTATAAGGAAAACATTCATCATTTATTGACTGAGCAGCCAGTGTCACTGTCAGTTGAAATTTATAAAATTTTTATATTAAAAGATTTTTCAAGGAAAATAGCGTCTTTATGTTCAATAGCTGTTATCACTTTTTCCAGTATTGAAGGGAGGTTTCTTCCTAACCTTTTGTTTGAAGTAGTGTGGAATGTCAACATCTTGCATATTTATTTTCTCTTTACGTTACATATGTGTGGTAAGACAACCTGATTAACTCCCCTGTCTAATGATTTGTATAAATATGTCATGCCGTCTTGGCCAAAATAGAAAGATTCTTCATTAATGTTCAATGAAGGCACATTAAGCCAAACTCGACTCCAAGTTTTTATTACAATTTATTGAATGTAATTATAGAGAAATACCTTAAACCAGAACATCTTGACTTGGATTATGCAAACCTTGTCTTCTATTGATGCCTGACAATATTGGAAATGATTATTTGAAGGATTCTTGCTTTCACTGGAAAACAATTCATCCACTTCTATTACTGATATGGATAGACGTGTCTTCTACTGATGCCTGACAATATTAGAAACAATTATTCAAAGGATTCTTGCTTGCACTGGAAAACAATTCATCCACTCCTATTACTGATACAGGTAAATTTAACCTGCTAATGCACCATGTTTCTATATCTGTATATACCAATATTTTTAACTGCAAAAGTGCCATGGACGTTTTAAATGGAATTTTTGTGAAAAGACAAAATATAATCTTTTCCCGGCATTTATTAGCAACTACATGCCAATCCCCTGAGGAGTGGTTGGAACAGTAACTTCAGCACTTAGAAATCTTAAGTCGAGACTGCGACTTCCAAGTGACAATAGCAGATCAGGCAAAGAATGAATTTATCAGTCTCTTTTATAAATGGATTAGATTTGAACTATATCCGTCAAAGATTGCTGGAAAATAAACAACAAGATTTCGCTACTACTTGTGAACAGGCTTTTACCTCAGAGATGGCAGAAAAGCAATCTTGTTCATATCTACAAACAAGTGTTGCAGAGGCTGCATTAGGGAATTGCACTGTTACTAGTTCACCAGTTTAAACAACCCAAACAGGGAAAAAAAGACAGTTCTTTATAGCAGACTTCTTCATTTCTACCTCCATTCTGCCAGTTCAAAATCTTCTCTCTCTGGAAGACACTGCATTCACTGCTAGGGGTGCAGCCAGATGAAAATGTCATCTTTGTGGTCTCAAACTACATCCCAGGTTGTGTTGTTCAACAAGGGAAACTAAATCACACAAGTGCGGGAAGAAAGGTAATTTTTCTAAGGTTTGTCAATCAAGTTTTTTTTCACCTGCTTCAAATGCTCTTATTGCAACTAATGTATATCAACTGCAAACTCTAAATGTCTTTCAAAGGCTATATTAATGGTAAAGTAAACAGGGTAGAAATGAATGCTCTAGTCAACACAGGAAGCTCAGAGAGTTTTATTAACACTGATATTGCAAAAAGAAACAGATTTAAAATCATACATTGTAATAGGTGGCTATGGCGAACACTTCAATATCTTTGCAGGTTAGAGGATACATTTTGGCCATCCTAGAGTTGAATGAAAATAACTACACTATGGCGAACACTTCAATATCTTTGCAGGTTAGAGGATACATTTTGGCCATCCTAGAGTTGAATGAAAATAACTACACTAACACCAAATATTTTGTGATGCTATATTTGTGCTGCAATGTCATACTGGGCCATGATTTCCTCAAACAGCATTCTAGTATATAATCTCCCTTTTGAGGTCCTTAAACTGGCGAACATTTATGGATGGTTGCTATAAATGTACAACACCCATCACTTTTCAAAAACTTAACCAAAAAATGTAAACCAGTGGTCACCAAATCTCAAAAATATTCTCTTAAAGACAAAACATTTATTCAAGCAAAAATAACAATAATGTTAAGAGAAGGAATAATAAAAAAAAAGCAGATCACCATGGAGGGCACATATATTACTCTGGCAATAATAAAAAAAGGATGGTCATAGGCTACTCCCAAACTATAAATAGGTGCACCCTTCTGGATGCATACCCTATACCCTGCATTAATGAAATGAGAAACGAGATCACCAAATACAGAATATTTAGCACATGAGACCTAAGAAGTGCTTACCCCTAAGTGGCTATAGACCCTAAAGATAAGCCTTTATCAGTTCTGACAGATTCATTTTGAGGTCACTAATGAAGTTTCCAGTTTACAGATCATCCTCAATAAAATAATTCTTGAAGAAAAACTACAAGGCACCTTTGCTATATAGATAATGTAAAAATGTGCAGCCATGACTGGGCCAACCACAATCACAACCTAAAACGTTTTTTTGGTGGCAGTCAAGAAATAAAATCTTACAATGACAAAAATTCTTATGAATCGACAACCATCAGACTACTTGGATATATTGTGGGTAAAGAAATCATGAAGCTAGACCCTGAACACATAAAGCCACTGCTAAAACTACCTATTCCCAACACCATAGTTGCCCTGTGATGAACCATGGGTATGTTCGCACATTATTTTCAATGGATACCCTCATTTTCTGAGAAAATATATCCAATAACAAAAATTACTAAATTTCCTTTACCTTCTACTGCCTTTAAAGTCTTTGAGGGATTAAAAGGAGATAATTCCAACTCAACCATCACTTCAGTGAATTCTGACATTCCCCTAGAATTAGAGACCGACGCTTCCAACCATTCCATAGCTACCACATTGAGGCAATTCGAGCGCCCTAGAGTGTTCTTCTCCAGAACATTGTCAAAATTAAAGCACAGGCATTCAGCTGTCAAAAAGGAGGCTTATGCCATAGTCGAGGCACTAAAAACATGGACACATTTCTTAATTAGTCACTGCTTTAAATTAATCACTGATCAAAATTCAGACTCTTTTATGTTTAATCCCAAGATGTCAAACAAAATAAAAAATGAAAAGATAACGAGATGGAGGGTAGAGCTCTCCTGTTTTTCATTTGACATTTTCTGTTGGTCAAGAAAGAAAAATGCAGTGGTGGATATGCTATCAAGAGTATGTGAATCAATAAAGAGCACCAATGATCTACAAAAAGTTTGTAACAATCCATGTTGTCTAGGTATCACATGGATGATGATAGATGTGGTTCGAAGCCAGAATTTTCAAACCTGAACTAGGAAATCTTGTAAAAGCTACACAGTCATTTGAGAGGCTGGGCATGGACTTTAAGGACCATCTTCCATCTAAATTCAGAAACAAATACCTACTGTCATTGATGAGTATTTGCGATTCCTTTTTGCCTTTCCCTGTTCAGATACAAGTGCAGCAATAGTCATACACTGTCTTTTCTCCTTCCTCTCAGTATTCAAAGTGCCAGCTTATATTCATACTGATTACAAGACCTCTTTATGTTCAATCAATGAAGAAGATTCCTATTAGTACATGAGCGCTGTAAGTCAGACTATCCCATACAGAATGGACAGTGTGAGAGATTAAATAGCTTAATATGGAAGACTGTACAGTTCGTACTTGAAAGCCAAAACCTTCCACTTAGACATTGGGAAGACATAATAACCGAGGCTCTGTATGCTATAAAAACATTATCATATACAAGAACTAATGCAAAAGGTTTTAAAAAATTTCCAAGGCAAACCTCACCTTGGATCTGCCTCCCTCTATGGTTATCACAGATAGGTAATGTTCTACTTGGAAACCATGTTCGACAAAGCAAGTATGATTCTCCTGTAAGATGGAACTGCTCGAGACGAAACCACTCTATGTGCACATCCAGCATCCAGACAGGAGATAGTTGAATGTTTCCCTCAGAGATTTGGGCCCTACCAGTGAGTTATCAAACCAGAAGGAAGAGCAGCTCTCCCCTGAAGCAATATCTCTCTTTCTTGATGACACAATGCCATTTGATTTTCCTGAAGAACAAGGCCTCGATATTGATGATTCAGAGATCGACACCAGAACAGCTCCCTCAAAATAATCATATACTACCACAGACTCTGATAATCAGCTCTCAGAATCAGAGTGTCCCACTCCAAGAAGGAGACATAAACAATATGAAATAAAATACACCTGTTCCCGCAACACCTAAAATCCCTAATCAGCTGCCACTGAGATGATCCCAAAGAATTGTAAGGAGACCCAGTCACCTGGATGATTTAGTGTTGGATTAGGAGAAAACTGTGGTGAACAGCCCCATAGAAGCAAGTGAGCCAGAGTGGCTTGCATCTGGTGTATAGGAAAATATGGTACGTGACATCAGAAAGTTTGCTCCGTAAAAATGTCATTACTCTCCTGTCCAGTCATTCTAGCAATATGTGCAGTGATGAGGTTTTTTTGTACAGTTTGGCATGTTTCCATTAATAGCAAGTCATGTGCTGATTGGTCAATTTGCCTGTGTAACCGAGAATAAAAGCGAAGAACACTGATTGGTTGGTGAACCAAGGTGTTGGCCTGATAAAAGATGGCTGGAGCAGTCAAAACTGGGAAAAACGATGGCTATACATAGTGATGTGTTCAGAATGTGAGGATGGTGAATTGAACCAGCGATATTTTGATTTGTACAATGATGTTGCAGCAATACAGACTTATTTAAACTACAAAAACAAAACCAGGGTGCATGCGGCAAGGCAACCTGATTAACTCCCCTGTCTTATGATTTATATAAATAAGTCATGACATTTTAGCCAAAATGGAAAGACTCTTCAGTTACGTTCAATAATGGCACATTAAGGCAAACTAGACTTTGAGATTTCATTACAATGTGCTATCCTTTTTAGTTGTTGCTGTTGTTGGTAGTCCTCAAGTTCTGTTATTTGGTACAATTCTTTGTTTATGATTCTGTTCCACAATGTTCAAAGAAGGATTGTCTTTGCCAAGACTCACAAGCTTCATTGATTTTGAAAGCAGTTGTATACTGTTGACAGTTTAGGTATTTCTAAACAGCTTTGGTATCATGCATGGCATCCATATTAAAGTTTCAATCTGATGAGGCTATTTAAAAATATGACTCAAGTTTTCAGGTTGTTTTATTTTTATAACAACTTCTGGTGTTGGGTAAAACTACATCTAGCATAACACATTCTATGTTCAATTTTCTTTTCTCGTCTACTAAATTTGTTACAACTGATTGAGACATTTGAAATGTATAGTATTTACTAATTTGTCGCATTGATTCTGAAGTAAACATGTTATTAACTGGTGTAATGTTAAATAAGGCTAGTCTGAAGGCAGGAACTTGGGAAGTGTAAAAATAATTTTACAATTGTGGTTTAATTTGGTCTAGACATCTTTTAGAAGATGAAAACAAGCATAATTCCATCAGGTGTTACTGGAGCTGACAAATGTGTGTTTACTTTCCCATGGGTGGTAGATTTGTTTGTTGGCCTGAGGATAATTTTTTTCATAATCTCAGTTTAAGAAATTTATATGCAGCATTCACTGTTGCTATTCAGCTTCTGACAATGATAATGAGTGTTGTGGCTGTTTTAAACCATATATTTTCTCTTCCTGATGACAATTACGGCATAATATATATATATATATATATATATATATATATATATATATATATATATATATATATATATATATATATATATATATATATAAGTGGCATTCTGTTAGTGTGTCTGCATGTCTGTGTGTTTGTCACCTTGTTACCTCATCCTGTGCAAACTGTTCATCCAATTGGCATGAAAATTCGCACACAAATCGGAAATCTACAGCATTAGTACTTGACGTCTTCAGATCTTTCGATTGTTCCTCCGATTTTGGAAAAAATTGATAAAACCTATAGGGTGTTAAATATTGATTCGAAAAAATTCATCAGTTTTTCAGTGATAGTTTTCACAAATTACAAGTGATATCCACCAAACTCTTTGTTTTTTAAAATTGATATCACTTATTGGAAAAAAATCGATAAAATCGATCACATTGGGACATCTGATTTAAATCCAATGTAGCTGATTTTTGGCTCTGTTTTTTGCAAACTGCAAGGAATTTTCCCGAAAATCATGTTGAGCATTAGTTTTAATCAACAGTTATTAGTTGCTGACCTTTTTCTTTAATATCGGTATCAATTATCGGGAAAAATTGATAACATCATGCCATTTTTGACTTCCAATTTAAATCCAGTCAAGCTGATTTTTGGCTATGTTTTTCACAAATGGCAAAGAATTTCCACCAAAATTACGTTGAGCATTGTTTTTATCAACAGTTATGAGGTACTGACATTCATTTTCAATATCAATATCAATTACTGGAAAAAATCGATACAATCGATCACTTTGGGACATTCGATTCAAGTCCAGTCTAGCTGATTTTTGGCTATATTTTTTGCAAATGGCTAGGAATTTCCACCAAAATTCCCATTGAGCATACTATTTACCAACAGTATTGAGGTGCTGACTTTCATTTTCAATATCGGTTTCAATTATCGGATAAAAATTGATTAAATCATACCCCTTTTGACTTCCCATTCAAATCGAGTTTACCTGAATTTGGCGATGTTTTTCACGACTTGCTTGGGATTTTGATTAACTTTATCAGCTTTAGTCGTGACAATTAAAAACTTTTGTCCTGTGAGCTTCTTTTGTGACCAACTAATACCTGAGAGAAGTTGATACAATCATGTCTTCATTGGAATTTGCAAATACACTAATGAAACATATATTCTACTGAGACATCTACACTACCCACTCTACAGCAGATTGTTATTCACACACACATGACCATGCCTCAAATAGCGGCATCTCATTGGCTGAGTGCAGTATGCGGTCGCTGATTGGTGTTCAAGACACTAGGATGCTTGCTGATTGGCACAACTGGTTGGCCAGTAAGACTTCGCATTTGAACCTGCTGTGCACAGCTGTGGGACGAAGGTCTCATTTCTGCTCCTGTTAAGCCGCCATCCAGTTGATGCAATAGACTCCTTCAACAGAACATTTCTCCTGCCACAAGTTGTTTCTTACATTTTTGTTTTCCGTTTGTCTGTTTAACTACATTTTTCCAACTACCATAAACAATTTATTCAGCTGTTTTACTTAAATACCTGCCTTCCTGATTCTGGCTAACACTTTGCAATACTAAGTTAGACTTTGTACTCCTACAATTGAGCAACCCTAATCAACCATTACTAGCATCACTTTTCATGCTGCCAAAAAGGAGGGTACATCTTAGCCTTCACTCTGCAAGAGTGTCCGCTATGAGGGCAAGAAGGCCTGCGAGTCCCGGGAGCAGACTACAATGTGACTATCACAGTCGCTCAACACAGCACTCTCACATAGGCCTCGCAGTTATAAGAGGAGCATGCCACTTACTTGGCTGAGAAAGCTGCCTACTGGGTTTTTTTTGCGATCAAGGCTCAAGAATGAACTACGGTCAAGAATTAATGCACAGGCTGAAGCAACCGCCTCTGCATCTCAGGCTTCTTTGTAACGTAAGAAACACTGCTGCCACTGTGAAATCAAGGGCAATAGAGACACTTGACCGCAGACACACTAAACTATCCAGGGAAACTGCTGCAACAGCGAGTGGTAGGGTTGTTGAAACACGGCTCCATAGGTCTGTGTGAAATGCTATGAATGCTGCCACCACTGCCAGGTTGAGGGCAGTAGAGACACCTGCTTGCAGGCGAACCCGTCAATTCAGAGATGCTACGGCAATAGCGACCGCTAGGGCTGCTGAGAGACCACTCCGTAGATCTTTTCAAAATGCTACAAATGCTGCGACCACTGGCAGGTCAAGGGCAGCTGAAACATTCGACCACATGCGCGCACATCAATCCAGGGACGTTGCTGCAACAGCTAGGTCGAGGGTGTCCGAGACAGAGCTGCAGCAGGCAACCTGCAATTCCCGCAATGCTGCAGCGACTTCTGCTGCCAGAAACTCCAAGGGCCCAAAGACAAGAGCAAAAAGTCTTTCTTGGGCTGCAAACATGGCCACTGTGCGCTTATCTCAAACTCCCCAAGCTCACCACATATGCCTAGACAGCAACATTCAGTGTTTTGCCGCCCGTGGTGTTCCCTGTCCCAGTAGCTGTTTTTGGTCTTTCTTGGCTTTCAATTACGACCCTGGCATTAACTTAACTATGCATGACAACATCAATGTAGGGTCCATGAACGGCATTTGCCAATTCTGCAACGCCCACAAATGGGCCGGGGAAGCCTGCTGCTCTGTGCTGTTTTTCGTGCAATGTTCCACTGCCACCTCTGCATGAACCACCTACCCCATTGAGGGCACTAATAGCTGGCTCCCATTCCACTCCAACCACTTCCTTAAAACAACTCCTCCTTTCAAATGACCTCATTTGGGGCTCAGGTGGTTTGAAAAAGAGGGTTGGATGCCCACTTTCAAAGTACAGGAGCAGGTATACCACTGCATTGGGTCTCTGCTGCCTGACGAGACCTCTATGCCTAAATTCCTTAAACTGTACTTTATTGCAGACTACAACCTATAGGCAGAAACCTGGATTGGTGTTTTGCTGCCGTCGGGAAGAGTTCCTTGCAGGGACGTCATTCTTTCCGTCAGCATTGAAATTGACGCCGACAAACAGCCTCGTGATGAAGACGAACGCCACTACAATGCTCCTGTGTGCAACGAGATATTGTCCTCAAATCAAGAGTTGGCACTCTTCGCAGAATTTCAGAGGCCTATCGATCATATGACGCACTGCAGTACCCTTTACTTTTCCCTTATGGTGACAATGGCTACTACTTCGGCTTTCCCCTTCATACTCCAGGTGGCCAACCTATAACATCTTCCAAAGTCTTATTGTGCAAAGCCTTCTACTCATACCTGTTCATGGTTAGGGATGTAGACTTCAACCTGCTTCATAGATGCATGGAGCTTTTCCACCAATTTGCAGTTGAAATGGCCGCTAAGATGGAATCAGAGAGGCTTTGTTTTATACAGAATCATCAGAAATAGCTGTGCTCTGACTCCTACATACACTTACGCAACAGCCTTCAAAATGAAGTCAATCCTCACGACCTAGGGAAGCTGTACATTCTGCCCTCTACCTAAACTGGGGGGGCACGTTACATGCATAAACATACACAGCAATATTACACTCACCGACATGACATTACCGCTCATGTATTCCGCTTAAAACTGGGAAAACTTATGGACTTAATAGTGAAGGGGCAGATTTTCGGTCCTGTTAAATGTGAAATGTACACTGTTGAGTGGAAAAAAGGAGACTACCCCATACTCAGATACTCATTTGGCTTTCTACAAAAATTGACACCAGTCAAATTGACAGCGTCATTTGTGCCAAAATTCCTGATCTAGATGTAGACAGGGACATATTTGATGCTGTGAGATCCTACATGGTCCATGGGCCATGTGATCCAGGCTACGAGGCACACCCCTGCTGTCAAAAGGTGCACCATGCTCTAAGGGGTTTCCTGAAATATTTGTTGATGAGATGCAAACCGGTGGGGACGGATATCCTTTGTACCGGCGAAGGGCTCCAGCCAGGGGCGGGCGAACGATGCAAGTTGGGGGGGGGGTACCATGTTGACAACAGTTGGGTGGTCCCCTTTTCCTAAAAATATTCAATGCTCATATAAACGTTGAGTTCTGCAATTCCATCTGCTCCATTAAATGCATATGTAAGTATGTTAACAAGGGCAGCGATGCTGCCATGTTCAGCGTTAAGGGGGACAACGGCCGAGATGAAGTTTCGCAGTACTTGGCTGGGCGGTACCTCAGCAGCAATGAGGCTTTTTAGTGCGTTTTCATCTTCCCAATTCACCAGAGGCATCCAGCAATCATACAGCTGGCAGTGCACTTAGAGAACGGACAGTGGATTTACTTCACTGAATGAACTGCTATCGCTGAAAACCCGAACGACACAACTTTAACAGACTTTTTTAAATTGTGTCTTCATGATGAGTTCACTCGAACTTTGCTATATCCACAAGTTCCATCATACTACATTTGGGCGAAGGAAGTCTGGCCAGAGCGTTGATGGGTACACTGGCGTTGTTTGACACCTGCCTTGGTCGGGTCTACATTGTTGTTGGTCTGACAAGCTTTGAGGCCATTTGGACTGTTGACGGCATCATGTGCAACACCTACCGGGAGGCTTGCCTTAAACGTGGCCTTTTGGAGGATGATTCTCAGTGGGATGCTGCCATGGCAGAAGGAACTCTCTTACAGGCACCTGTGACCCTTCGATTCTTATTCGCGATCTTAATAGTAAGATGCAAAATAAGTGACCCCCCCGTTTTATGGGCTAAGTACAAAGACTTCATGTCGAAAGACATTTTGTACGTGACACAGCAGCAATGTCTGTCAGCCAAGTTGGGCTACACAGACCTTATTTACAATAGGGCGCTCATTCATGTTGAAGACATTGCTCTTGAAATGGGTGGAGCTGTGCTAACTACATACAGGTTTCCTCCGCCAGTGCAAGATGGCACCACCGACTTATCACCAGAAATACTGCGTGAAATGTCTTTTTGAACAGCTATCCTACCAGAACAAAGAACAGCTTACACCACGGTGATTGACATCGTCCAGCGTGGTGGCATCTTCTTCCTAGACACACCCGGTGGTACTGGGAAGAAGTTCGTTACAAAACTAATTCTAGCTGAAATCAGCTTGCTGTTACCTCATCCAGGATTGTGGTCACATTGCTGCTGAGCAGACAGACAGCGCATTCTATGTTTAGACTTCTGCTTGACCTTGCCAAGGCTGAAATTCCAACTTGCTTCAGGTCAGGCTGACGTATTAAGACGTTGTGAACTCATAATGTGGGACGAGTGCATTCAAGGCATTGAATAGGTCCCTTCAAGACATTAGGGACTCCACTGCTCTCATGGATGGCTTGACTCTCCTTCTGTCAGGTGACTTTCTACAAACCCTGCCTGTCATTCCTAAAGGGGGAAGGGCTGATGCTGTTCGTGCGTGCCTTAAGTCGTCCAACCTCTAGGTCCATGTCCAGTCATTGCACCTGACCACCAACATGCGCGCTCATACTATTGGGAACAACAGGTCCGCTGATTTTTCAAGGTTGGGTGTCCTGTCGATGGATTTGTAGATGTAATCATCCCCGGGAATGCACTGCAGGCGTTGCACATTAATGCTAGTAACTGTAGTGTTTTTGGAGCAAGGTCATAGTAGTTGGCACTAAGATGCGGAAAGATGGCATCTCTGAGCTGTTGATGGGTGTCAACAACTGAACACAGTGTTCCCACATTAATGTAGCCTTCTGCATCTGAAGGCGTTCGGCCCTCCCCGAGGGTGTTGAAATTATGAAGATCGTATAAGCATGGAACAGACAGTTACCATATAATCTGGAATGATCAGCTGTTGAATAAAAAAAGTATGCTTGAAACCTCAGTTCCACTCACTTTTAACAAAATGCTTCTTGACTTCATTTGACTTCATCAACACATTCATCTAACCAATTCCACTCATAAACCTTGGGTCAACCAAAAAGTATGCTTTTTAAACCCTTCCCAGTGGTGCTGCATGCTGGGATCTTCTCATTTCTTGATAAATTGACCATGGAAAAATTTGAACTCAGGTCTCATGCTCAGAAGATTAGCATTCTCACTACTTGGTCATGTACACAAAGCATATAATAATGATAATAATAATGATAATAATACTAATGATAATAATGATAATGATGATAAAAATAATGATGATAATAATAATAATGTAATAATAATGAAATTAATAATGATAATGATATTAATAATAATAATGATGATAATAATAATGATAATTTTTCATTTAAAAAAAAATGACAAAATACCTAAAATTGCCCTCCAATGGAATTAGAACTCATATACTAGATCTTTGAATATTTTCTCTCATGGACATGCTTTAAAATATACTCCAATTTGCACAGATGAATGAATAATAGCTTGTTTGAATTTTGCAGTTGTGTTGTCATATCCTGCTATGACAACAGAAAATTGTCATAAGTGAAATTAAGTAGTGCAGTAAAGGAGCCTTAAAAAATGCAGTGGAAAGGAAAGTGGTGAATGATGCAGAGTGTTAAAGGTTAATCATTTCAGTCATGAAGGCTCTAGTGTGTAAGTGAAGCACAGTCTTTCTGTCCTATATACCTTTCTACTCATTTGCCTTTTTGATGCACTAAGCCAAGTCAATATCAACAATAAAATCATATTGAATGTCTGGACCAAGTGACAGCTGAAGAAAGGCAAAAATGGCAGAGCTGGTTTGATATTAAAATGGCTTCCCTCATTTATCAATTTCATTGTATGTATTTTTTACTTATCTTCTCTATACAGCAGAGAAATGTCAATGTGATAACAGCCGAAAGTTTACTATTTCTACCTCAAGAAACATTTAAAGACTAATCCGGTTATCCTAAACTGACTGGCTTATGACTATATCACATTGGTTCTCATATAATCACAAAAGTGAAGCAATATCAAGTCAAGTCAGTACATAGATGGGTAACCGTTTTTGAATATGAAGTGATGTCATCTGTTGTAACCTAGGGAAGGTTACTGAATAGAATAATCAAATGAAGGTTGATAATGAACAATAATACTTAGGACAAGAACAAGACATATAAGATTTGCTAGCTGCATGCATAAGTAGTCAACTGCTAGAAGAGAGTCAAGTGAATTCCACAATGAATCTCTAACTGCAGACGGTATCTACCAACTGCCCCATGCAGTCAGATGTGGCACAAGGTCAAATTTAATGTGGGGTTCCCAATCCCATAGGCTCAGCCCAAAATTTCCCATAGATCCCGTATAAAACGGGGTCGGGCAGGTGTTTCTCGAAAGGCAGAGAGCTTAACCAGCCCAGATAAATCTCCAACTGCAGACCGCAGGATACCTACCAACCAACCCACATGGTCAGATGAGACACAAGGCTGAATTTAATGTGGGGTATCCTAGCCTGTAGGCTTGGCCAAAAATTTCCCGTAAACCCCATATAAATCGGGATCAGGTAGCTGAGATGAGACTCTGCCCTTCGGCATAGCCTCATTTGGGGATCCTCTCTGCCCAGAGGCACAGAGTTCGACCAGCACAGCTGGAGATGAATCTCTGACTGCAGACCACAGACCAACACATATATTATTCACTACTGTATTTATAGGAATGGGGGTATACTCATTATCCGTCCATAGGTATGCTAATACATAAGCTTTGATGTGCAATTTATATAAGGGATAATGGCTCAGAATTGTGAATCATGCAGCAGTGTTTCAATTCTTTTTGGGTTTGTTATATTCATTTACTTGCAAATACCCCTGGGGAAGATGTGATTCCATCTCTTCTCACTAGCTATGCATTAATTAGTAAGACTTGTATTACTAAATCATTAATATCTCAAGCAAAAAAAAATTCTTACAATCTAAAAATATTTTCTAACTTTAAATAACCAGCAAAGGATTGATAATCCATAGAAAATGAATCAATTTATCAACTGACCCTTCACTAGATTCTTGACAAAATCCAGAAAAGGGTCTACAATACAATCAGGCATCTTGACTTCAATCACTTTTTCACCGACATGATGTGGCTTCCTTCTATTTGTTCTACAGATATTTCCATGGTAACTGTTCAGATCAGTTAGTTCTTCTGGTGCCCAGATTACATGGATTTTAAGCGTGCTTCTAGACTGGCAACTAGGTTTCACCATTTTACTATTTGAACTTGCTAGATGCCACTTCTACTCAGTTTCTTTTCTTGCACATTCCACCTGTGGAGATCCCTTCTGATTTCTTGCTTCCCTGATAACTACAATCTTCAGAAATTTAAATGAATCATCAATCTCTATCTTCTGTTTTCTTGAAGCCTGTTTCTTTTTTCTCCTTTCCTCAATCCTCCCCATTTTCAATCTTCTCATTCTTTGTTACTTTCACTCCCTGTACCACCCACTACATTCTATTAGGTTGGTGCAAAAATAATGTCGTTTTCTCACATATGTTACTTTTATATATGATTTCTGAATTAATTCATTGATATATATAGCCATGTTATATATCATTTTGAAGCGCGTTTTTCGCTCTATCGAATTGTGTTATTCGTTACCATTCTCAATCTCTTCATTCATTTTTTTGCAGGCTTTTCGACAGCATGGACAAAATTCAAATCCGCACGATTTTCTTGTTCCAGTTCAAACTAGGCCGAAAGGCTGCCGAGACAGCTCGTGATACCAATGATGTGTTTGGCCCAGGAACCACTAACAAACGTGTGGCACAACGGTAGTTCAAGAAATTTCGCAATGGTGACGAGAGCCTCGAAGATGAAGACGGTCGAGGCCGGCCGACTGCGATTGATAACGAACATTTGAAAGCCTTAATTGAAGCCGATCCTCGCAAAACCACAGGAGAAGTTGCTGTTGAACTCGAGGTCAACCACTCAACAGTCGTTCGCCATTTAAAGCAAATAGGAAAGTCAAAAAAGTTGGATAAATGGGTGCCGCATGAATTGAACGATAATCAAAAAAATCGTCGTTTTGAGGTGTCTTCTACGCTCCTTCTGCGCAACGAAAACGACCCATTTCTCGAGCGGATTGTGACGTGTGATGAGAAGTGGATCCTCTATGACAACCAGCGACATTCGGCACAGTGGTTGGATGCTGGAGAAGCTCCACAACACTTCCCGAAGCCGAAATTGCACCAAAAAAAGGTTATGGTGACTGTTTGATGGTCTGCCGCCGGTCTCATCCATCACAGCTTCTTGAATCCGGGCGAAACGATTACGGCGGAGAAGTACTGCCGACAAATTGACGAAATGCACCAGAAGCTCCAACGTATGTGCTTGAGATTGGTCAATATGAAGGGACCAATTCTCCTCCATGACAACGCTCGCCCGCATGTTGCTCAACTGACCCTGCAGAAGCTGAACGAATTGGGCTACGAGACTCTGCCTCATCCGCCATATTCACCGGACCTCTCGCGCACCGATTATCACTTTTACAAGCATCTCGACAACTTCCTGCACGAAAAATGCTTCAAAATCCAAGATGATGCCGAATCGGCCTTCAATGACTTCATCGCTTCCAGAACTCCAGATTTCTATGCTAATGGGATAAATAAACTTGTTTCTCGTTGGCAAAAATGTGTCGATTCTAATGGTTCTTATTTCGATTAATAAAGTTTATTATGAAAGGAGTTATGATCTTTTGAAGTTGAATGTCAAAAACGACATTATTTTTGCACCAACCCAATAGTAGCATTGTCCCTTTCCTTGAGGTGAAATGATAAAAAAAAGTATGAATCCAGCTCTTCCACATCCCTTAAAAAGCAACAATATATTTTTCTTGAGGCTGATTATAGCTCTCCATAGCTTCCCATCATTTGTTGCTTTAAATAACTTTTGACTCTTTACTATTCCTCTTTGTCCTTGTTCTCCTATACATTTACACAAACTTGTTAAGTGATCACGACTCTCCACATCTTCCTGTCTTTTGTTACTCTTTTGTCTTCTGACATTCCATCCGTTTTTTTTTTCTGTTCTGCCATACATTTACACAAATCATTAAGTGGATAATCATGGCTTTCTACAATTTCCTATCTTTCGTTTCCCAAAGCAAATTTTTAAATCTTCCCCATCCTTCTTTCGGTGATTATGGCTCTCCACGACTTCTTATATTTTTGTTGCTCTGAGTAATTTATGATCCTTTTTTTGTCATTGTTTTGCCATACATACATGCAAGCTAGTTATGTGGATAATCATGGCTCTCTACAACTTCCTATCTTTTTTTCCCTCCTTGTCCTTATTTTCCTATATATTCTCACAAGCTTCTTAAGTAGGTGATAATGGCTCTCCACATCTTCCTGTCTTTTGTTACTCTTTCGTCTTTTGACCCTTTCCATATTTCTTTGCTCCTGTTCTGCTATACATTCACATAAATTTGTTAATTGGATGATCATGGCTCTCCACAATTTCCTATCTTTGTCCTTATTCTGTTATCCATTCACACAAAACTGTTAAATAAATGATAATGGCTCTCCTACTCTTTGTTGCTCTAAGTAACTTTTGACCCTTTTCTATAAATTATTTGTCCTTGTTCTGCCATATATTCACACAGACTCATTAAGTGGGTGATCATGACTCTCCACAACTTTCTATCATTTGTTACTTAAGTAACTTTTGACTCTTTATCACCACTCTTTGTCCTTGTTCTACCATACATCCACACAAACTTGTTAATTATGTTATACAATGTTTCCCCTATCATTTTCTTACTCTGCCATCCATACATATAAATTCTTTAAGTAAGTCACTATTTCTCCTTGCTTCTCTTGTCTTCAATATGCCTGTGATTGTTAAATTCTCTAGGAGGCTCCTTTCCTCTTAATGTGGCTCAGATATTTAAAAAAAATAACAAGCAAAATAAGATGAAAGAAGTTTTAAAATAACAATAATGGACAATATATCACATTAAAAATTTGAATATTATAACAGCTAGTGCTAAAAGCAAGAAACATTTGTAAATATAAGAATCCTTGTATCCTTTAAATGTTTTCCCTGCTGACATGAGGATTAATCATTATTTACCCCATATATCACTATCAACTGTGCATTTTACTCTTTAACACTCAACCTCGAGTGGCTTTTGGGCCTTGCAGAGGTGGAACATAATCACCAAAAACAAAGGAATTAAAAACATAATAATGGGCATTGCATTAAATTTTTGAAGATCAAAATTGATTGGAAAGCAAGAAGTCGAAAAAGAGTTCCACAAGTGAGACGTGTTGGAGATAAAACTGTTAGTATAGAACTTATGGTTACATCTAGCGATTTCAGTTATAAAATGATGAGATTTTACTGCCATTCTAGTATTGCACTTAAATTTGTAAAGTCAAGGTACCAAAGAGGAAAGCTCATCAGAAAAATTACCATGAAAATATTTAGAGTAAAAAGTACAGGGAAGCTATTTTATGCCAATGGGAAATTGACTGAAGCTGAGATGCCAGGTCAAGACTGATAACATTGCCAATTCATCTTTGGGTATTTTCAAGAATCTCTAGATACATTGCGAATGTAGCAGACTGGATGTGGCAGCAATATTTATAGAAATAATACAGGGAAGCTACATTATGGTGGTGGGAAAGTGACTGAAGCTGAGATGTTAGGTCAGGACCAATAACATTGCAGATTCTTCTTTATATTTTATCAATACGAGATGAGAGTACTGCTTTTAAATTCATAAAGTTTTGGTATAAAAGCCTATCAGATCAATTACCATGAAAATCTTTATAGAAATGGTACTGGGAAGCTATGTTACAGTGGTGGGAAAGTGACTGAAGCTGAGATGATAGTTCAGGACTGAAAATATTGCAGATTCTTTTTATTTATTAGACAATATAACTTAAAAATATTAATAAGCACTATAATAAGATTTATTATAAAATATTTATTTATTATAATTTATCATACATTTATTATAATTGAGTTTTAAAAAATGATGTGAGAGAGATAGAAAGAAAGTGGGAGAAAGGAATCTTGGGGCGTAAAGTTTCCATGATTCTGGGTTAATGAGTCAAGCAAGCATTTCTACCTAACCGCATCCAGAAACATGTTTCATCTTTCCTGAGGCACAGACTAGATGAAACCTTTCTTGCCGAGCAGTAGTGGAAGTTGTAGGTGTTCATGTTATATATTTAAATTGAGTTTTGAAAAATGATGACACAGAGAGAGAGAGAGAGAGAGAGAGAGAGAGAGAGCAAGGTAGTGGGGGAAAGTAATCTTGAGACATAAGGCAGATGTAGGTGTTCATGTTATGCCATTGGCAGCAAAGGAGTGAAAGGAATCTGAGAGTCTTGGATTAGCATCATATTTTGAGAGAAGATTGGTAAAAATATGAGTGAAATGTTAGCATGATTAAAAATGGCTTATTGTAAACTCTAACTATTCAAGTGACATATGTGGTTCAAGATGAGCAAGAAGATATAATGCAAGAAATAGGCAACTGAAAATGCAAAGAACTGGTGCAATTTTGGTGTGTTCACATTGATGATTAAGTGTGCAACTGATAGCAGAAGAACCGAATATGAATAGGGAAATAAAGTAAAAAATTCTAACCGAAGATTTGGAATGTCAAATCTTGACTGATGAGCAAAAGTAATGTCAGCTTCATATTTTATCTGATTACTTGAATAATGCAAAGATGTTTAACAGGGTCATTATTGGTGCTGCTATTATAGGGATAGAGAAGATGATTATCCCCCTTCAGTGGAGATAAGCCACTTCGGTCACATGACAGCTGCTTAGTGAGGTCAGTTCATACAATGATGAAAGTAGTAATCAATTTCTGTTTTCTAAAAGCAACCAAACCAAGCTGTTACTTTTTTTTATTCTGGGACAAATGGCCCAGGTTGAGGCTAAATTTGTTTCACCCAGCAGCTTACAAGCACATAGTGCTATTTACCTTTGGAAATATATTTTCCCCAAATATAGAAAGAAACTCCAGCTCACAGTCCTCATACTGTTTGCCATTTGTGCAATATGTCCTCACCTGGAACATCGTTTATGAATCTTTGCTTTGCTATGTAGATATATGTGTTATATTTTTCTCTGCATACAATGCATGTATATAGATATGTATATATAGTTTTGTATATATCTTAGTAGTATAAAGTTTCTCTGAGAACAAACCATGTTTGTCATTCTTTTTCCTTTCGGCTATTCGATTCCATCCATGAATTATGGTGCTATTATATCATGGATATAATAATGCCAATAACAGGGAAATACAATGGGAGAATAAATCCTACCATAGCTCTCTCCTATTATACTATATTAGATTTTCAATAGAGCATGAATTTGAAAACAAAAAATTCACCTTGTTTGAAAATAATCACACATCTTGCAGGTTGCATTATGCTTATGTATTTCTTTCATTACAAGGAGATGGTTTAATACACCTTATCACAAGGATAAACTATTAATCAGCATGTTTATATGGAAGTTTTGAAATGATTAGAAGTATTTTTTGTGAGTTAAAAGACCCAAATTCTGGCAAGACAAATGGATTTTCAACCATGACACTATTATGCCTGATGTATTAGGAGTTCACAAGTTCCTGGCTAAGAAATCCATTACAAAAACGAACCCTTCAGCTTATGTACAAGAATCAGAAATTCCTGTCAATTTTCAAAATTTTAAAAAGGCCTTGAAAGGATAAAGATTTGCTGACATTCCTGACAAGAAGCAACATTGCTGAAAGGTCTTCTGGGAAATGAGTTTCAAGAATATTTCCAGCAATGGCATCATCAAACTGTATAGTTTCACAAGGAGACTACTCAAAAGATGGCAACAGTCAGATAAGCAAACTTGGTATGAATTTGCGATATTTACTTTTTCTTTCAAGTCAGCAGAATTGTTTATTCCTAATACATTGGCTGACTTCAAATGTTGCTTCTGTTTTTGCCATCAGATGACATTAGGAGTGTTTAGTTATAAAGTACTTCATTTAAAATATTACTTTTGACTGGATTGTGACAGAACTGATGAATTTTTGATCATCAATTATAACACTAAATGAAATATGAAAAATAGTAATATTTTTGACATATGAAAGTTTTTACATTAAGAAAGTGAAAAACATTTCAGTAGACTAAACTGGTCTCTCATAGAGAAAGTATTGGAAAACCACTCCACTATCTTTCCAAAAAAGTCATGGGAATTGATAGACAGTAAAGAAAATGGGATAACTTGGATCTTCATGCCTGCAAAAATTTGGAGTGTCAAAAGGAAGTTTTTACCTTGACACCACTATTATTTTGATGACTTTCACTCCTTGACAATGTTTACTGTTTTAAAAAGCCATGATTAGAAATGTAATAAAATCTAAACATATGATGAAAGTGAATTTATTCATTTTTTCTTCCTGAGAATTTAGAACAAAAATATTGAACACTATTTATTAGATTATTTATTTACAAGAATAATTTTATATTTACAACATTCTAAAAACTAATACAATTAAAACTAATTTACCAGTTTATGAAGCAATAAATGTAAAAAAACTTTTTTTCCATAAATTTATAAACATTTGCTAAATTATTCAAATATATGAACCAACTATAAGGAAATTCTTATTATTTACCATTTTATAAAGTTTGAATCAATTGGCAATTAGACAATGTTTTGCCAACCATGCCAATAAAAAAATCTAATAAATAAATAGTATTTATTATTTTTGTTGTCACTTCTGATAAACAAAGAAAATGTATAAATTCACTTTCAAATGTTTAGGTTTTATTACAATTCTAATCATCATTTTTTTTTTAAACAGTGAACATTTCTGAGGAGTGAAGGTAGTTAAAATAATAGTGGTGTCAATGGAAAAACGATCCTTTTGTCACACCAAGTTTGCCAGAAAATAAATCTGTGAAGAACCATGATTGACTACATGCTAAATGGACATGTCATTTAAAAAAATAATATGAAACAAAAATATGAAAAAATTTGTGCAATTTATGGAAACGGTTGTGCAAATATTCAGATATGTCAAAGATTCATGCTGGAGATTTCTTTGCTCAACAATGCTCCTTGGTTAGGTATTTGAAGATCAAAATGGAATAAACTGTTGCTGCCAACACTGGAGTTTGAACACAGATCACCAGAGAGCAAACACAGGCGATCCCATTTTGAATAAGTAGATCACATGATGGTAAACAAAATTGATATATGGGATTAGTGTGGGTGTCTAAGTTTTTCACTATACAAAAATCACTATATGGATTACTATTCAAGCAGTATTATTGAGCAAATGAACTATTTTTTATTTGCTATTCAAAGGTGTCTGACACCAGCATTGTTTCATGGTTTAAAAGAACTATAGTTGTATCTGCAATTACAAAGTTCTAAAACAATGAAATGCTATGAAAATGAAAACGAGTATTTATTGATATTACAAAATTGGCAACAAGTAGTGTTCATTGACATCACAAAAATGTTACATTTATATCTTTTATTCAGCGGTGCTCTATGACATATCACAATCTGTGTCATTAATTTATATTTATTGTAATATTATTGCTTTTGGGATCGAATTTCATGGATATTATGTTTGTCATAATTGCCTCATGTACATTTTTTTTCAGGATTACAAATTTGCAAAGAGATAAACAAATATTTAACACTATAAATAATATTTATTTTTTTCTCTTTATTTTAATTTAATTTAATTTAAATTACAAATCTGAAATGAGGAGCTTTTACGAAATTATGAAAATGCATATAAATACCTATGCACAAAAACTTACTTGTTAAATTAACTTTTCTTCCGTAAATAATATACTTGGCTAATGCTGTGACACTTAATACTAAGTCAATGAAGACCAGATTGTATAGAAAAAAGTTCTGGAGAAGATAAAATGAATAGAAGATGCTTTCCTGACACATGGGTAAAACACATCCTCTTGCAGCATGCCATGTCGAATTTGTGAGAAAAGATAGCTTTTGTTACACCCACTAACTTTCGTTTTCAAGGTTGGAGAAAAGGAATGTTACACATTTGTACACATTAGAATGTTCACTTTGTAGAAAATAAAATATTCTCCCTAGTTGCATTTCTAAAATAGAAATGTTTCTTTAAATATATTTACTGATAGAATTTACTATGTGCATATAATAATTTATGAACCTAAGCTTAGTAGGCAGATTGACCTGATGACACAGTTGCAATGATTTGTGAAACCCACATGCTGCTTGTTTTGCCATGGGAAGGAATCTTTATCAACAACTGCACATAAACAAAAGATCCGAAAGAAATTCTGTTTATCATTTTAATATGTCTATTGAACGATGAAAACATCTGCAGGGAAAATATGTTCTTAAATTAATTTCTTTTTTATTCTCAACTTGTCAATTTAAATACAAATAGGAGAAAGGAAAATATTAAAGTGTAATTAACATTTTTTTATTTGAAAACATTAAAAATTGATTAATATATATATATATATATATATATATATATATATATATATATATATATAAAAAAAAAAAAAAAAAAAATTGTCCAAATTGCAAACATCAAAATTGTCCATTTATTAGACTAAGATTTGAACCGTTGTATCTTAGAAATGATTAAAGATATCTTACTGGAATTCTCAGAGGTTTTTATAACACTACTGAACTCTATCACTGAGCAATAAGAATGTATAATTATTCCCCAAGCTTAACAGAAGAATCATGATGAAATCGATCATAAAAATGACATGTTTATCATTAATTAATCATAGCTAAGGATCAGAAGTTCATGAAAGATTGAAGTAAACTTCAAATATATATATATATATATATATATATATATATATATATATATATATATATATTATTCCAGGATCATTTTACAACTTATTCAAGATGATCTTTGCCCTCTCTAAACCTCTAACTTCCTATCCTGGGGTAGCAAGGTCCCTCACATGTTTCACATACAATTTCATTTTCAAGTTTTTTTTTTCACTGCTTTTTGGACTGGCATAGCTGAAACTACTCTCTCATGTGCCAAACGTTTTATGGATTGAGTTGGATCTTTTCTAATTGATCTCTTTAGCTCTAAGTTGAAATGATGACCCCACTTCTTGTTGTGACCTCCTGCTCTAGTTCTCCTCTATACTATTCCCTTTTTTTAAACTTATTCACCGTTCTCTTCATGGTTCTCGAATGAACTTTGAAGATGGAAGCCAGAGTATGCATGTTGGTACCATTACTGAGGGCCTGAAGGAATTTTTTCTTATCATTGCTAGGCTGAGAAGACAGTGAGTCTGACACAAAGCAATTTAAACCTGTTCTCTTTTTAGGTGAATAACTCAAAGAGTTTTTCAGTGATTCTCATGCCAAATGGTATCAAGATGGCTAAACATCTTATCTGAAAACTTTCAAAAAAGGAACTCAATTAGTTTAGTGGTTTTTTAGCTATTAAACATTCTGTAAGATGGACAATAATGCAGTACCATGATTTGGACAATTTTGCTGTTACACACGGTATATATATAGTGTCCGAATTGGTTAAGGCATGTCAGCGTAAATGACTGATCCTTATAGGATGCAGGTTCGAATCCTGTCAAACGACAAATATTTTCTATGAAAATTTCTCAAACTGATATTCAGGCCGGTAAATGTTATTTAATATTATCTTTATTATAAACAGAGTATTTACTTAAATATATTGTATCTATAAAAAAAAAAAATAAACATAAAAATGTCTTTAATATATATATATATATATATATACATATATGGATGGAACAAACAATTTCCATGCAGACTGATTTCTCTATGCATATTTATTTATTTATGAATAAGAATGACAATAGGAAAATTAGTAATTGCTGATGCGTTTCGTCCAATGTGAACTTTATCAAAGCAAAATATGAAATGCATTTAACAGTGGAAATGGAGTGTTAAATTTTTTTTTTTAAATTAGAAAGATGTTCATATGAATTCCATCTATGCTCAACATGTGAAGGTTTGGAATGAACACTCCTATGCAAATCAACTCAAAAGTAAAATACAACTTAAAAAGACAAAAGCACAAGGAACAACTAACAACACCAAAACCAACCCCCTCCCCTTGAAAATGCATAAAGAAGTGTCTGAAAATGCTTGGGACAAAAAAAATTATGAAAAATTTCTGTACTCACTTATTCCTACAAAACGAAAAAATGTAAAGATGCTGGAAAAAATTAAATAAAAAACTTAATTAAATCTTCCTTGTCTGTGATATTTAATGAAAGATGTTTAAAATAAAGGTTTCTGCCCAAACATACATTTCGAATCAAGTTCTCTCAGTCATTGTGTGTTTATCTAAAAATAAATACACTTAAATTTACCTCCATCCCTGCTGTACGCCAATGGCTTAGTGGTAGAATCCCCGACTGATGCCAATTCAGTCGGGTTTCGATCCTAGCTAGCGGTAACCGGATGTCTAGCCACACTGATGAGCTGCGATACAGCGAAACAGTCTGTCTGTGGACGACAATATATATATATATATATTTTTTTAAGCATTTCCCTCCAAGCAAGGTGGGAGCGCCACTAGCATGCAAGGGGTTACAGAAAGTGAGAGCAAGAGTAAAGAGAGGTGTTTGAAGAAAGGATATAGAAGAGAAAGGCATGGAACAGGATCAAGGCAACAGATGTCGATTGACATTATATTTGAATATTTGATTATAGCCATCAGGGAAGCAAATAGGAGGAAGGGAGTTCCACTGTCAGGAAATGTGAGAGAATAAGCTGTTAGAGTAGAAGAGATGGCTGCATTTAACCGTTTCGACACTGAAAGGATGGGACTGAGATGCCAACCTTGTAGCATGCTTAAATTCATGCAGTCGGGGCACCAGTGAAAATAACTTGTCAGAACAGTTGCCATGAAAATATTTCTAGAAAAGACAGAGGCAAGCCACAGCATGTCTGTGAGAAAGTGACTGTGAACGAGATGACAGATCAGGACCTATCACATTGCATATCCATGGATTTTGTCAAGGCCCTTAAGATGAGCAGTGGGGGCACCAGACCATATATGGCAACAGTATTCAATGTACAGATGAATGGTTGATTTGTAGATTTGAAGGATGGACTCAAGTGAGAAAAACCTTCTGGCGTGACACAGAGAACCAACTTTCCTTGCGGTAGATGAAGCTATTGATTCAATGTAGTTGTTCCACCTCAGGTCCATAGAAAGCATAAGATGAAGCCAGCACAGAGACGCTCTTGTGCAGTTGGGCATCAGCCATTATAATAGTAGGCATGGTGGGTTCTCTGTGGTGGGTAAATGAGAGCAGCTTCGTTTTGGAGGCATTAAAATCACAAGCCATTTCCTGCCCCAGTCAACCACAAATTGGAGGTTCTTTTTTAGACCAATGGCCAGGTTAGTTTTGTCAGCAATGCTGGATTTTCTATTGAGACAGGATTAAATAGTCAAGCCATTTGCATAGATGCCGACTTGGGAACTGATGACATCAGGAAGTTCATTGATGAAGATAAGAAACAGTGTAGGATCCAGGATATAGCCTTGGGGAACACCAATATTTGTATGAAAGGAACTAGAGGAGAACCCCATTAGGATGACCTACATTTCATGGTTTGACAGGAATGATTATATTAAATCAAATAATCATCTTATAATACTGTATCCCTGAAACTTACGAAAAAGGCCAGCATGCCAAACCCTATCAAGCGCCTTGGAGATATCTAGAGCCACAGCTCGAGCTTCTCCATTATTGTCAAGTGCTTGGTATATAAATTCAGTTATGGCCATGAGCACATCAATGGTAGATTGGGCAAAATGGAAACCATATTGTTTGTGAGAGATTGTTTTAAGTTTTAAAATTTGGAAAAAAATATACAGATGTCAATATTTCAGATTTGACATTTGTAATTAATAGTTATTAGATTGGTGCAAAAATAATGACGTAATGATGTTGTTCTTTGACATTAAAAAATACGTCCAAAAACGACATTATTACGTCATTCTTTTTGCACCAACCTAATACCTCAATATCTCTGTAAAAGTCCAGTATCTCTGTAAAAATCAAATATCTCTGTAAAAAGTCAGGAATTGATTTAAAACTTAATAATCAGCCTGTTCAATGCCAACACGTAGATCTCATGAAAATTAATATATTTCATTTGGATAAGTATATTTCAATCTGCTCATCAATTCAGTAAATCAAGTATTGAATCAAATACATATCAAAGGGGTCAGAAAATGCTGCTTTTGCACCCCCCCATTGAAATTTTTTTCCTTTGATATAAATTCAATTTAAATTTGAACAAGAGAATGGCTCCTATCCAAAATATTGAAGGAGAAAGCCTGGAGATGGAGGTCACATTGGCAAGATCAAAATGAGACAATATGTGTATCAAGTTGAGCAAAAAATCACCAGTCAGTGGGTAGTGCCTTACGATACATATCTGTTGCAACAATTCCAGTGTTATATTAATATTGAAATCTGCTCATCAATTCATTCAATCAATTATTGCCTCAAATAAATATCAAAGGGGTCAGATTAAGCTGTTTTTGCACAAACCCTCCACTGAAAATCTTTTTCTCTTTGATTTAAATTAAATTTAAATTTGAACAATTTGTGAATGACTACTTTTTTAAATATATAAAAAAAAGCCAAAAGATAGAGGTTACATCAAAGATCATTGAAAAATATATGAAATGCATCATTTTTTCCACTAATTATAACAGTGACTTAAAAATCAATCATCATTTTAAAACAAAAAAAATGTGACATGCAAATTTTGTGGGTTATTTGCTTATTGTATATATATATATATATATATATATATATATATATATATATATATATATATAAATAAAGTATAATATTTAAAGTACATATGTTTTAGTAGATCTCCATAGTTTATTTATGTAGATTTACATATTTAAATGTATATACATGTACATATATATATATATATATATATATATATATATATATATATATATATATATATATATATATATATATTCAAATAGTTACCCCCAAGGTGATTTCATAATGGTTAATTAAGCTTTCTTGCTAGAACAATTACAACTAAGTAGTGAGTTTGATCCTCACTGGGTGCCCCCTACTTTCACCCTTTTGCCACATCTAAGCTACGGTTGGGAAATCATTATATACAAGGTGTCCATAAATTCTATTTACAATTTCAAAAATATATTACAAAGGCAACTGATGTGGTACCACAACTAGATGACCTTCAACCAACCATCATTTTCCAGTAAGATGATACACCACTACATTGGGGACTGCATGTTCATGGGTTCCTAAATCAAACATTTCCAGACTGGTGGATTGGAAGAGATGGCCCTTTTCCCTGGTCAAAAATCACCAGATATCACCCCTCTGTACTTCCTTCTATGGGGTTATGTTAAAGATATGGTGTATCAAACAAAAATACAGGACATCACTGATCTAAAGGAAAAGATCACTGATGCCATTGCCACCATTGATGAGGCTATGCCACAGTGAACATGGCAAGAAATCGAGTACCATCTTAATGTGCTTCGTGCAACTAATGCAGATCCTTTGATATCACTGATGTGGACATTCACTCACTCAGTAACTTTGCTATTTTCTGTTTTTCATTTCCATTATCCATAATGGTGAACTAACCTGCTGATCCCCAATTAATGGAGTTTAAATAATATCAGGTAAGACACAAGATCATGGGTGAGAAATGAAATGGAAAAAGGAATAATCTCAATTCATTTTCCCCATTATTAAATATTATTATATTGATTTTCCAAGCATAACTTAGATGTTTAAAAAAAAAATTGTAAAAATACCCAGTGAAGATCAAACTCACTATTCAGTCATAACAGATTTAGTGAGGCAAGCTTGCGAACCATTAGACTATGTTGTAGTGCCCTTATGTGCATTATTATATACATCATATAATAAAACCTTATTTAACAAATGGAATAGCTGAAAGAAAAGTAAAAAAAAATGATAAACATGCTTTATTCTATATATGTATAATAACATTAAAATAACAACACTTACCGGCATAAAGGGTCCAAAAAAATATCCAGCTGGCAGACAAAAATAAAGCAGGTTGTAAATATATAAACTTTATGGAATCAATAATTATTTATACATACAGAATACAAATCCCACTCATGTACCAAGCAGCCAATCACAGCCATTAAAATATATACTATCCCATTGAGCATAATGAGATTCTCCATGGCAATATATATAAATTGCTCTCTTTCTCAATTTGGAGGGTCTTTTTCTCAGCTTGTTCCAAACTGAGTGTTTATCTTGACAACGTTTATTGTTCTAAATCATAGAATTTAGTTTTTTACCACTAAGTCAAAAAAAAAACTGTAAACAAAGAAACTATAACATATGTCTTCAACAAGCAGCAGTGTGAAAAACAAGACAAAAGAAAAAACTTTCCTTGTAATATGTCCATAAGTGAAAACTGACAGAACAACAGTTTTTCCATGAAACTGGTGAGGCCATCTGGTTTTCCCTGTACTACTGTGAACTTATGATGTCCTTCTCCACATTTTACATCACAAATTTTCTTTGTCATTCTATGCTCTGTGGTCACTCATTGGCTGTCATATGACACTCATAACTTTATTTCAACAAAAGGGAGATAATCCCCTTTTGTATCCCTACACCCATGTTTCAACATATATTATGGAAAAAAGTTTTTAATAGATTTCAGAGGCCTTATACTAATATTATTTCAATCTGTATAACTTCCGACTGCAGTTTTTACAATAAATCCAATAACTTTAATAAAACCTGTTGAAACTACCAAAAAATATAAGTCAAACTTTGTTTTGGTGTCTAAAGTAATCATTTAAAATTTGTTCAAATTATTTATATTGAGGTTTGAGTTATTGAGGTTTATAAATGATTTATATAATAACATTTATATACATCTCTCTACATCTCTCTATATATATATATATATATATATATATATATATATATATATATATATATATATATATATATAAAAGAAATATAATGTAGTGGTTCCAACGAGAGAAAAGTATGTATATTAAAAAAGAAGAGAAGAGAGGTGCCGCAAACGTTTTTGGTTGTAATGTGGATTTATTTAGAAAAAATATTATGCTTTGTTTTACATAATTTTACGACACGTTTTTCTGGTCTCGCGACCGTCTTCAGGTAAAAGTGGAGATTTCCACATATTATTAAAAATAATTAATTTTTTCTTTTTTGTTCAATGTTAAATATTCTCGATATGAGACATTTTCTGTTTGTGTGTTGGTAATCTGAATTTCTTTCTTGAAATGGCAATGAAGAGTTCTGCGCGAAGGGTCATAAAACAATTAAGGTTGGTCCAGCGAGATGATAAATTAGTTATCGGCATTTTATCTTTTAATGTTTTACTGACCTCTATGTTTTCTTGGATCTGTTTCCATTTTGGTGTGTTTTTGTCAGCATGCGTGTATATATGCGTGCGTATATTTCCCATCCATACATATACTGTCTTACTACGAGGAATTCGTAAACTTATTTGTACCTATACATTTATATACACACATATGCACATACACACTATCCCACCACAAGTAATCAGTACACACACACACACACATATATATATATATATATATATTTCATGTTTCATTAAAAAAACAGACAACAAGGATAAATACGGTTGGAAATTTTTTTATTTAATTTTTCTTGTGTTCTGACAAGAGCTTTTCTGGAAAAAGGGCTGTACAGTTCTTAACTTTAGGTAAATAATCCAAAGTTCTTAGTATTTTAAATATTATTTTTTAAAAAACAGTGCTCGATACAAAAGTAGAGCCTGAATATAATTATTTATTTAAAAATATGTAGTGATGGAATCATATTTTTAAATAAATAATTATATATAGATATATATGTATATGTAGTTAATTTGCCCATGTCATAAAAAATGGTGGCGATATTTAAGTTTTTGATGTTTAATTTGAAATCAAATATTTGAGGGTTCAAATCTGATCAAAGTATAAAGCTGATGGACAAGCCCTATTTTGGCAAGTTCAATTCAATCTATGAGGGCAGGAACATTGTCTTCATGAAAAATAACATTTTCTCTAGTATTCTTCTGTGTTCCAAAGTATTGTTTGGTTTCCCACATTTTGGTATCAAAGAAATTTGAAATATTGTGCTGTGAAACTTGACATTAAATGAAACAATGACAGAGACCTGAGCACTTGAATTACCAAGTTGGTCTCGCAATGAAATGATGGTGAGTTTGCCAGATTTTTAGAACTTCCTGCAAATCTTTACCTAATAGAATTATTTACACGAGTTTCCAATGATTACTTTACATTATCAGGATTTTTGGTGAGGAAAAAAATTGATCATAGATTTTGATCATTGAAAGTTGCATGTGAAAAGCAAAAAAATATGTATGAATTTAAAATTTTAATTGTCACGCTAATGAACAAAATCTTTTTTTATTTAAATTCAATACTCCTCTCTATATAGTTTTATTAATTTTAATTTAATCAATTGCCTTTTTTATTTCATGTTTAATTAACTGCTGAGTTTAATTAGTCAACAGAGAGAGAGAGAGAAAGAGAGAGAGACTGAGAATGTAGAATAAGGAAATTGAAAGAGAGAGACTGATTAACCAAACAGGGAAAGAAAAATAAAAGTGAGACAGGAAGGTTGAATATTTGTGATGGGGAGGGCTTAGTATAAATTCTTGGCAGGCAAGAAAATAGGAAAGAAATAAAACAAAAAATAATACTGAAACAAACTACGGAAAAATGTAGCTGGAGATGCAGTTTGCATGTAGGTGGATTTGATCACAATTTTCTCTGCTTCCATATGAATTAAATTCCTCGCATGTGGGACATGAGAAAATATTTTTTTACTAATTGTGGAATGATCAATTGATATGGAATCAAGAATCTTTGAAATGCATGGCATGAGAAGTCACTTTTCTTTGCGGAAAGGTCAGAATAAGAAGAGAGAAAGTGCAACACCTGCTGCAAAAGTATCTTGTTTCTTGAAAAATCAGCAAGAAGTAAAAAAAAAAAACTTTCTCCGGCACAATGGGAACTGATTGCATAAAAAAAAAAAAACATAACAAATATGAGGAAGTAGATGTTTTCTGTTGGATAACTATTCTATTTCATGTATGAGGGGATATTGACAAGTTCTCAGTCCAACCGAGAAAGGACTCACAAGATATAATTCTGATGTTTCGTCAGCTTTTGGAATGTGGTTAAAGTGGGCTAAAAAGAAGCAATCATGGCGTGTGGATGATTGGGTGAAAGTGAAATGCTTGCAACAGAATTGTAAGAAGTTAACTGAATGATTTAAATAAGAAACTCAAAACTCAAAACAAAAACCAGAACTCATACACAAACAAGAACATGAGGTTAAAGGGACTAAAAAATCTTATAATTTCACTGTTCTATGCTAATAGTTTCTTCTGTCACATTTCTCTCCCAAATTCTTGTTTTCCTGTCAACTACAATCTTCAAAAAGTTTAAATGCAATGTCAATCATTATCTTCTATCTCCTTGAATCCTGTTCCATTATTATCTTTGGATGTGATGAAATAATTTAGAAGAAACATATATATTTATATATAGTAATTTTCCAAGCGTAGCTTAGATGTGGCACAAGGCCGAAAGTATTTTTGGCACCCAGTAATATCGAACTCACTTTTTAGTCATCAAATTTTTTAGCAAGAAAAGAAAATTTTTTATTAACCATGACACCAAATCGAGGTGCCTGTCATACACACATATATATATATATATATATCTATATATATATACACACACATATATATATATATATATATAATATATATATATACACACACACATATATATATATATATACACACACACAATATATATATATATACACACACAAATATATATATACACACATTTGTATATATATATAACACACACATATATTTATATATATATATATATATATATAGCATAAATGAGAAGCCATTTATACTTTCTTAATATGTATATATAGAAAAAACAACTAAAAAGTTGCAAATTAAAAAATAATAATGTTTTTATGAAAGTATTTATTAATAACTGTTTTTAGAGGTTTGTTTACAAGTAGTGTCTGTCGCAGGATGCGGACATCACATGATATCTAACGCCACATATTTTTAACGTAAATCTAACTGTAATAATATTTTAGATGTTGTTTAA